>JARHVA010000245.1:1192500-1675000 GCA_037957365.1 Torreya grandis
TTTGATCCCCTCAACATGCATTAATGGCATGTCTGATCTGATCAAATCATGGGACGACTCCATTTTTTTGTAACATAACAACCAATTCATTCACTAAATTAGATCGCTAGTGGATATCTCATGCCCTATATATGGAGCAGAATTTATGTTAAAGTTATCTAGAGAGGTGCATACAGTGACTGTAAACATTCGATAGTGATTCTACCATTTATTTCTCAATTTTATGTTGTTATTTTATCAATGCCTAATTTGTACCTTTAAATGGGTAACTATGGATCTCCATGATATATTTTGGAATCCTTGGACTTCTCCTGCTAGCCTATATTTTCAATTTTTACAATATATTTGGACTCTTAGATTAACTTTTTCATGAAAGAGATTCACCATTGCATGTAGCTATTGCATGTCATGGAACATATTTAGGAAATATTTTGCCTTGTTCTTGTTTATTTTAACCATTCTTACATTTATTTTATTAAATAAAATAATAATAACACATTACGGTTTCATTGCATATTTATTTCATTGCACATTTGCTGTCTCACTTTTACAAAACCTTTTTTCTAATTGATTAGAATTGAAATTCAATTTTTTTACATTAAACTATCAAAAATATTTTTCAAATTTAATTGTTTTATAATTACTTATTTAAAAAAATATATATATCAAAAAAATATTTTGTACATCATTTTTAATCATTCCAATTTCAATTTTGAATAACTATTTATTTATTATTATTATTTTTTTTTAAATTAAATTATTTTATACATCAATTTCTTTTATTTCCCTATTAACATACCCATTACATATGTAAATACAATTATTAATGTTTTGAACTTTAAAAATCACACATCATGAATAAATATATATTTATTTTAAAATAGAAATGTTAGTATAATAAAAAGAACATTGCAGAGTTAATTTTTGATGTGAATAATTTTATGTATAGCTTTTTTGGGTTGTGGTGTAATGTTTAAAGCGGATGCAATGTTGTAGTGTAATGTTCAAATCTTATTAAAAATCAAATTGTTATAACAAACGACATTAAATTTGTTGAATGGTGTAGTGGAAGTACGAAAATTAGGACTCTCGCTAGTATCTCAGAGTAATTATGAACCCGTTAATCTCACTATATAGATATGGCAAGAGGTGTGGCACGTAGTATATTTGGCATGCAATCGAATGCTTGTCAATTCGAAGTTAGTGATTCAAAACCTGCACTTTTAAAGGTCTCACTCTGACTAAACTTTACCAAGAAAAAAATAAATTATACTAAATGAAATCCTAAATCCAAAACTTTAATATGAAAAGAACCTAACAAGACAAAACATGAAAATAACTTCTTAATTATCGAAACAAAAATCTACACTTAAATGATAACAAATTATAACCAATTCATATTGAAAAATATACACATATATATAAAAATAAAAATAATTTACTTATGAATATCCATTCCCCTACTTCGAGTTGACCATTCACCCATTTGCATGAAACATTAATGCACACCTGTTTCTTGAGGTAGTGCAACCGGCATGGAATAAGGACAGCAGAGATTGTAGGGAAGTCTAGAGTGCGATAATGAAGTGAATTATCTACTAGTATATTTGATAGGTGTGTTTTCCACATGTCATACAAGTGACAAAAGGGCTTTCTGCCACCTTCTACTCCTCAAGATAAGGGAAAGAAATAGTGGCATTCAATGCATTATGGATACCCATCAACAAGCATTGCGTGGATGACTGGATAAGAAGCCACGTAAGTCACACACAAAAGCAAAAGCTTTCGTACACGCTGACTCCCCATCGTTCCAGAAGAAAAACTCAAAAAAGACAACACCAATAATTAATCCAAAGAAAAGGAAATAAACCCTTTTTTTGGTTCACGCTATTGATAATCATATTAGAGGAAGAGGTTAACTTAAATTAGTATTTCCATTTATGGGCTGTCTGTTAGTCTTTCAAATGATTATTGAATATTATTAATAGCAATGAATCATTGACCAATTCAAAGATGGCGGGTGTCCCTGGTCTTAGATGTTCGATCGAAGCTTTGGGGGTATTTCATGTGAATTTCTTTCTATTCAAATTTATACGTGTTTTGATTTACAATGTTAAGTAAATATATATTTAAATTAATGAGTTTTTTAAGTTAAGGAGTTATAAATAAGGGGTATTTATGTCGTCAAAATTATTTAGGACACGAACATGATTTTAATTATTTGTATCGAATATTTATAAAGATTTGTATCTTGGTGGATGGATATAAACAACCATCATCCTCACCATTTGATCTACATGATATAAGTTTTATTTGAATTGTATGATACTTTGGACATTGTCTAGATCATGCAAATACTCTAAAAAAATTTGATGATAGGTCCGAACTTTTTTTTATTGTTACGTTTATTTGATCTTGGTTTTCAAACACCTCACTTAATTTTTCACACCATCGCTTAAAGTGTTGGGAAAATAGAATTCTTCTTCTTACCATAATAAAATAGTTAGATCTAAAACCTTAAGGAAAACAACATATATCTTGGGCTTCACATTATCCCAAGTAATAGTTGAACTATCTTGATCTTTGTCAAGGCTTTCAATAATATATAATATCTTAAACAACATCCCAATAATTATAATAATTCGTCAACCCAATTCTTAAATGAACACTCTAATGATTACTTGAGTTCTCTAAAATGCTTGTAAATGTTCATAGATTTATGTGAACAAAAATAAATTGTTTCCAAGTGCTAGATTCTTAACTAAACTAAGATGGTTGCGTATTTATATAGGCGACTTGAATTCAAATTAAGATCCTATTAGCATGCAAACTGACATCCAACAATCAAAAAAGTGAAAAAGGTGGGATAAGGTCACATGGACCAAGGAATGGAAAGGCCCAAGGAAGCCTACCAAGATTGTAAAGTTATGTTTTAGAGATGTCTAGAGTGTAATTATGTATGCTCTAGAAAAGGACATCAAAGTTGTGGGAAATTATAGGAAGGATAAATTGACAAATAGAGAGTATTGGTAGAAGGTGCAAAAACCACTAAAAACTAGTTACAAATGTGCTAGTAACATCTAATACTTTGATGTGTGGCAGTGTGCACACATATCAAATTCAATGAAAACATGGTTTGGATATAAATTTTTGTGTTCTTCAAGCCCCTGAGATAAACTCCAATGTGCATTTGAGCCTAGTGAGGGCAGCTATATCTTATCCCTATCTTTTAACTACCATATATGGGGTGCCATACATACATACATACATATATTTACCTACAAAATACACTCAATATCTATGACTCGACCTAACACCCATTGAGTACTATCTTATGTAAGTAATACAATAATTGGTGTATACAAGTTACTCTACTGATAGGGTGAGAGGCGGCCCAAAAGCCAACTAGGCTATCGTCATGTTCTATTGAATATAAACCATTGTTCCTATTGGCCTCACCATTTAAGACACATGTTACAATTGAACACATGGGGAACGAGGTGATAAAGGAAGCCATGAAAAAAACATCATCTCCTTGTTAGAATTAATTGCTTAATACAAAGTAAAATAAAAACATGCTAAATTTTCTCCAATAAAAAACAAATCTTGATAATGAACAAAATCAACTCCATAATCCCCCACAAAAGTCCCAATAATAATCACACATTTTTGGAGAATTGGTGGGTTATTGGAGGATAACCCATTCTAGAGCATAATTGAATGGATGTTTTGGACAATTTCTAGACTATACAAATGATCTAGACGAATTCATAGACAAGTCCAAATTTTTTTAATAATTGACTTCGCCTAGATCTAATTTTCAAACACTTTGCTCATTTTTTGTGTGAAAATGATCAAATCACTAAGAAAATGGAATTCTTATTCTTGCTTCAATAAGGTAGTTTGATTTGAAACCTTAAGGAAAACAACATATGTTTTGCACCTTGCATTATTCCTAGGAATAGTTTGGCTATCTTTATATTTTTTAGGGCCTTCAATGGTATACGCTATTAAAACCAATAATTACATTAATTCATCAACTGAACAAACTAATGTTATGCAATGTGTTGCTAACGTGAACTTCAATGTTCTACTAATTGCTTGATTTATTTAAAATGCTTGCAAATGTTTAATAGCTTCTCATGGATAAAAAGTAAATTATTTATAGGTGATAGATGCCTAAAAGAACTATGATGTTTGTGTATGCATATGGATAACTTGAATTCAAATTAGGAGCCTATCAGCATGCAAAGTGACATCCAACATTCAAAAAGATGAAAAAGGTGGGATAAAGGCCACACTAGCTAAGAGGTGAAAGGGGCCAAGCAAGCCTACCAATATCATATAATTATGTTCTAGATATTTTTAGAGCATAACCCCATGCTCCACACAAGGATGATAGACTAGTGGGAAATTCCAGGAGGGAAAAATTGGCAACTAAAGGGTGTCGAAAGAATGAGCAGGGACCAATGAAAGCTATTAAATATGCTAATATTACATAATTTGAACTAAAAAGTGATAAACACATAATTATGGTGTAATTATGCAGTTTAATGGTCCTAATAAATACTTATGGGCCATTTTTATGTCTAATTTTACCCCACTTTGATGTGTGTGTTTGTGCATACATATCAACGTTAATGAAGACATGGTATGGATAAAAAATTGTGTCTTTGAAGCTCTTGAGATAAACTCCAATCTACATGTGAATCCTACAATAACATTATTTCTTTTTCTACACATGCATGGATGAATGCAAGTAATAATAATATGCTAAAATATAAAAAAACTATACTTGATTCAACTGGGATGTGTGTATAATGTCTATGTGAAACCAATACCTTTGAACTTGTGTTTAATCCTACATACATTTATGCTAACAAAATTTAGAGACAAAATTCAAGCTAAACAAATTTTAGGGACAAAAATTCTAAGTAGTACTTTAAATGAAACTAAATACAATCATGAGTACAATCCTAAATAAATTGAATTTAATATCAATATGAGGTAGAGTCAGAAACACTTATTAGATATAGGCCTCCAATTTTGATTAAAATATAACTCACTGGTAATTGAAGTTAAGCATTATGGTAGCCACAAGCCTTCAATCCATTAAATAAATATGGTAGTGCACATGCCTCCATAACTTATATCTGAATATGATGAGTGAGATATGCGTTGCCCTCTTAAGATTTTGAATGAACTTTTGAAGCCTACATCTCAAAATAAATGGATTAAACACATCATATGTAAAATGAGATTTGAAGTCATTGATGTATAACATTGAAAGATATATTATTATAAGTATGTATGTTATGAACATGTTTTCTCATGTGGGCCTAGCGTGTAAATAAATATAAGCTACCTATGTGGAAAAATATAAGGGTTATAACATAAATAATAATATTCCCCATATTGATCCAAGAAACCAAATTAAGTGAGGAGGATGCTCTCTCATTGATGCATTTTAGTTGGAAAAGATGGAAAGGTTCCTTTATAGAATTTGCTGGGGCGTCAGGAGGTCTTACTATTATTTGGGTCCCTTATAGAATTAAAGTTGATCTAGTTGAATCGATTCCCCACTAGCAATTTCATAAAATCTCTTGCTTGAATTTCAATGTTAGTTTTTTCGTATGTAATGTTTACGATCCTAATGACCCACATGCTAAGATGTAGCTATGGACTGACCTCAACGATCTATGTGTTTGTTTTGTGAATCCTAAGATTGCTCTTGGAGGGGATTTTAATGTCATTTTGCATCAATTGGAAAAGTTTAGGGGTAAAGCTCTGGGGGATTTAGGGAATCGAGAGTTTGCTCAATTTATTACCAGTAATGATCTATTAGATTTGATGCCTAAAGGAGGTTCTTTCACCTAGAGTAATCAAAGATGTGGGGAACAAAATATTTGAGAAGGCCTTGATAAATTTCTTGTCTCAAACTTCTATATGGCTCAAAATTGGTTGACTAAATCTTTCATCATTTCTTTTGCAAGCTCAGATCATCTACCAATGTCCTATCAATCAGTGTGGACCAATCTCCCCTACATTGCCCCTTTAAATGGGAAAATATGTGGCTTAGGGATCAATCCTTATATGGACTTGTGGAAAATTGGTAGAAGCACTGTCATATAAATCACATTCTCCCATGTTTCAAATTGCTAAAGAACTTCAATTTATCAAAGGACATCTGAGACAGTGGAATGTTAATTGTTTTAAAAAAAAATCAAGAGAAAGTTAGAGTGGAAGTGGATCTGGATAATCTGAGTCGGTCTATTTTCCAAGACAACATGGATCAAGCTTCCTACAAGAAAGAAAAAGATATGCTAGTGGAATATGAGGAATTACTTCTAAGAGAAGAAATTTTTTGGAAGTAAAAATCCAAGACTGATTGGTTAAAAGAAGGCAACAGGAACCTGGCCTTTTTTCACAAGTAGGTCAATATCAAAAGAAATTTCACCCATATTTCCTAGATCTGCTCGTCGAAGGGAAATCTTTTGACCAATGTGACTGATATTAGAAATGAGGATGTTAGTTTTTTCACTGATCTTTTTAATGGTGCTAATTTTTTTGATTTGCAAGCCCATAATCATAACCTCTCTTTCATCCCTAGGTTGGTTTCTCCTATGAAAAATGAAAATCTCATGGCCCCCTTCTCTCTTTAGGAAGTTAGAGATGTTACTTTTTTGATGGAAAAGGATAAGCACCTAGTCCTGATGGCTTTCCAGCTGATTTTTTCTAGGCTTTATGGGATATTGTAGGTGTGGAAGTCCTTCAAATGGTGGAAGAATCTATAAAGAGAACTAAAGTCTTTGTGGATTTGAATATCACTTTTATATCCCTCTTTCCCAAAGGAGACTCTCAAGAATCCTTTGGGGATTTCAGACCCATATCTTTATGTAACATGGTTTATAAGATCATTTCAAAAGCTATGGCTCTAAGATTTAGGAAAATTTTGGTGTTCTTTATTTTGGAGGAGCAAGTGGGGTTTGTCCCAGGTAGGAATATTCAAGAGGCTGTTATTATTGCTCATAAAATTATTCACTCTCTATTGGTTTCTCATCGAAAAGGTATGATGTTAAAATTGGACATCAGTAAAGCATATGACAAAGTTAATTGGTGCTTTCTCCTTAAAGTTTTGGTTTCTTCAAATAGTGGTGCAATTGGATTTTTAGATGTATTTCCAGTCCTAAAATTTCCATCTTGGTTAATGGTAGTCCATCTGGTTTCTTCCAAGCGTCGAGAGGTCTTTACCAAGGTGACCCTTTATCTCCTTTTCTCTTCATATCAGTGGCTAAAGTTTTAGGTAGAGTTGTGACTATGGTTAAGGATGGTGCTCTTTTACGTGGAATCTAAGTGTCCACTGGTTTGGTGAATTTAACGCATCAATAGTTTATTGATGATACTTTCTTTTTTGGCCAAGCTTCAATTAGAGAAGCACAAGTCTTCAAGGATATCCTCTCCAACTATGAAGCAACTTCTAGATAGATGGTGAATATAAAAAAAATTGAGATCTTCTTCCTAAATTACTCTGAGTAGGCTTAGCAAGTGATTTCTCTCTTGTTGGGTTTTAATATTGGCAAACTACCATCTAAATACCTAGAAGTACCACTTTTCTTTGGTAACTCACGCTCGGTACATTGGGAATGTTTTGTTCAATCTTTCAAAAATCATTTAGCTTCTTGGCAAGGTAAGTGCCTTACTCTGGTCGGTCGTATTACCCTCATTAAATCAGTTTTGAGTGCTCTCCCTACATATTACCTTTCGATCCTTCAACCTCCTAGCCATATTGTTAAGGAGCTTAATAAAATTATGAAGAACTTCTTATGGTAAGGAAACCAAAACCAAAGGAAAATCCCATTGTTGAAATGTGAAAGGGTTTGTAAAATCAAGAGAATGGGACGAACAGGAGTCAAGGATTAAAACCTTCAGAATTAGGCTTTGGGTATAAAGCTAGTTTGGAATATGGTGTTTAAATTGGAGGCCTTATGGGCTAAGGTGTTAAATAGTAAATATCTTGCTTTAGAAAATCCTTGGAGCATCATCTCTATTGTAGATCCTCCTAAAGGCTCGTAGCTCTAGAATTTTCTCCTTAAATGCAAACCCATTATTGTTGAACATGTTTCATGGACTATCAACAATGGCAAGATTGTAAACTTCTGGGAGGACTCTTGGAATGGCCACAAACCTCTTGTCAAGAAACAAACATTGAGGGATGCTAAACACATTCTTACTTTGGCATGGGATTCTTTAGTTGCAAATTATTTCAAACTTCAGGATAATTCAAGCCTGAGCATTTGGGGTTGGAAAGAGTTTGAGGGGTTGGGTATTCCTATTGAGCAAGTGGTGTGTCTCACAAAGAGTTTGAAATCGAGGAAAATTTTCCAAAATAAGGAAGCTAACTCCCTCCATTGGATTGGGGCAAAAACAAGTTGATATAAAGTAAATATTGGATACCAAATGGTTGAAGCAACAGATGACTTGATGTATTGGGCTCATTTTTTATGCTGGGATAAATATGGTCTATAAAAAGTGGGGGCCTTTGCTTGGCTTGCGGTGTAAGATCAAATTTTAACTCAAGATAGACTCTAAAAGATGGGTGTTTGTGGCCCATCAAGGTGCATCCTCTGTAAGGCTAACAAAGAAACAATAAATCATTTACTTTTTACATGTCCTTTTTTGATCTATTGTTGGCACTAGCTTTGCAACAAACTGGATTGGTCTTGGGCCTAACCTTAGTCACTACTTGTTGCCTTCTCCTTGTGGCCCATTGGTGATGTCAAAAATTCACTTTTTGGCTTGTGGTGAGCTAATCCTGTTATTTTGATCTAGTCACTAAGGAAGGAAAGAAATATGTGTATCTTCAAAAGTAAAGAGAAGCCTCTTCCCAAGATTCTTAGAAAAATTGAGGTGTCAATCTTAGAAGTCATTTCTTCCTAGATCAAAAGATGTAGGACATCTTTCAAGTTGGGATATGAGGATGGTTACGAAGTGGAATTCGATCTCTATTCCCCTCGTTAATGGGTCAATCATAATTGGTAAAAAGGATAGGTTTGGGAACTAGAATTGGGTTCCTTCTCCTATGGATTGGTTTAAGCTCAACTTCAACGGTGCATCTCAAGGAACCTAGGTGCATCAGGGGTGGGTTTTCTCATTTAGGATTGTTGTGGATCCCTTATTCAAGCTATATCTAGGAAGATTCATGATGGATCTAATAAAGAAGTAGAATCCTAAGCACTTGTGAGTGGGATTGAATTAGCCATTCAGTGTGCTATCCCAAAGCTGATTGTTAAGGGTGATTCTCAAGTGATCATTTCAGCTTTGAAAAAGGAGGAAACTTCTTAGCATTTAGAGAATATATTGATGAATACCTAGAGGAATTTGGAGGCCTTTTCATCAGTTGATTATAATCACTGCTTTTGAGAGGCTAATTTGGTTACTAATTTCCTAGCGAACTATAACATTGATCGAGCAGAAGTTTGCTAGGTGGATAATGTGAGAAATGCTTAGGAATACTTCTCATCTATATCAGCGATTGATTTTAGCTAATTTCTCTTGCATGTTTCTAATTTTGTATTGCTTTGTTTACAAAGCAATTACAAAAGCTCATAGCTAATTTATTAGGGGTCTATTCTTAACGGAGTGTGAGTCAGCTAAATCTTGTGGGTTGCCCATCTTTGCACCATATTTTCCAACATTTCACAGACTACATTTTGTTTGAGTTACAATATTTACATTTATGATGGCAGAAGGTTATTATTGGAAGGAAAGGAGGATACCCGAGGCACAAGGGAGTCACGAGTCTTCCCTCATGCCTCATTATGTTTTTTGCACTCTTGGTTTTTATGTAGTGTAGGAAGCATGTTCAATCTCTATTTTCCCTTTTCTATGTGTGGTGGTTAAGGTCAGTAGTGCTAAAAATGGAGAATGTAAGTGAGATAGCTTTGGAAACTGTGTGTGTTTATGGTGCCAGTGAAGCATGTGAAATGGCCTTTGAGGGCCAAATTTTACATGCCCATGTCAAACATGTCTTTTGGTTACTAACTGAAGAAATATTTGGTGTTATTTCAAACATTCTTAGTCTAGACTTTCTCATGAAGGGTGTTCAAACTAGGGTAAAATCAAAAATCATGGTGGTTTTTGTGTCCAACCTAATATTCCTAGTTTCTGATTCAAAGGTGGTGGTGAAGATAATGGAGTTATGTGTGCACCCAACTTTTTGCACTGGTCTAGTGAAGAATATTCTATTACATGATTTGACCCCTCTCCCAAACTTACCATTTTTAGGAAGGGATGATTTGGGGGTAGTCCCAGCTATGATGTTCAGGGCACTCGAGACATAGTTCATGATCCTCCTAGGTTTCATGGAAGATTTTAAAAAGAAGGGAAATTCATTGGACATGAAGGTAGGGAAGTTTATTTTCTTGCCGCTTATGACATAACTCAAAAATTTGGAGATGGCACAAATGAGGGCATTTCATCATGATCAATGGCGTGTGGAGGTGGTAAGGAAATTGGTAAAATGTGTTCTCAGGGGATAGGTTATTATGCCTCTTTAGTATAATAAATCTCTGGTGATGGAGTCTGGGCTAGACACCCCTGTAGGCTTCAATCCCTCATTGACATTTACTTTTGGTGGAAAATCCCCAAAGAAACTATCAAAAGGCAAGGTGGTGGAAGCAGTGGAGGAGAAAGATTGTAGTGGATGGGAAATCATCTTTCTGATGGACATGAATGACAAGGTTCATGTTGGTTTAAATTGTTGATGATGGTTTGCATCTTGTTTAGGGTCTTACTAGTTTTTTGGTGGTTAGTTTATAGTGTATGGTTTTTATGTTGCGTTCTTTGTGGTGCACCCTTGTTTTGTCAAGGTATTTTACTTGTTGGTGTTAATGGCGGATGCTAGTCTTTCTGGTTTCGACTATATGCCTATGGGCCATTTAATGTAACTCTTTTCTTTGCGAGTTGGGGGCCCAAATACAAACCCCATATCTATCTAAAATAATAATATTCCCCATATGATTTCAAGATATAAATAATATAAAATCAAGAAAATGTCCCCTATGGGTGTACAATATAAGCAAGGTAATATCAATATCGTAAGAAATAACAATGTAAATCAAAAGTATGGATTATTGTTCCCATTATATGCATGACAGGCATCATGGAAACATAGGCAAGTATTAATATCATTATGGATGATATAGATAATAACACCATTAAACACACCAAACATACTGAAGAAAACCATAACAAGAGAGATGTCAAATAAATGACCAAGTATGGAGGAAACACTTTAGATAATAGAGTTATGCCAAGCATATTTAAATAACATTTAAGTTACACCTAGAAAATATAAGACACATAAGGCATTAAAATCACATTAAACACATAGTAAACAATCAATGCAATGAAAAAATATAAAACATTTAGTAGGCACATTGAAGACACATCAATCATGATGCATGCCAGTCAACTATGTGGCCAAAAATGAAGTAGACACTTGAAACATAGATGTCTAAAGTATAACAAGCACTATAAGGGCATATTAAATAGGAGTTCAACTAGAATGTACATTAGATATATATGAGAACATATCAAAAAAATAAAACATGTCAAGCACATTGTGAAAATACATGATATAGCTGAATAAAAACCAAACATGTGAAAACACATAAATTATATGAATACACATGAGAACACCAAGCATACAAGGACACATCCAAAATATAAGATATGCCAAAGAATACATATAATATACATAAAGCACAAGATCAAGTAAAACATAGTATGATAACAATAATTAATGAAAAAGAACCTATAGTGGGACCAAAATATGGCCCATACTTCCCTTAGAGTTTCCCCTAAATGAACAAGGGATGTTCCTACTATATATGGTGAAGTCACAATCATGACCCTATAACTTGGTGGACAATAAGACATGCGTCTACCTTAACAGTCACAGTATAAGTAGATATGTATTTAATAGTGAAGGCATGTATCTAAAGATATAGGGTATGAACACAAAGTGTGTACCTAAGATAGTCACAATGTCCATTCTTCTTGCAATCATTAGATAAAATATAAGTAAGACAACATATCATAAAACATCGTACACAACAAATACTTATAACAATAATTAGGAATGTAATGAAATCTAGATTTTAAAAAACACATATTAAGGTCCTAAAATAAAAATCAATACAATGAAATGTATAAATAAAGTTCTCAATTTCCATCCAAGGGGCTAGTTATCAAAGCTAACCAATAATACTAAGGGATCCATAATAGTTGTCATATGATATATAATATGAAACACTATGATCACTGCTAATACATGTAAGGTGTTGGGGCACCCATGAATCTAAAGATAAAATATCATTATCGTTATTATATTCCTATATAATATTATTCATCGAGTAACTATTCATATGGATAATGTCTCACATACATTATTTTTTTGAAGATCTTCTTGTTATCTTAGAGACATAGCATATGAAAACACACCATCAACACAAGGCATTTGTACACTTGTACTTTATTCACTCTTCTCTCAAATGTAAATCTTTGTATTTTATTTGTTGTTGCTTTGCATACGCCTTCTTCCTAAAATTTTCCCTTCAAAAATTAATATCTATTTTAATTGTAACCACTTGACTTTGATGTCTAAATAATAATTAGATTGATGTATAATATAATGAATTATTTCCATTTGATGTCTCCAATGTCTACCAAGGAATAATTATTTGATCCATTATTAGTATCACAGGAAATAAATTTTGAATTGTCTTTGGGCACACTCTAATAAGAAATATAATACATCCAAGTATATCTTTATTGTTACTATCATATTTTGCAATGCCTATTAGAGTGTATGTTGAATCATCTGTATGAAGTCCAATACTATATATATTTATATTTCTAATTTTAGTACATGTTCAAGACTGAACCATTATTCTATATATGTTCTTATCATCTATGAATGCCCTTTTGAATAAACTTCCATCACATGAACTATCAAATGAAATATCATTCTCATCAAATATGATTTGAGCATATGTCTTATTTTTCTTGGATGAATAAACTACTACAATAAAACCACCAAGTGGATGTTTTTCATAGTCCATTGGCACATTGTTATACTTTGTTTTGTCTACCATATGAATATTTATGTTATCATTTAATTAATATTTGTGGATTTAGAAATATAATAATACATTCAAATTATGAATTGATTCATCCCATTGAATTTGATTTTTGTTAGTGAAATATGGTATATGATACTTCAAAATAATGTAAGCATTTTTTCAATGCCATTGGAATCTATGATAAGCCAAAAAAATGCACTAGAGTCATAAGATTGATGAAAGGGTATTGAAGGATCCAACTCTCTTATTGGAGGCAAGGTAATCACATTACATTTAAGTAATTTCTTCAAGATTTGTTATGGGCATTCATTAATCTTGGTAAATTATTTATCCCCTTTTTTAATTGAAGATGATCTTATGATATGGTTGCTCTATAACATCAAATTAATTTCTATGATCATTCTTGGTTAGAAGCCTATTATTATTGCTTTTGTTTTTAAAGATTTACTTGTTTTAAAATGTAGATGCATTGGGAAAATATTTAAGGATATTTGCATCTAAAATAGTAATTTTACATTCTCTAACAACCAAAAACCCCTCAAAAGAAGTATAAAAATTGAACATAAAATTTATTTAATAATTGGAAGCAAACTATAAAAAATACATTGAATATTATTCTTAGGTGGCTCAACTCATCTTGATAACCATAATATTAACCCTAAGAACATAATATATAATAAAGTTCTTAATTTTATATCTATATTGAGCTAATTCTACAACGTAACCTTGAAAGAAATAATTATTTGAAAATGATCGAAGAAATCATCAATTAGAGTTGTGAAAAAATTTATAGATCCACTTTGAAGAGTATAAATAAAATCAAGTGCATAATCCTTTAAGCTTATTGGAAATATCTAATTTAAAAAAATTGTCATCGTGATCTCAAATTCTAGATAATAGGCATGAAATGCCATTATGTTATATGAAGCATTTCCCTTTCCATTGAACACTTCAAACTTTATATCAAAAAATCCTTTTAAAAATGGATATGTAAACACCTCATGAGCAACAAGTTTAAGAGAATATCATTAGAAGTCCTCCTACTATTTGGCTTTTGAGACCCCTAAGAAATAATTTGACTTTATTTTCGAATTCACATAATCTATCCATCATAGTAGTCATTTCAAGGTTTGGTATATAAATAAAATGTGAAGTAAAATAGATCAAGATAGAAGTTTTTTTTAATATATAAGGGTTAATATGTGAAGCAAGTGGAGGTACATTATGAATAAGAGATTACTGAAACATAGGGGGAATTTTCATATTGGAGGATGGTGAGAAATGGAAAGAGAAGAAGTATATTGAGAAATTGGAAGACCTTGAGAAGCAATAGAAACATGTCAAGAATTTGTAAGAACTTTATAAGCAATAGAAGCATGTTGATAATTTTGAATAACTTGAGAAACAATAGAAGCATGTTGAGATTTTGGAGGAAGACCAATTTGAGAAGGATGAGTATTAGCAACATTTTAGCAATATAAATATGAATAAGTTAAAAAGGGATTTATAAAATGACTTCAAGAGAAGGTAAAGTTTGAAAAGTAAATTCTTTTAATCAACTCATAGTTGTAGATATTTCAATAAGATTATATGAGGTATATTTCCTAATATTATCAATGTTATCATCCCTATGTTGTTTTTCTCATTCAACCCTCTAATTAAAAAATCTTATTTATTTTTATTTTAATAATAATCTTGATTGGTCTTAACATCATCATCATCATCATCATCATTATTGTTGTTGTTGTTGTTGACATTTAAAAAATAAATTTGGGGCTGAACATAGTAACATGAATCTAAATAGACATTATCCCTAAGCGTTTATGTGAGGATGTGATCATGTTTACAAGCGAATCAATTGGTTGAGGAGAAATAGTCTATCATGCACATCTAAGTCCAAACCCATACTTTCCTAACCTAAATTATGTGAGGTTAACATGTTTTCCCTTAACAATTTTTTCTTTCCTACAAAAAATTGACTTTCCATAATCACGAGGGATTATGTAAAGGGAACCAACACAAAATACACCCATGTGATTTGTAAATTCACTTGGACCTACTTGGAAAAAAATATTTTTTATAACCTTTCATCAATGTTATTCTCACTATCATAACTCTCATAATCCCCATCATCCACATATTTTTTTGAAAATAAACGACATTCATAGAAGAATTTGAAACATTTTGAAAAATAACATCTAAAGTTATCCATAAACAAGGTGGATATTCCACACTAAGCTTCACCAACACAGATGTTATACTCCTAACTCGATAAATGCTTGATAGATGATTATTATAGAGTGATTACAATTCTCAAACAAAGATAAACACATGCTAGAATGAAATATACAACATATTGAACATAAGAAGGAAGCATAAATTGAGACAGGGCATTAGATGAACACAAAATATAAATTGTAGAAACTAAGTGTGGGAAAAACTCCAATGGGTGAGTAAATTTCACTCCCCTTCTGCTATGTAATCCAAAAAAATTACAAGTTACTACCAAACATGGTCTTCATAAATTAAATTTTTCACTAATACACTATCCAAAACTTGCACACAAGCTTTGTTTGCACTAATTACACTCTTCACAATGATCCAAAATAACTAGAATAACCAAACACCAATTATGAAAAATAAGATAACATGAAAAATGACCCAAACTTGTAAAATACAATGTGAATCCAACTTCAATACTTCTCACTAACTTTTCAGATGTCCTCTACCTTCAACAAAGTCTGTATTTATGCCCTTCCACTTTGGAACCTACCAAAGAATCCACCAAGAAGAGGAAACATATGCAATTGCTCTCATTCCTATGTCTTGGTCAGTGGAGAAACCATTGCTTTAAGGAGACTGACAGTTACAAAAATGTCAAAGCAGTTACATGATCACTACCTAAAAATATCGGTGGTTATAGAACCATGCATGCAAATATTAGTGGTTTCGTCTTAGTTTACAACCCTTAGGTTCAAAGGCTGCATGTTGTTGGCTTTATCAATACATGAATGCTTGGACCATCCCAACGTTGATTATACCATTGTAAATTAACTAAAATTTTCACTTTACATGATTTTTTTGAAGAAATGTCATACACAGTGTTTTACATACATGAATTACATAACCACGTTTATTAGAAATGAACTAGATGAGATGTCTAGTAAAGTAGATCCATATTTTAAATCATAAAAGGTGAGCTATTACAAGCACACTATAACTAATTTTTATAAATTGAAATGACCTAAAATTTTGGATCATACACATCAAATAGAAGGAATCTAGAGCTATTGGATCTAAAAGCATGCCATGAAATTAATCCTAGGGAAAATTAGATAGAGTTAAATTTGACTAAATGCTAAACAAGATCTAACTTTATGGGGTAAGGCACAACAAAATTTTGATTTTGTAAGACCCTAAAATAACATGCCAAATACTTAGCATTAATAAAATCAAATTTATTATAAAATGGATCAATAAATACTTCTAGAGAGGGTGTAATAAAGCATGGATTCATCAAAATATATTATGAATAAATGAATTTAGGCTAATATCATAATAAAAAACCCATAAACATTTAATTATACACAATACATACATAAAAAAAAATTAACCTAAAAAATCAATTTAAAAAACTAGAGAAAAGGAGGCAACTTTTAAGGTTTAGAGATGTATCTTAAATATCGCAAGATCCAGTGACAGTCAATAATATTTTACAGTGAAAATATGCATCCAAAAGTAACGTAGAGCCGACCTAGAAAAATTGTGTTAAATAGAGATATTGTTTGGATATATGAATGATTTATTAAAAATGCAAACACATTCAATTTTTTTTATGATTGCATTTTCCTAGTTTTGGTCTTCAAAAACCTTGTTCAATTTTTTTGCACCAGTGTGATTTGAAACCTTAAGGAAAGAAACATATGTTTTGGGCCTTGAATTATACTAGGGAATAACTGAGATATCTTGGTTATTTTCAATCCCCTCAATGATATTCATATCGAAAACAACTATAGCATACCAAAAATATAAGAGGTAAAACTACACAAAAATATAATAATGGGGTCACTTACACACCCAAATAAGTGGATTGCACCTACAAATCCAATGGAATAATGGAGGATGAACTTCAATATTTGTGATAAATATCACATATGGTTGTGTTGATGTGAAAATAGATTGATTACATAGATAAGGGTTAACCCTATATATAACAAAACGAGTAACTTCCAATACTCTAAATTAGAGTCGTGTTCTACCCATAGTTTCACAAAAAAGTGTTTTACATCTATTTCCACTAACTAGGACATTCTAAGAGGTAACTTGTGGAGTAAGATATTAGCTATAACCTAACATCTTTAGACATTTAAGTAGGTAGCTTGTGAAGCAAGCTACTAGCTAAAATGTAACATGTCTAGATACATTGAACTTAGATAACTTGTGGAACATGCTACTTATTCAAACACAACACTACATAGAATATGAGTTTCATAGAAAAATAGTTCATTTATATTATAAACTACAATATAAAAATGAGTTATGTTTTGGCACACAATATGCCTTCCCCCTTAGGAAGCTTTCTTCCCAAAGCATGAGGACTAAATTGAAGCTTGCCCATGCATCTTCTTCTTTCTTTGTTGCTTCTTCCTTTTCTTTGAGACGAGAACATGCAACCACTTGAATGGGTAGAAGCTTTGCCAATGATATATTTCAATGAACTTGAGGAAAACAATCAATATAATCTGATATAAATAAATATATGGATTTATGTAATGTTTAACCAATAAAGATCAACTATATTAAGCATGTGATTACAACTATCATTTGCGTATATTTTCAATGCTAGTTTGTATAATGCAAATAACATTTGTTGAAGACCCAAGAAATTGTGATTATTTATTCGCATTTCCAAGGGAAAAGACTCATACTGAACATTATCCTCCATTACTTGCTCATGATTAACCATAATCATATGTTCGTAAACTTCTCTTTCCAAAAATGCATTTCTCTCATTAGAAGATTCAATATAAGGAAAATGAGACTCGCCAAATAGAACTTGGGGGATCTTATTGGCTTCAACAACATCCTCATTATTAGGAGAATAATCATAGAAGGGAGGAGAATCATAAAATTTTAATGCAACATAATTTTCTTCATCATAACGAGAAAATCTATGAAAAATAATATCAAATAAATTATCCTCATTCATCCAGGAGAAATTTTCATACCACTTATTACAACATCCTATAAATCTACCCATATTTTATTTTCATATTCTAATGCCATGTATAAATGAATATAAAATTTATAAAATGCACTATCAAATGCATTTAAATTTTCTTTCACAAATGAATGCTTAATCTTGTTTGAAATATATTTATTTTTTTCAAACCTTTTTTTTAGACTAAAGATTTGAAGACAAAAATAGAAGACTTTCACAACTTATTTATCTTAGCATACTTCATAAAAGAATCATGAAAAATATTCATTTAAAAGTTTATTGAATCTACTTTCAAACCAAAAAAAAACACCTCAATTAGATGCTTGAATTAAATGTTACGCTCTATTGAAATCAGTGTATTATAAATTACATTTTTCTAAATGATTTCACAATAACATCTTATGATTCCTTTGTTTCCCTCAATATCGATTCAAACTTGATGAATTTATATTTTATGAAAATGCCTTTGAGTCTATTTTTCAACAATTCTTTTTTGTCAAAATCTGATTGTTGAATAGAAATGTATGGTATCTACAATAAATAATATTTTTCTACTCTATAAATTTGAGACTAAGTTTGATACCACGTATAGCATACCAAAAATATAAAAAGTACAACTACATAAAATATAATAATAATTGGGGCACCTATACACCCAAATAAGTGGCTTGCATATGCAAATCCAATGGAATAATGGAAAAAAAACCTAATCATAACATGTGATAAAATATTACATATAATTTTATTGATATGAAAATTGATTGAATACATAGAGAAGAGTAAAGCCTTATAAAAAAATGAGTAACTTTCATTTCAATAGGTATAAGTTTTGACATTGGTATATTTCAATGAATTTGTGGAAATTATTCAAAATATACTAATATAAATAATTATATAAATTTATATAATGTTTCACTAACATAATATCAACCATATTAAATATATGATGACAACTATTATCTATATATATTTCTAATATTAATTTTGATAACAAAAATAACACTTATTAAAAACCAAAAAAAAAAAAATTATTTATTAACATTTTCAAAAAAAACTCACGCTAAACATTTTCCTCTGTTATTTTAGTCATGATTAGTCACAACCATATGTTCTTCAATTTCTCTTTCCACAAATACGTTTCCCTCATTATATTCACTATAAGTTAAATAAAACTCACCATATAAAAAGAGGGATATCTTCCTCTCTTCAATAATATCCTCATTGTTAGGAGAATAACTATAAAGAAGAAGAAAATCATAAAATATAGATGCAACATAAAGTTATTCATCATAGCTAAATGATCCATGAATAATAACATAAAATAAGTTATCATTATTCATTTACAAGAAAACTTTATATCACTCATTGCAAATATCCTCCAAATTTATCCATGCATCCATTTAATGTTCATATTTTGAGGTCACACCTAAATGATTAACAAATTTTTAAATATATTAAAAAATCATTTCACAATTGAATGCCTAGTTTTATTTGAAATATATATGTTATTATTTTTCAACATTTTTTTTCTGACTGGAGTTTTAAATAACAAAACAATACATTTTTATAGTTGTATTTCTCTTAGAATACTTGAAACATATTATATAGAATGAGTTTTATAGAAAAATAGTTTTTAATATATAAAACATAATGACAAAAATGGGTTGTATTTTAAAACACAACAACATGCTAATAATTATAATAATTCATCAACTAAATAAATTAGATGTTGTGTATTATATTTTAACATAAACTCATTGTTTTAATGAATGTTTTAATTATTACTTAATTTCTATAAAATGTTTACAAATTCAATAGATTCTTGTGAACAATGATATATTCTTTTCAAGTGTTAGATGCTTAAATCAATTAAAATCTATATCTGTATTTATAAATGACTTAAATTTAAACTAAGATCTTATTAATGCACAAATTTATATTCAATGGTCAAATAAACAAAAAAGGTAGGATAAGGGTCACATGGACTAAAGGGCGGAAGGTTCCAAACAAACTTATCAAGATAGTACAATTACACTCCAAACATGTCTAGAATATAATTGCATGCTCTAGAAAAAGAGGGAGAGGTAGAGTGGTACTAAATTTAAGGAGGGAGAAGTTGATAACTAAAAAATGTTGGGAGAAGGTGCAGCATATAACTAAAAGCTAAAAAATGCATTGCTAGTGCCTAATTTAAACCAACAATCGATAAGCACACAAGCATTTTAGAATTATCTAATTTATCAACTAATAAATGCCTAAGGGCCATTTTTAGGCTTCTACATTTAATATCCAAAAGATGTTTACATCGACATTTATAATCCTTGTAATTGCCCAAGGGGTTATATGGTACTTATAAGTCATTGAGTTTTTTTGAAGTGTATGGTATAGGTACTTGTAATATATCAAAGCATTCAATTGCTCTTAATCAGTGTTGAGTTGTAATAGATGAAAATAATAATATTTCTCCTATGTCATTATATTCAAAATTTTCAGTGTAAGCGAAAGGGTTGTAGTTCGATTGGTGAGGATGATGGTTGCATGTATCCATCTACCAAGGTCCAAATCCCTTTAGATATTTGACATAGAGAATGAAATAGTTAAGGCTATGATCGTAGTCTGAGTGATTTTGATGATGTGGATACCTTTTACTCATGATTGCGTAACCAAAAGAGTTCACTGATTTAGATGTATGCTTACTCAATATTATAAGTCTGCTATATATTTATTTTCAAAATATAAGCAAAGATGTCATCATTCTATATAATTCAGTGATTCCATATAATACCTTCGAACATAAAAAATATAGCGTATAAAATCATTGAAGAATATATTACACTTAAAATAGAAATTCTTCTATAACAAATCTTATAACTAATCATATTATTTCACTCTTTAAAAAATAAATGGTATTATAAATCTCTGTCTATCATATCAAAGAACATTTACATTAGTGACAAATAAATCTTATAACTAATCATATTGTGGGCTTATATTATATTGTAAATCTTCTTCATCTTATCATTAAACGTGTACATTATTATTATTTTTCATATTAATTCTATTACACTATATTTTTTTATTAAAAATTATAATACACACCTCCCCTCGACCTCAAAATAAAAATAAAAAATTAATTATAATATTATTTTTTCCAATATTATTATATTAAATAGCATTAACTAACCACAAGATTAGATGTGTATGCTATATTATTTACCCCTATTCCCGAATTAAAGATGTGTACTACAAAGAAGCTTATTATCTGGGTACTACTATTGCTTATAAATGGAAGAATGCGTCCGACTGGCCGCTGGGAGGGATTGTGGAGAACCGGTAGGAATTATCACAAATCCTTGCTATTAGAGGATGCAGCTCCTTGCGGGGGAGTGATATCCTGGCATGGGGAGGCGACTCCAATGGGCAGTACTCAGTTTCTTCCGGCTATCTTGAGTTGACTAAGAAATGTTTTGGTGAAGTAGAATTCTTATGGGGAAAGAAAATTTGGAACTCTACCTCATGGCCAAAATGTAACTTCTTTCTATGGACTCTCACCCACAACCGCTGTTTGACATGGGATAATATTTGCAGGAGAGGATTTCAAGGTCCTTCAATATGTATGCTTTGCCATCGCAGTGAGGAGAATGGGGCACACCTCTTCTTTCAATGTTCCTTTGCCAGAAGATTATGGCATCTGTGGTGGGAAGCATGGGGTTGCCCTTGTTGGCACGTTTCCTCTTTGGTAGAATTATGGTTGCGCCTGGATCGACCACCTACCAAGGCATCTATACTACAGACTGTGTGGGCAATTGGACCTGCCTTTATCCTCTGGAACCTCTGGATTGAGAGGAACAGAAGGATTTTTCAAGAGTGTTGTTTGGGTCTCAGGCTGTTGTGGATGAAAGTCCTTATCACTCTCTAGGAAACTCTCCAAGTTAAGTGTGACAGTGTTGCGGAAATGGATCCTGCAGAAGCCACGGTTTTAACTCGGCTATCCCTTGTTACGCTCTCTGCAACTTCCCTTTTTCCTCACACTCGTCCCACGAAAAGGACCAGGCAATGGTTGCGTCCGATTAGCCGAGGGGGGCGTTGGACACCTCCCGTGGAAGGGCTTATTAAGGTCAATGTCGATGGATTCTCTAAAGGAAATCCCGGTGATGCTGGGATTGGAGGCATTAGAAGGGACAGTATTGGTGCAACTCGCTTTCTGTTTTCTATTTACAAGGGCCATCATACCAACAATCTTATGGAGGCTATGTCGATCCTGGAGGTGGTACAAACTTGTTGCCAACAGGGATGGCTTAGTATCATCTGTGAGGCAGACTCGCAAGTGGTTGTTAACTTGCTGAGTAATTGTATTGTTGATAATGTAGATTAGCAGCTGGCTGCGGTTATTAAGCAGATTCGTCAGATTAGTAGGTCTTTTGAGTCGATTTCCTTCAAGCATATTCCCCGTGAGTGGAATGGAGTTGCTGATTGTCTAGCTAAATGGGCCTCAGAGCATGGGCCGAATTGGTCTATTCATGACCAAAAGATGCTTCCTGTTAGTTTATCCCTTACCCTGGCTCAACTTCTTGAGCAGGTTATGATGTTGTAATTCTCCCATTTTCGGGCCCTCTTGAATAAATTTTTACCCCTTTTAGTTGGAAAAAAAAAAAAAATTATAAGGTGGAATCTATGTTAAAAATAAATTTAATAAAAAAGATTTGACCTTTTAATATATGCAACTAAAAATAATTATTAGAATTAAAACTTAAATTTGAAAGTAGATAGATTTTTATAATTATTTATTCAATATTACTTTTTAAATACTAATATAATTCATGATAAAAATATATTTATTATAATCTTTTACTCTATCTTTACACCCTGGTCTCGCTAAAATTTTATCCATCTAATACGGCCTCCTTAAAAGACTGATTGTATTATACCAATTTGGAAAACGTAAATACGGTCAGACGGCCATCAAATTTAATCCCTCGGTGCAACCAACAATAAAAACTACTAGATTGTTCACTTAGCTTCAACACACACAAAATAACAATATATGGATGATATCACATGACATCTGCACCGTCCGATTTCAAACTAAAACTCATTTGAACCGTAGGATAAGGAAGGGATCTTACCTGTCAACTAAATAACAGAGACCATGTAAATTATTTTAATTTATGTGACGATAAAGCAAGTGTCAGATTTTGAGGTGAGGATGACTCACACGTGTCGGAATCGTGAGCTTCCAAAGAATCCAACAGTTGATAAATCCAATAGTTTATATATCCAATGCGCGTGAGGATCACAACTCAAATTGAATTGAATCATTCACAGATATTCTCAGCTCTGAAGCTCTTCTGCGAAGGAGATCCCATTCTCATTGTCATTTTTGTGATTACTGAATCTCTTATTAGGTTATTTTTCTGTGTAGAATCCGTGTTTTAACTGTTTTTAAAGGCTCAAATTGTTGTTGGGTATCATTCATTGTTTATAAGTACATCCGGGTCTTGCTCAGATTTTTTAACTTATCAATCTCCATATTGTTGGGGTGTTTTTCAGTCTATTCATCTGGGTGTTTTTCAGATTAAGTTTTTATAAGTTCTCACCTTGTTGGGTGTCTTTCAGTGTATATCATTTAATCTGATTGTTGTTTTGATTTAGCTTTTATCAATTCCCATCTTGTTGGGTGTCCTCCGGTTCACACAAATTCATCTGGGTGTCGTGACCATTTGGTTATTATCAATCCCCATCTTTCTGGGTGGTTTTTAGTGTATATAATTTAATCTGGGTGTTCTCCAGATCTGCTTTTTATCGATCCCCACCTTGTTGGGTGCCTTCCAACGCATATCAATTCATCTCTGCCGCTTGTGTATTTAAATTTAGATTTTTTGTGGTGCTAGATAAATTCCAAGCTCGGTGCTAGATTCAATCTCCAGTTGGTTGCAGCATCCATTTGGCGCATCACAAGATAGAAATCCTAATCTTTTGAAATCCTCTGTCTTTTGTTTAAAAATCATTTGGGTGTTCTCTTTTTTGTAACCATATTCTTGTCGGTAACCGATTCAGTTGCTTTTTTGGTGGCCAAAATCATAGCCATGGCTCTCCAAATTGGGTCACTCGGAGGCATTGCAGCTACCAGCAAGTCATTAGGCACTGAAACGTCTTCCGAGTCATCATCATCGCTTGTAACAGCTCAATGGAAGTCCTCTACAGGCCTGAATTGCAGAACCCATAGGCCCAAAACAGAATTTGATTCGAAACCATTGACAGCTGCTTCTCCTCCTCTAAGCCCATGCAGTCCTTCTCCAACCTCAGAGGATAGGTTTAGATCGTTTTTCCAGCCCCAGTGTGGCCAAAATGGCTCAATTAGGCCAGATTTGTCTGTGGCCTGCAAGGCATTTGAGGTCCAAACCCAGGCTCCTGCTGCTAGTGCTGATTCTAAGGCTGAATTAGGTCTCCAATTTGACAAAAGTTGTGAAGTAAGAGAGCATGCTTTGACTCCTAGCACTGCAAGAAAGCATGGGTCAGGGGGAGTCCCTGTTTTTGTTATGCTTCCTCTGGACAGTATAACTCATAATAATACTGTCAATAGACGAAAGGCCATGAATGCTAGTCTTCAGGCCTTGAAAAGTGCCGGTGTCCAGGGAATTATGATGGATGTTTGGTGGGGACTTGTCGAACGAGAGGCCCCTGGGCAATACAATTGGTCTGGCTACAGAGAATTGATTGAAATGGCCAAGAAACATGGCTTGAAAGTTCAGGCTGTTATGTCATTCCATCAGTGTGGAGGAAATGTTGGGGATTCTGTCACGTAAGTATTAGTACTAATTTTTTTCTGTTTATTCAATGTGGAAGTTCAAGTTTTTAATAATTTATTTATATCTTTCTGGTGCGTTTTTTCATTTCCGAAAATAGTTCACGGTTCTGATCTACTTTCTTTGAACTGATGGGATTGAGCAGTATTCCTCTGCCCAAGTGGGTCGTTGAAGAAATAGACCGTGATAATGATCTAACCTACACAGACCAGTGGGGAAGGCGAAATTATGAGTATATCTCATTGGGATGTGATGAACTTCCCGTCTTAAAAGGGAGAACACCTGTGCAGTGCTATGCAGATTTCATGAGAAGCTTCAAGGAGAATTTACATGATCTTCTCGGGGAAACTATTGTGGTAAGTTCCTCCTATAGAGTATGATTTTAGATTTTGAATAGTTCTTATTGGTTTCAGTATGTTTTTTGGACCAATTTCTTGGTTTTTGGTTCTCCGAAGCTTATTTTGCATTTCATTGGATTGCTTAGTTCCTGCATTGAAATTGAAAACCCAAGATCTGTTTTTGTATTTCATTATGCCTTTTTTATCATCAGATTCATATGACCCAAATTATAGCCCTTATTGCATGGATCATAAGTATTTTTAGAAGTAAAGCTGCATCATCTTTTTGTCCAATTTCAACCTTTTAGCCACTGAGATTACATGGCTGTAAATAAATTACATATCATCTCTACCTGATTTGCATGAATCCAACTAGTTATCTCTTTCTTTTTGTTGAGCATTGTGTAATCTGGTCTTCTTTCCGTTAACCAATTTAGCCTACTGTGTATGCATTTTGTATGCTAAAAGATGTAATCTTTTGTACCGTCTTCCTCCAGCTTGATCTTATTACCCTCAGATGTCCACGAGTCATTGAATTTCCCTGACTTAAAAATGTGAAATTTGTAGGAGGCATGTTGTTTATGTAAACTGTTATGTAATTTCATATCTAATAATGTGTTTATGGTTTGCTTGGTGATACAGGAAGTTCAAGTGGGAATGGGTCCTGCAGGGGAGCTGAGGTATCCATCTTATCCAGAGGCTAATGGTACATGGAGATTCCCTGGGATTGGAGCATTTCAGTGCTATGATAAGGTACTTATATAGAACAAATTGTAAACCATATTCATATATTTGGATCGACGCTTCAGGTTTGATTCCTTGTTTTATTCAACCCACACTGGTAATTAAATTGGGTTTTTTTTTTAAATTGCAGTATATGCTGGCTACCCTTAAAGCCACGGCAGAAGCTGCAGGAAGAGAGAAATGGGGTTATGGAGGTCCAAGTGATGCTGGTCACTACAACAATTGGCCAGAGGATACACCCTTTTTCAAGCGTGAAGGTGGCTGGAACAGTTCTTATGGTGAGTTTTTCCTAGAATGGTATTCTGGTATGCTCCTTGACCATGGAGAGAGAATCCTAACAGCAGCCGAAGCTATTTTCCTTGGGACTGGTGCTAAACTTTCTGGTAAAGTGGCTGGTATTCATTGGCATTATGGAACAAGATCCCATGCCCCTGAGCTTACTGCTGGATATTACAATACCAGACTCAGAGATGGTTATTTTCCTGTAGCACGCATGTTTGCAAGGCATGGAGTAGTTTTCAACTTTACCTGCATTGAAATGAAAGATTATGAACAACCAGGAGATGCACAATGTTCACCAGAGAAGCTGATCAAACAAGTCGTTCTTGCAACACGAAAAGCCGGGGTTCCTCTGGCCGGTGAGAATGCTCTTCCAAGATTTGATGAAGATGCACATACTCAGATCATTAACAATGCCAGTCTTAGATTGGCAGAGGATGGTGGAAATGTTATGGTTGATCCCATGTGTGCTTTTACATATTTGAGAATGAGCCCACAGTTGTTCCAGAGTGATAACTGGAGGAGGTTTGTCTCATTTGTGAGAAAAATGGGTGAAGGAAAGGCTGCCTCAACTTCATGGGAGCAAGAGCATAGAGATACAGATCTTTTTGTGCATGCTACTGTGCCTCTAGTCCAGGAGGCTGCTGCATTGATGCATAATTAGTTTGAAAGGAAACTCCTTTGGTAGTTTAAGGAGTTTGACTTTTATTGTTTTTATATTTTCATAGAGGTAACGGTTTATAGATAAGCTCTTGTCCATTGAGCAGCTGCTGCCTCATTCTTTTGTTTACATGAGGGCAGCTATACTTCTATGCAGTCAATGTGCATTTTAGCTGGTATTGAAGATAGTGATGAAATTATTTTGTAAGTTTTCTCCTCTCATGGAGATTAATTAGGATTGTAAAATCTTGAATTTCATTGAAAGACATAATGAAAAGGCTATGCCTATATGTTATTTAGATATAACTTTTGTCAGGCTGTACTGTTAAATTTCAATGGGTGACCAGTTTTTGAGAGTTCCTGTTTTGGAGTATGATGAATTTTAAAAACTAGTGGAGCTTTGCTATATGAATGCTACTTTGTGTTGTGCTTCATTTAGTATTATATAAATGCTTGTTTTACTGAGACCTCCATTTCCTTCGTTTTTTTGAAGTTAATATCAGGGCATTAATTTATATTTACTGCAATGTGAAAAATAAGTTTTCCAACTACAGTTCTCATTTACAGATCTTACCAATCAATATGTTTTCAAAACCCTCCTGGCAGCGTGTATGGTATTGCCGCAAACAAATTTGTAGCCCAGTTAAATGTTGAGTGTGATGTTGTTCATAAGATCTAGGTGAACCATCGCAATGACTCTCTAGGTATCGTTCCTTGATCCGGTCTAATCTCTAGTATTGTTCCTTGAACCGGTCTACGATGTTGTGATGCTTTTCAGAAGATGTAGGCGAAACATCACAATGAATCTCTTGTATTGTTCCGTGAATTGGGCAATCGGAGTGATTTCACCTTGAAGAAGTCAAGAAGTTTAGGTAAAGCTGAAGAAGTCTAAGAATTAATCTGTCATTTGCTTCGCTTGAGGGTGCAGGTCAATAAGAATTTCATTTCCTAGGATGCCCATGATAGGCAGTCTGGTAGGATGAAATTTCTTACACACCGTTCTACAAAGTCTTTATGCTAGAAAAATTGGTGAAATTTAGGAACAAATAAAAAGCTTATAACCTAAAATTGGGATGTATGCTCAACTCATGGTTAAAAGTTAGGGAAAAAAAACAAAAAAAAAGTGAGTAGAAACATCTGGGTTTTTCAATATTTAGAATCTTTCATATATTTAGAAAAAGAAACAACCTATCCTTTTCAAATTGAATAGAAACATCTGGGTTTTTCAATAATCAGAATCTTTCATATATTTAGAAAAAGAAACAATCCATCCTTTTCTCATCTTCTACATGTTTGAATGATTGTAGAAGTATTCTCTTCTACATGTTTGATTGAAAGATTGGGAAGTAGTTTCAACTCATAGTTAAAAGATATGAATTAAAAGATGAGTAGAAACATCTGGGTTTTTCAATATTCAGAATCTTTCATATATTTAAAAAAAGAAACAACCTATCCTTTTCTCATCTTCTACATGTTTGAATGATTGTAGAAGTATTCTCTTCTACATATTTAATTGAAAGATTGGGAAGTATTCTCAACTCATAGTTAAAAGATACTAATTAAAAGATGTAAAAAAAAGAAACAATTGGATTTTCAATATATAAAATCTTTTAAATACTTAGAAAAAGAAACAACTTATTCTCTTCTCTTTCAAATATTCAGAAAAAGAAACAACCTATCCTCCCCTCATACTCTACATATTTCAATGATTGATTTTTTTAAAAATTTACACATTTGAATACTCAAAATCTTTGAAATATTTAAAAAAAAAAAAAAAAAAAAACCATCCTCCTCTCATCCTCTATATATTTGAATGATTGAAAATTACAATTTCTAGATTTTACACATTTGAATGATTAAGTGATTAAAAGAAGAAATAACTTGATTCTTCAATACTCAAAATCTTTCAAATATTCTAAAAAAAGAAACAACCTATATTCCTTTCATCCTCTACATGTTTGAATACTTGAGAATTACAATTTCTAAAATTTAGATTGAAAATGATTAAAAGAGAATAGTTCAATATGTAAAATCCTTCAATATTTAAAAAATAAACAACACATCTTCCTCCTCTCATCTTTCAAATGATTGAGAAAGTTATAACAAATTGTGATCCCATAATTTTAGGCTCTTTTTTTATTTTTCGAACTAATTTTTTAAATAATTAAAAATGATTAAAAGAGAGAATAAAAAATAAATAACACACCCTCCTCTTCTCATCCCTTAATTTCTAGAATCTGCATGTTTAAATGATTAAGAATTGTTTTGAGAGTAATTTCTCTCTGAATTTCTAGAATCTACATGTTTAAATAATTGAAAATAAATTTTCATATAAAAAATGATTGATAGAACTATAACAAATTGTGATTTCATACATTTGATCCTCAATTTCTCTCTCAATTTCTAGAATCTACATATTTAAATTATTGAAAATAAATTTACATGATTGATAGAACCATAATAAATTGTGATCTCATAAATTTGATTCTCTTTCTCTATTTTTCAATTTTTCCTATAATTTTTAACATTTACATTTTTAAATAATTAAAAATGATTGAAAAAGAAAATGGTTAAGAGAACTATAACAAATTGTAATTTTATAAATCCAATCCCTCTTTCTTATCCTTCAATTTCTAAAATCTGCATAATTAAGAATGATTGAAAAAGCTACAATAAATTATGATCTCATAAACCGTTGTGATTTTGTAAACTAATGCCTGGTGCGTAGTTCCGATTTCAGTTATTTGGTAGTGAAAAACAGCACAATCTGAAAGGGAAACGCTATAGCCAGACAGACAACTTAAAGACACTTGTGCCTGCTTTCAGCTGGTCTGATAATTTTAAGGATATTGGTGTGCCTACGCAGGTGTAGGTGGATTGGGTAGGGGTTGAAACTTGGCGTTTTTCTACCTAAATTATCCTAAGTTATTTCATGTGGTATCACAGAATGTTTATTTCATGTGGTATACCAGAATGTTTATTTGAAAGTTTAAGTGAAAAGAAATTTATAAAATTATTTTTTAAATTAATTTAAAATTAAAAAATATAAATATAAAAAATAAGTATGATTAAAAAATTTATATCATGTTATGTAATGATAATGTGCTATTATATGATTATTTATTTTATATTATTATTTGATTAAATTTGTACAATTACATGTAAATTGTATACATATTTTTAATTAATTATTATTGTTATATACGAAATATTAGTACATATTCAAATATTAATTTTTTTATAAAAATCTATTTACAATTCTCACTCTTTTTTTTTAAAAGAATGATTAAAAATCAATGTTTTTTTTTTTTTTTAAAATATATCTCAAAACATTACATTAGTAAAAATCTCTATACAATTCCCATTTTTTGGTTTAACATTAAACTTGCATATTCCAATAACCATAATGTAGACCTAATCTATACTATGTTGTAGTAATGCAAGGAAAAAAAATTGAATGGCTCTAATGTATAGAGAGGGCATTTGGATAAAAGTTTTGTAATTGTAATATTTCATCGTGTTTTTTTACATATATAGATATTGGTTTAGATTAGAGTATTATTGAGACTTTTTATTATTTTTTCAATTTTTTATAAATTTTTTGTATGATCATGTGTTATAGATATTCTTCTTTTAGTTATTTTCTTTTATATTTATGTGTTCTAAGATTTATATGTTTCTTCCTTTGATATGTGATTGTTGTTTGTTATTATTGAAACAAAATTGATACTAATTTGATTTATATTAAAATGTTCTTATATTAAATAAAGCTTGTCAAATCCTTTTAGTTCTTAGATTTTAAGTTACCATTATTTGATCCCTATTTTTTTAATTTGCATATTTGTTCCCTATGTTGGTTTGCACATTTGTATATCCCTAATTTAAATGTAAGAAGTTATATATACACAAGGGTACCCAAGGCATTTCATAAGAAATTGATTTCATTTACTAATTTTACATCACATGCTCATGAAATTATAAGGAGTATCATTCTTTATTTGTTGAAGTATTAATGTTCCATTGTACCAAAAGAAATATTACATTAGTGAAAGAGCATATAAATCTCACCATAATCACATTTTGCATCTCATATCAAGGGATAAGGGATGGTAATATCATATTTATGAGAATGATTGTTGACATGCATGAGTATTGATTACCAACCGATCATAAAGTAGAGGGTTGACTAAAACATGTCCCCAAAATAGAACCCAATTTCTTATGTTGTTTCTAGGTCTTCTTGGTTTGGATTAGGGTTTGAGCAAAGGAGAGAATTCAAATAGTCTTACACATCTATTTAAAAATCTGATGGATGCTTCTCATAGGGAGCTTCTGATGAAGGGGTTTGCAATGTTTTAAACCATATAGGCTTGTAAAATCGTTATTAGAACATCTCAACCAATGTTAAAGCAATCTATCACTATCAAAGGGTTTGATTCGGGTCTACCACTATCGAAGAGTTTCAATTCTGGGCACATCAATAGAAGTCAATGTTTTTTTCAGATATTCTTTGGCATTGTCCCAGGGTTTCTTTCTGATCATATCTTGTGACTATACAATCTAAGATGAAGGATGTGTCTATAAAAATGCTTGTCAGTTATCTATCACTCTACGTACTTTCATTCATTTTCTCTAGTGCCTTAGACAAAGTTTATTTACTATATTTAGGTCATATTTTCCTAGTGCCCCTCATATCATGGTTGATATAGTGTTTTGAACATTTGTGCACCCTCCATGGTAAAACATTTTGGTGAACCTGATCCTTTTGATCATCCACCCTTAAGGTTTTAATTCTTATACCTTATGGGGTAGGTTTGTGCCTTTTCAACACTAATTTTTTTTAGTGTATTATGTTTGCATCCTAAGTTGTGCATTTGCTTAGTATACTTATTTGTTGATTTTAGCAAAATGGATTCATGTAAAGTATGAAAGAAAATATGCTTACTTTAAATGATTGTGACACTATTTTTTTATTAAATGAAAAGCATAATGATAAAATTATTAAAAATCCTAAAAAACAAGTTATGAAATATCTGTCTTCCTTTGCTAAAGTTATTAAAATGATGAAAGAAGTAGCTAGTATAAAGCATGCTTGTATTCTATATGAAGTTTATATTCCTTGTAGTTATAAATTTTATTCCCATTTTAAGTTGATGTTTGTAACCAATGATGAAATTAAAGCTTTGAATGAACCCTTTTACAGTTCAGTTGTGCTAACCAATGAGATAGTTACTATGATGAATGTGATGGGTGACTTACAAATAAAAATTCATGCTCTCTCTCTTAGTTATATTGTATCTCATCTTAAGACTAACTTTAATGTTATTATCTAATCCTATAGCTTGTAATGTTTTCAATGCTCCTTTCTCACATGGTTTTGTGATGCCTAAAATATCTTTATTTGATGGGTATGGAGATCCCTATGTATAACTTATGATGTTTTGTGCTTCTATCCGAAACTATGCTCATCATGATGCATTGTTGCTAATATATTTCCTAGAAGCTTGATTTGCGATACCTTCGATAGGTGTCATGATTTACCTAGGGGATCTATGCATACTTTCCTTATGTTGGAATAGGCTTTCTTATCTCAATTTATTACTAATATGGGCCCACATGCTACATTTGAGTATATATCATATCTTCAATAAGGTTAACATAAGAACATTTATGATTATATTATTAGATTCAATAGTCATGCATTCCTAGAATATCAACCATCATATCTAGAGAAACAATACATCTTTCGTAAGTATCTTGCCTCCTCACAAAGATAAAGTGCTTTTCAATGATTCTCCATCTTTCAATCAACTTTTTCGATAGGTAATGGAATTTGAGATTAAACATTTGCAATCAAATGAACTTTTATATAAGCTTCATAATGCACATTGTCTTTCTATTAAAAATGATTCAACTCTCGACACTAGCCATGTGCCAATCAAGAAAAATCTTAAGTTATTGGTTAATAGTAGAGTGACACTTATGAAGAGTCTCACACCTTTAATGGATTTCATATATTTCAAAAGCTTATATGGATAGTCAAAGTGCAATGTTCAAAAATTCACTTGATAAAAACATGATTGTCTTACCATCTATTAGGTTACAAAATATGATTCATTTAAAAATACCATATGATTCAAATACATTTTGTGATTATCATAGAATAAATGGTCATGCAACAAATAGATGAGCTGACATAAAATATACAATTCAAAATATTATTGATAGTGGTGACATTGAAATTGGCATATCTAATAAGAAACAACAAGTAAGAAGTTCATATTTTAAAGTAGATTGACCTATACATCAAGATGCTTCATCTACAGTTCCTAACGATACTACATTGACGCATTCATCTCAACCATTACCATTAGTCATTTATGTTTCTATAGAACGAAAACAAAGACATAGAATCATGAAAGATGATAAATATCAATTACATATTTGCACAATTGAATTTTTCAAAATACTTGGATATGATTCAGATGATTTAACTAAAACATCACCTTTTATTCCTAAACATGTTGCAAAACATTTCATTATATTACATTACCTATTACAATTGGTCTTCAAAACTTTCTTACATATATTTTGTAATTTCTACCATGATAAAATATAATGCTATACTTGGAATCCCATGGTTACAAGAGATGAAGGTGACTCTTTCTAATACACATGAATGCATTGCATTCAAATATCAAGGTTAAACAATTACAATCCAACGGGATAAAACACAACCAATGCAAAATTTGAAAATTTTCAAGGTGGATTCCATTACATCTAATCATAGATTTAAGTGGATGCCAAAGCGAAAAGAATCTAATGATCACTTCCATATAGAAAAGTTTGAGATTACACAATCATTTATTTATGCGTCTCCAAGTTAATTTAAAATCAATGATACATATCAATGCATTAGTAAAATTAATTTAGAGACGGTAATTTATTGGATACACCTCCTAGTAGTGATAGGAGTAAGTCAATTATGCCTCATTGCATTATTTATTTTGACACTTCAACACTTACATACTTACCTTTGTGCTTCAACATATTGATATCATTCATTGTCAGTAAATTAGTTAGTCATATTACATTCTACATTCATACATATTATATCAAGTATTTTGGCTACCTCATGAACCGTAAAGGAACCCTTCCAATGATTCCAAATAGAGTTCATGAGGTAGCCTCCACCTCAATTTGGTTTCTTTGTCTAACTCGATGGCACCTAAAACATCAGAAAGGAAATTTGTCCACATCAATACTTAGGGCATCGAATCAAAATGTGAAGTCCTAGCCCATCCATCATCCATTGACTTATGCTTAAAATTACAGCATTTTTATTTGACTTGGGAAAACAATCGTGGAAAAACCCTCTGCAAGGAATTTCACCAATCAAGAATCTCCCCATGTTATTTGACCAATAATTCCTTGAACTCGACTGTCGGCCATTTACCCACAAATTTCAAATTTGTCCTTTTTCACCATATAAATTTTGCACCGTGATTCCTCTGCATTGTCTTGTCTCCTCCAATGGGCAACCATGATCTTCCATCCTTTGCAAAATTTCACTCCTTTCGCCATCTCAGTAATTTATTCTTTTTATTTTATTTGTTTATTTACTTATTTATTATATCACATTTATGTATTTATGAAACTAGATTTTATTTTTCTTCCTCAAACTTTGGGTTCTCATAAATGGATCTTCATAATTTTGAGAAAGTTTTTTATTCGATCTGAATTTTCTAGGTCAAATTTGTCTTATTATTTTGACTTATTTTTAAGTGTTAGATTGTGATAATTATTTTCATATAAACTGATATTCAAGATATTATTTTAAATCATTATTTACTTAATTTTATAAACTAAAATATTTTTAATTTAGTATTTTATATATATTTAATTTTAGTTAAATTTCGGTATAAATTTACGATCTTCTCTTCATGCTGATTAAATGAAGCCAATGATTTAAGAGGATTTAGTTCTTTCAGTCATACTTCATATTACTGCAGTTATACGTTCAACCTCATGCTTACGTCAACAAATGTATCAGTGGGTTCCTCATCTATGTATAAAAATATTCCTTCCAAATCCATTTCTACATTACTGCACAGCATCTGCAGTGTCAATATTGTAATCAATATCTTGCCAGTAATGAGGGTTAGTGACATCATTGCATTTTATGGTTTCAAAGAGGTTGTTACCTACAGTTGTAATAGTGGAACAAATGCTTCATCTTCTTGAATTGTATAATAAAGTACACTTTCAGTCTTTTTAGGTTAGCAATACATTGTGACGAACCACAGTAAAATAGAGTTAGGAAGCCTTGCAGAAACACATCTAATCTCTCAAATTGTATAAAAACTTAACATAATAAAAAATTACTATTACAGGTATAATTTTGTTGTCATTTTGTACTTTGATTCTTTTTTCTTTACCGCATTTCTTTTCATATTATATGTCATTTAGTAAATCACTTCCCTACATAACATGTTTAACCCGCGCTAAGTAGGTTATCCCCCGAGTCTCCCCTAAAGGCCCTAGATCAATGATATTATATCATACACACTTCATATCATTCCTGGATGGTATCATTATGTTTTTGAAGTTTTCATCGTTATTTAAATTCCCATGCATACAAATTCTGATTACATGAAGTTAGGGCTCAAGACTCATGATCTTTCATCATACTTTCCTTCACGTCCTTAGATGGGAGACAAAGATGCAATGATGCCAACTCCAAAGATGTTCAAGAAAATGATATAGGATGATTTGTAGAGACAAAGGGAATATTTGAAAGAATGTGATGCAAGGGAATGAGAAAGTATTATTGATCACTTTTTACTCCTCCTCAAGTAGCAAACTCCTCCGATCAAACTTGCATGAATATCTATGGGCTTCCCAAATGGTGGTGATATTTAGGAAATCTAGGTCTAATTAGATGTGCAGTCTCAAGCATAACCTATAATTCAAAACAAGATTTTGCTCTGAATCCTAGATTTTAAGTTTGGACAATAGGGTATGGAAAGTATCTATGTATTGTTGCACATACTACTCTTTACCTTGGTGTAAATGATAAAACTTAATGTATTGATTATAGTTTCTAACATGATAATAGATTTCTTTGAGAGCTTCTACAAAACTATTCCATGTGTCTATAATTGTGTCTAAACTGTAATCTTCTTCATGTAGAATGCAGTAATTTTCCCACCATTTCTTAACTAATGAAGAAACTTTTAGAAAAGCAAATTTAATTTTCTCTTGGTCTGAGAAATGATTCACCACATGGTATGAAGAGATGAGGTTAAGCCATTTATCTAGCATATCCACATCTATTTTACCTTCAAACATATGAATGTCTAGATTGACTTGTACCTTATATGGCATTTTTGTAAATGGTTGATGAAAAGGCTAAGGCCAAGACTAAGACACAAAACAAGATTCTAAATTTTCCAATAAGAATTATAGATCAGAGAATAACTCAAAACAACAACCAAATAAGAATTATCATCCTTCAGATGATCTAAAAAAGTAGTCCAAAACTACAAAGTGGTGTTCGGTTCACAACTCCAGTAGTCATTCTCGATGAGTAATTTTGTGCTAGGAAAATTATGATTGCATAACTTGAGGCCATTGGTACCATCACTACAACACCAAACAAAGATAAATAGATGATGGAGTTTGAGCCTAGTGCCATGATAGGTACCGTAAACATCTCTACTACCCTTGTAGAAATAGAGGAATTAGAAATATTATTCCATTCTCAAATGTGGATAAACGCCCAACTAGTACACTTCATTGTTAACAATAGAAGTTAGAAGAACCTGATTTCTCCTGAATCAATTCATAGATTGAACTTACCACTAACACCTCACCCACAATTACACTCCATTGGATAGTCCAGTGTGGGTTCTAAGAAACACGTTACTTAGCAGTGTCAAGTGGTGCAAAATGTCAAGCCTTTTTAAGATACAATCTTTTACGACATTGCTTAGTTAAAGGTATGTGATATTCTATTAGGTCAACCATATCTTTATTATTGGCATGAAGTATATGAATTGAATCTATAAATGTTGTCATAAATGTGGTTGATTTAAGATATTGCATAACGAATGTAGTTCTAAAGTTATCTCTCATTAGCGCTAAACAATGAAATAAACTAGTCACATATAGTAATAAGTTCATGATTTTGATGGTAATATCTAAATGCAATAATGTCCTTATAACACCCATGATTATCATAATTCCTCCATCATTAACGTACAAAGCTACATTGTAGCTCAAGTTGGGAGATTACAAAGATGTGTTTAAGCTATCAAAGGAAGTGCCTACACTCTACATTGTAAAGCATATTATTGACCTGATCCCTAGACTACCTATTCCTAAATATTCATTATACCGTAGATATTTTTTGGAAAATTAAGAGATCAAGTGGAAGATCCATGAACTCGTGAACAGAAGTCATATAAGGCCCAAATCATTGCCTTATGGCAACCACATTTTAATTACACCAAAAAAAATGGCACAAGGAGGCTTTACATTGATTACAAAACACTCAACAAGATCACACTGTAAAAATATTATCCCCTCCCATAAAGTTAGGATATTTTAGACTAGCTGCACAATGCAAAATACTTCACTAAGATCAACCTCAAGTCTAAGTTTCATCAGATTCATGTTGATCTTACAAATGTATGGAAGACAACCTTTAAGGCCAAAAAAAATTGTTAAAAATTTTGTTCATGCCCTTTGGCTTGACTAATGCCCCAACCAAATTCATGGATATGATGAATGGCATCCTTAGGCCATTCAAGACTTTATTTTTTGTAGTCTTCCTTGAAGACATCTTGATTTTTAACAAAACATGGGAAGAACATTTGCACCATATAGAGTAAATGCTCAACACTTTTTGGAAAAACACAAATTATATGCGAACATGGAAAAAACTATTTTTTCATGCGATAGATTCAATACTTGGGATACATTGTGCACACACAAGAAGTGCATGTGGATATGACCAAGATTCAAGTCATCTAAGATTGGTCACAACTAAAGAATCTCGTAGAGCTTCACAGCTTCTAGGGATTGGAAAATTTCTACTAGATATTTTTACTTGGTTTCTCTCACGTGACTTGGCCTCTAAACTAAGTTACCCGAGGTGAAGACAAATAAAATTTCAACTAGACTACCACACAACAAAAAGCATTTGAGGAATTGAAATGCAAACTCTATCCGCATTAGTAATTACTTTTTTGGACCTTAAACAATCATTTTAGCTCGATAAATATGCCTCTGAATTTGCACTTGGAGTAGTCATAACTTAACATGGTCATCTAATTGCTTACCATAGTGAAACTTTCATCACACCAGTAAGGCACTACCCAAGATTTAATCATGAGCTTTATGATATTCTTCAGGGATGTAAGCAATGGAAGTATTATATATTGGGAAAAGAGATTGAGATCCACATAGATCACAAACTGATTCAGTTCTTGTAGACACAAAATAATTTTTAGCAAGAGTGGCATCGAACATGGTCTTCTTATCTTCAATAGTTCCATCTGAACATCAAGCATAAGAAGGGAAGTGTCAATATGATTCAAACACTCATTTATGTACTTGATGCTTATGGACATGAAGTCAATGCATAATCAGAATTATATCCATCTAACATGGATTTTGTATATATCTATCATAATTTATTATGCAGTAATTCAATTCTAGATTTTTACCTGCAATATGGTCTTCTTTATCATCTTGGGCACTTATGTGTTCTGCATGAGGTAAAGAGACAAAAAAAATATGGGTGGCTCATTTTAGTAAGGTTGTGGGACATTTTTGGATTGCAAAGACACTTTTAATGTTGGAGAAGTATTTCTACTAGCCACATCTTAGGTTTGATGTCTCCAAATACATCAATTCATGTACCGCATGTGCCATAGCCAAGTCAGACAACAAGAAGTAAGGTTTGTACACACTTTTGTCGATTCCAACGAGACCATATGAATCTATTTCTATGGACTTTATTTCAAGCTACCCTACTTCCAAGCATGGTAGTGATTAAGTATATGTAGTAATTGATAGATTCTCAAAAATGTCAATTCTCATACCTTGTAAAAAGTTATATCAGCTCTAGAAATAGCTAAATTTTATTTTTAGTATGTCTATATCCACTTTGAATCCAAAAAACTATCTTTTATGATAGAGACAATATATTTGAGTCATTTATGTAAAATGCTTTAGTCTATGTTAGATACAAAGCTTAACAAGTCCACCACTTTCCATCCCCCGACTGATGGATAGACAAAAGTGGTCAATAGGATGATCGTGCATCTTATAAGAGTGTACAATTTAAATAAGCAACACACTTGGGATGAAAGTCTACCTTTCATTAAATACAACTACAACAAAGCTCTCCACAACTCTACCACACAACCCTTTTTAGGTTTGTTTGGGTTTACAATCCTTGGCACCCATTGACATAGCTTATCTTATTTTACCAACAATAGTAGTAACTCCTTTCACTCAAAAGGAAGTTGAAATATATGTTCAATTCACTGATCACATTCAATGTATATTTGGCAACATATGCAAACCATTCTATAATAGGAAAATGTAAAGTACAAGTAAAGCCATGACAAGCATCAGACACTACACACCTTTCAAGTTGGTGATCCAGTCTAGAAAAGAATGATAGGACCTTACCACAAGCTTCGTCCACTTTGGTATGGGCCCTATACCATCACCAAGCAAGTAGGAGATAAATATTTTGAGCTCAATCTTTCAACTTATCTTGGGTTGCATCTAGTCTTCAATGCATAACTCTTGTGACATTATTTTATATGTTGATTGGATACTTCAAATACTATGATAACTCTCTAGTAGACAAAAATCAATCCATATTGCAATGTTCTAGAAAAATTGCATCAAGTCATTGATGCTCAGGTCAAATGGGCACAACAACAAGAGATCTCTCTTTTCCAGGTCATCAAATCAGGGCAAGTGCCTTCCCAAGGAAAATGGCTTATAGAAGTGTAAATTTATAATATGTTTCCATATCTTCTTCTAAAAATGCATGCAATGGGGACCATTTCTCTTCAAGGAGGGGTGACTGATCTAGGTGGATCTAGGTCACTCAGTCATACTGAATATTATCGTAGTTACACGTCTAGCCTTTTGCTTACATCAACAACTGTGTTAGTGGGTTCCTCACCACATGTAAGAGGATTCATTGTAAATCCATTTCTATGTTACCACATAGCCTCTACAGTGTCAGTAGTGTAACCAACAGTCTACTAGTAATGGCAGTTAGTGACATCACCATCTTTTACAGTTGTGAAGAGATTGTTACCAACAATTGTAACAATGCAACCGATGCTTCATCTTCTTGCATTGTATAATTATGTATAATTCCACTCTTTGTAGGTTAGCAATATGTTGTGCCAAACCACATAGGAAAATAGAGTTAGGAAATCTTGCGGCGATGCATCTAATCTCTCAAATTGTACAAAACTTAGCATAATACAAATTTGCTATTACAGTTCTAATTTTACTGTCACTTTGTTATTTCTTACCTATTTCTTTACTGCATTACATTTTATGTTCTCTGACATTCATTAAATCACTCCCATACATACCTTGTTTAACCCGCGTTAAGTAGATTGTCGACTGGGTCTCCCTTTGGGCCCCAAATCAACTGGCTCAAATCAACACAAAATCCAACAAGACACGATAACAAGAATCTAAGCCAACTTAAAGCTTCATAACATATCGCAAATAACTAAATACATGTTACAACCCCTTGACAAATATAATTGAAGTACAAATTTTTAAAAATATAATTAAAATATTTTTTTTCTTTTTGACATTAGTTTTTTCAAAGTGAAAAATTGAATATATATCTTCTGAAATCAATTGTAATGTAGTGGCTTCTCTCTCTTCCCTGAAGATGGATATAACAATAACATCCAAAATGTTAAATATAAATAAATTTACACAATTGACTCCAAAAAAAACACATTTAAAATAATATTAAAAAATATAAAATATATTATAAATCACTAAATACTATACATACAAATCTTTTTCATTTAAAAAATCCTAACATTAATTTATTCAAACATAGATAAAATTGAAATGAGAAATGAGGAATTATTGCGAAGTATGGAAGCTCAAAGGCCCACAAGTTAATTGAAATCAATGCTCAGGACCTAACTTAAAAAGGATAAAATGTAACATACTAGAGTGGAGGATCCACAGCATCACCATCTATAATGTATTAAGGACTAAGATCCTAAAAAAAATTAAACTCAACTCATCAATAATATCATCATTTAAAATGTTGAGACATATAAACTCCTGTGAGAATGCCCGAGTCTTAAGGGTGTTAAGCTCACGGGAATCCCACAGTGAGTCCCAAAGGTACCCTACAAAAAGACTCACGGGACTCCCACAGAGATAAACATCAAATTTTCATGGGGTTAAGTTAAGGCCACTGTCAGCTTGGAAAGATGTGGTCATATAAATGACTACGTGTTGAACTCCTGCCCTCTCTTTTGTAGGTATGTCTTGCATGCTTTGTAATGAATACGCTCAAAATCTTTGCAGAACTTCTGAGCTGACAGAGATCAATTACATATCTCAGCATCATAAGACGTGGGTGGCAGAGAATGCCTGCTGCGTTTTGCTGCATTTTGTAGCTTAAAACAAACTGAGATATTAACAAGTTAACCTTAAAAAACATGTTGTATATCTAAAAGGCATTATACTATTAATATTCTGCTGCAAGTTATCAGCAACCACAGACAGTCTTGGTGATAGTTCACCATATCTATAAACATACTTCATTTTTATTGGAATATTTTGATTATTAATTAATAGATATAAAAAAGATTATACATTTTTATTAAGGTGTTATGTATAATTTAGATTTTTTATTCGAATAAAAATAAAGATTCAAAATATGATTGAAAAAATAAAAATTACAAAATCATATAATAAAGTATAGGTAGTATGCATGGCTCACAGTTTTTATTAGAAAAAAATATTGACCCAAAACATAAAAATAAAAATTATATATAATAATATTTGACAAAACACATCATCAAAATAATATATTTAATTTTTTAATATTATTTCAAATAAAAAATATATCTCGCTTTTATTATTACATATTACTATGAATACAAATATAATGTGCACTATTTCAATAGTAATACAACTATATATAAATATAAATCATGTCATCTACAAATTTAGAAAAACAAAATATGGCTATACATTGATATAAAACCATGTGATGTGCAAAATTGTTCAACAAATATGACTATGCATTGATATAGAACCATGTCGTGTGAAATCAATAAAAAAGATACCATGTGATGAATGCATCATTCCATTGAGGGATCACTTGATCTAAAAATGGTGTGTAAAGTTATTTTGGAAATGGAATAAGATTTTGTCATAACATTTTTTTTGGGAAATTGTTTTATTGTTATGTTGAGCTTTTATATATAAGGGATGGAAATTATTTATTTGAGTTTTGAAGGGAGGGATTATTAGTTTTCATTAAACATTAATTATTTATTATTGTTTAATGTTTTAATTAATTAGATGTTTTTATTTTTCATGCACATAAATATGCAAAAAAAAATTGAAGTTAAGATGCAAGTTTTTTAAATATTAGAATTTAATATTATTTATATTGTGCATTGATTGGTGATTTTGTTGCATGTTATGGAGGGCTTCCCATGATTCAAGGCAAGATTAATTATTTTGGCCTGCTATTTTGCGGAGGGATGATCCACCTACCCCCTTGTAGTGCTAGTTGGTTTTAAACGTGACAGGTAAAGGATGGGCGGTACATGTGCTGGTTGTTTTCACTTGCTTTCTATTTTTCTCTCTTTTATTCTAGTTGTATCTAAAGTCTTCTAGGCAAAGCTAATCGAATACCCTATATTTTGTAAAAAAAAATTCTTTCATATATTCTATGTTTAGAATGCAGATGAATGTAATACATGAATGAGAGCAGCGAAGCTCTGTTGCCACTTCATCTTCTTCATGTTATTCACATCTTCCAATATATCTTACATGGCAGTATATGGCTAAGCAAAGCATATCATAGAGGGGAGTCCATACTCATAGTCATTCCCTCCAAGTAGAGATATTGTCATATGGGGCTTGGAATCTCAGTCTTCACACAATCAACTCACTCACATGGTCAAGCAATAACTCATCTCATGAGGCATCTCCCAATGGTAGCATATAGGGAGTCCAACATATCCCTTGCCATTACGTTCTATCTTGATGCTCATCCGAGATGACATTAAACCAAGCTGTAGGATATGTAATTTACTCTTAGGCATAGTTTACATTTACAACAATAAAATATAGTTATTAGTGTTACATGTACATATTATCTGCTCTCTGGGGTTGTGTACTCTCAACTCTGTTAAAATATTCTCCTTTGCATTTGTTAACAGTTCATTTAATTACAACTCTGTAAGTGTTTGTACTTACCACATGCTTTCACTTATAACACATTTAAGTTCCATCAATTTAGAATGGTGTTCACCGTGTTTACATCTAGGTGCCAGATCATTGGTGAGCTCCTAGTGATTTGTTTAGATTCCTCAAATATTTGTGCTTGTTTGGAGACAATAATTTAGAATGGTGTTCACCATGTTCACATCTAGGTGCCAGATCATTGGTGAGCTCCTAGTGATTTGTTTAGATTCCTCGAACATCTGTGCTTGTTTGGAGACAATAATTGTCTAAAGACCTCCAACTTCTGTATTTGTTCCAAAGCTCTCTCATTTTCTAATACGATAATTTTGATCTAGACCAATGGTTGAAAATGCAATTTGACTAGACAAAATTATAAGTTCCTATATCCTTAGGTTGTAAATTTTGTCTTGACTTTGCTAAAAATGTTTTTGGCAGAGTTTGGCTACAGATAACATGGATGAAGAGACAAATTTTGGCAGCAAGTCCAAAGTCATCAGGGAATATTCCTCTTTTCCCATACACATTTATAGACATGCATGAACATGTCTGTAAAATACATTACTTATTTGTTGGTGATTCAAGGACGGTAGAAAATTGCATTAACAGGGAAAGAGGTATGATCAATGAACTGTGAAAATAGGTCTTGGATTTATTTGCATGTTTTGTGACACACCATATTGCCAATTTGATAGAATGAACAAGCTCTACATGTATGCAATTACCTTCATTGTATATATATATATATATATATATATATATATATATATATATATATATATACATATACATACATATATATATGCATGCATACATATATATATGCATGCATACATATATATATGTATGTATGTATGTATATATGTGTGTGTGTGTGTGTATATGTGTGTGTGTGTGTGTATATATATATACACATACACATATACATACACATATATACATGCATACATACACACACACACACACATATATCAATCATTTGATAATTGTACCATAAGTTCTACAGCTAGTAGGTTAGATTATTCATAGATTTTTAGGGGTGCAAAGTGTGGGCATCATTTGCATGTAGGACATGTGGGGACATTCCTTGTGCCATCAATGACAAGTTTCGTTTGCTCTTTATTTTCTATTACTACATAATATTTTTTGCCAGTATTACTAAGTAAATTGTATAGAAACTTTGTTATGGAGTAGGAATTGCTTCTTAGTTTCTGAGCTGGTGAAAATTAAACAATCATGCTTATTATACACAGTGACAGACAATTAAATTTTAAATTATGAGAATCATTGCAATTAGTTTATTAATTAAAATTGCGATGAAGTTTGACCTCTTCTCATTGCTCTACTCATGTTTACTTAAATTTTGGTTAATACTGATCTATTTTCATAGAATTTTAGATTTAACATAAATCTTGCAGTAATTGGTCTATCAAATAGTTGATGATATAATTTTAACAATTACCCACCATGAGCCAATCAATCACAGGCTTGTTTTATTGGTATGTACCTATCAAGGAATTTGTACTTAGATTCAATTAGTTTCATGCAAGTCTACGGTTGGAAAATGAGTTATCAGTCCCTTATGCCAAGAACAGAAGTCACAAAACAACTTTGGTCTTTAGTAAAAACTGTGTACCCAAAATAGAGATCTTTGAATCTTGCTCTTTGGGACTGTGCAGGTGAGTTATTTAATTACCTATTATGATTATAGATGCCATTGGAGCAACTTTATTCTTGAGGACTGAAATGCATCATAAAACTCTTGGTGATAAAAATATGTATCTTGGATCACTCTTTCTCAACCTCATCACCAATATGTTCAATGAATTTGTAGAATTAGTAATGACAATTTTCAGGGTTCTAGTGTTCTTCAAGTAGAGGGATCTATAATAGCAAAATTGATACTACCCTGCAAGGACTTGGCACTTCATGCCCCTTGTTAGCTTATAAATAAGGAAATAAAACACCCATTCCATGCCATTATTAGATTAGAAATTGGGGAAAAGCATGATAGAAATGCACAAACATAGTTTCTATTTCAATACATTCATCACGTTTTGAAATGTTATTGTTTTTCATAATTTTAGCTAATATTTTCTTGTTAGGTTCACAACCTTCTAATCATCTATTTTTATTTATGTATTGTAATAGTTTTAATTATTTAATTAGTTATAAGTGTTCATGTTTATGTAAGGTTGATTTATGAATAATAATCATATTAGTTAAAGATTAGTTATTAGTATTTCCTTCTTATGGTTCTGTTGTAGCCACTTGACCATTATGTTGGTTATTGACAGTGAGAGGCCTTATGTCATTAATCATTTTGCTCCATCAATATTTATGTCGCACATGTGTGGGAGCCTAAAAGGAGGTGTCATTCCATTAAAAACAGTGTGTTTTCTTCAGCTCAAAGGATTTCCAATCGAATAATGTTTTTATTCGAGGGTGGGAGCATTGTGTGTCATTTGTGATGGAGCACCTGGTCTAAATTTCCATCGGTAAACCATTGCTGCATATTTCAGTGAGGCCCATCTTAAAAAGTTATTTTTTATTCAATCCAGGTTAGTGCTTAAAGTAATCAAAGAAATTGTGGGCCTTATTTTATTGGAGACCCCTTAAATGTTCATGGTGAGTGTTGACATTGTGTCTCTGTTCATAAGCAATATAATGTTAGCTGTGGAGGAAAAAGAACCGGTAAAGGTAGTAGTGGAACAATTGATAAAGCCTCATTTAAAGATTGGGTGACGAGAGGAAATTGAGGATTTTCTGGCCAAGGGCACGTCAAAATCACCCCTGTCAGGGAAGAAAGTCTATGGTATCATTCCCTTGTATATCTTTCATGAACTCAAAGAATGGTTGTGTGGCTTTATCTATTATGGATAAATTACAAGCTACACTCGCTCACCCAATCCAACTTGAAGATTTATTGCCCCTCTATATGTGAGCACCCTACAGGCTCTGTTGCCTTCTCTTTTAGCTATCCTAAGGTTGTGTTAGTCTTATCATGTGCCTGTTGCTACTCAACTATTGGAACAAATGTATAGAGGTGGTCCTCCTCTGCCACCCCTGTTAATGACTTTGTAAGTAGTACTAAAAAAGACTAAGGTGGCTCATACTCAGTAGGCAACCTCTTCAGCCATGCATGCTCAGCTTGAGTCTAACCTCTAAACCCCTACATTGGGTGGCTACCTAATGCCCCCTCTAAAAGAGGAAATGAGAAAATTATCTATAATGGCATTGGGATTTGTCCCTAAGTGGAAAATGATGAAGCAGGTCAGTGGGGAGCATTGTGGTGCAGTCTTATGGGCAAATTAAGGTCTTTCTTGTTGTATGTAATTTGGCTTAGTGCCTTTTTTATATAAGTCTATGTTGTTGTTGTTCTAGGTTAGTATCCATTTATGTTGCTTTGTCTTGGATAGTTTTGGTTATGTTATCCCCTCTGGTGGCAATCCTATGTACTTGGTTTTTATTGGTTTGATGTCAGCTTGTTAGGCCATTTTTTATATCTCTATCCTTCTTGTGGATATTATTTAATATGTGTAATTTATAACCAGTTCAATTATATATATTTGGTGAGGGAGCCTTAACCCTCAATTATTTATCAAAAAAATTATATTAGTTAATTAATTCAATATGTAAGGATAACCCTTGAGTATTAGGGTTAATGTTGTAAGGATATTAAGATTAGAGTTGTAATGCCTATATTTGAATGTTGTAATGAAAGAAAGGGATCCATATATATTTTGTAATTTGAAATTTGATCTCAATGGCATTGCCTCCTCGAAGAGGCCTATGATATTTGAATATAAGTAAAGTTTCCAATTATTTTGAGTAATTTATTCATTTTCATTTATTGTTATTATATTTGGTTGATTTTGACAAGTATATTTTTATAAAATAGTATCAGAGCTCTTTCCTCTCCACCGTATGCTCTCACCTTAACCAATCAATATCTTAGTGACCAAAAATTGGTAATTGAAGTGGTTGCACTCTCCCTAAATCTACTTCTTTCAAATATAAGTAGTTCTTTTTTTTAAGGTTAGAAACCATATACTAGGGGTTCTAAAATATTAGATAAATATATCATTTTTAGAAGAGCACATCATTTTCAACATGTGAAGTGAGGTGTGTTTCACCAATACTCAGGCCTTAGACAATGTTGTTTATGAATTTTAGCTTCCATGTACCTTCATTATATTGGAAGTTCCTAGGGTTTTACTTAGCCATATGAGACCTTCGATCGTTTCTATTTTTCAATACACCGATAAGTAATTATTCATGGAGAGTTATGCAGGTTGTACTTCAAAGATGGGATAATGGGACACAAGATAGTTCAATCCTCCCTTATTAGAGATTTGAAATATTCAACAAACCCTATTTATGAATGGGATATGTATATTTCTGAGCTAACACCCTAGGTACACCTTAAAATGATCTTCATTATGATTTTTTTGGAAAAAAGTAACAACAGAAGCCATAAAGGGTTACAATATTCTAGCATCCTACAGAAAAACATCAAAAACAAAAATTGAAAGGATTAGAATATTTTGTAAAGTCCTTTAAGCTATTGGTACCCAAGATGATGCCATGTGGCATCATCTTAGGCCTTTGATATTTGGGTTTCTTTGTGATTTTTTATTTTCATATCAATCCCCCATTAGGGTGAGTTAACAAGATCGTTTCATATGGATGATCTTGAAGCTCAAGAAATGGCCCAACACTTAGCTGATTTTATGGATTTTTTGCCTTAGTCATGGGTCAACAAGATCTTGACATGTGACAGTCCAGCTTTAAATCCTTGTTGTGGGTTTCGAACTACATAAATAGATCTTCCAAGTCTCAATTGAACAGGATCATGCCATATGGCATGATCTCAGATTTCAGAGGCTTGGGACTATTATAGACTTTTGTGTTGCTTTGATCAGGGCCAAACTTTGTGAAGGTGACTCATGTCACAATCTCAAAGGCAGATGATTCCAAATATTTAGTCTATTAAATTGATTGGGATCTTTGAGCTAAGGGTGAACTTGATGTGGATGCATGTCAAGATTTTGGGGCTATACGAAAATTATTTCAAACTTAAAAGATTTAAACAAGTTGACTAAGTGTAAAAAAATTGAAATTGACTAAGTATAGAATTAAAATTGTGTAAAGATACCCAATTTGCATGATCTTAAAGCCAATTTAGTCCATTCTATCGAAATGTGACTAAGTAAAAGAATAAATCTATATGAACACTTAGCCCTTTAAAATCAAAATAAATTAGAAATGGATTAAATTAATCAAGGAAAGAAACACAAAAACTCTAAAATAGTTAGATTGATCACATAATCCAAAGGCAAAATGGCCTAAAAGGGAAAACTTGATGTATTTCTAAAACACGTCTAAGATAGACCATGACTTATTAGATGCATTCAAATTCAAATAATTATATCAATATAAGTCCTAAATGTGAAAAAAATTCTAGACCAAGTGTTTTAAAATGAAAACTTATTATTTAGACTTGGTTAAAATAAAACATATTCAAAATTTAAAATTACAGCTAGCAACCTGCAAACCAAAGATGGTGATCTAAATAAATCAAGACTACCAAACTCCTTCAAGATATAATACTAGACTATAGAGAGAGAAAAAGAGAGGTTCAATGATTTCATTGATAAAATTTGGGCATGTTGTGCAAGCAACAACAAATGGTGACTCTATTAGAAAATGCTCGTGAATAGTTAAGACTCCAGAATCTTAATCTTAATCTTAGTACCCAAATGACAAGCATTATCTATAAACAACTACTCAAAACTTGAAGGCATGAAATTCTACTTCAACATGTGACATACTAAGTTCCTTTGCTGCCTATAGGCCATCATTGTGTGCTAAAGTGATTGATTTATCTTTAATTTTTGAATTCACACAAAAATATTTAGATTTACGTAAGTAATTAAAACTTTTGAGGGAGAAAAATATTAAAATTTGGTTTAGGGGAATGGCATGGGCATTACTCTGTTTCCATCCAAGCATCTATATTCCCCCAATAGAGATACATTTGGTTCTATTCAAGGCCTTGCTCCACTGCCAACCAAGCCAGAAAGCCTCTAGTGGAGTTGCCTAAACTATCCTTTCAAGGAAAACTCAAAATCTTGCATTTGAAATCAGTTTCCTTCCAAAAAAAAAAATTTTGAAAAATATTTTTAGGTTAAATCCATTGATGGTTAGGAAACAATCCATGGATAAAATCAAATTCAGTAGGTTCAATGAACATTAAGACAAATTTAAATAAATTCACTGTTTCATCATCTTTAGATGTTATATTACGGGAATTTTATGGATTTATACAAGGATGAAAATGTTTCTAAAATCTAGATGTTCCATTTAGAATCATAGGCCTTCACAATTATGAAAATGTTAAAATAATTACAGTAGTTCATACAAGTATTCAGGTAAGACAATTTAAATTTTATGCTCTAGAATGCCATATGTGATACTTACTTTCAAGCCTTTCATTTCATCATTCATTGATAAGGAATAGGAACCTCAGAGAAATAAAAATGGTTAAGTCCAAAAAGGGACAAAAACAATAATGAACCAAGCAACGAAAAGTAAAGAAAACAAATAGAAAGTAAACTAAGCAAGTCTATGCTAACAATAAAGAATAGGAAGGAAAGTAGAAAATAAAACAAGAAAGGAAAAGGAAAGGTTATTTACAAAACTTTATGAGAAAATTCATCTCTGGAATTAGATTGAGGAGGGAATGTTCATTAACAAGCAATAAAAAATCCTCACAAGTTAGACACCTAAAATAGAACAAGTTCAAGTTCAGGATTTTAAGAAGATTGGTAGAGATCCTTTTGAGGAGACGATGCATATTTATGTCTATATTTTCCTCTATGTTGAAACACACTATCCCATTCGTCTATGTTCTTTTCATACAAATTAAGCAAACTTTTAGAATATTTAGCATGTTCTTACAGTTAATTTGTAAAAATCACTTTGGGATAGGTTTTGAGAAATACCTCCGCCCAAACATTGAATTGAGGTGAGGGTTGGAGGTGGGTATCCATACATACCAGAGTAATTATTTTACCCAACCTATCAGAGACATCTTCTTGGTGGCATCCATTTGGTGAGTCACTTGTTATCTACTCCTTAATAAATATGGATGCTTTGGCAGCATCCTCCTTATTCTAGTTATCATCTAAAAGGATTGGGGTTGATTCTTCCCACACCAATGGTCTTATAAATTTATCATTAGTGGTTGCACTATGTGGAGTGTTTCATCAGATTAAGATATTTTTTAGCTCTAACCTTTATAGGTTCCACTCCTTCATGTAGGCCAATATGCTCATAACATCCTATTTTGGGCTTGATCACCTCCAATGCATCCTCATGTAGGCAGTCAAGCTCAATGTTGACTCCGACCACCTTAGCTAGCTCCTCTGATGTGGAGATACCTAAACTACTAAAATTGAGTTGTTGATCACTTTGAAATTTTTTTGGCAAATGTAGTGGCAATAACAACATATGAAAATAATACTTCAAATGCACAACCAATATCTTCCTCATCCAGCTACTACAACTCCTATATTTCATCTTTTGGTTGATTGCAATAGGTTTTAGATTCTTCTTCTTGTGTAGGTATCTCATTTCTACTTAGATCTTCATTCATTAGGTTGCCTAAATAAACTTCTGCCTCTTCGTCATCTGACTCATCTTCATCATTACTTTTTTGGACTAGCTCTTTCTTCGTAAATGGGACATTTGTAGTCAACATGACCACTTTAATACTTATCCAGTTTGCATTTTCATAGACCAATCCAATCATTTTTGTTTTAAATATCCTGCAACATATGACACTTGATTAGTAGAATCACCAAAAGATGCTTGATCACTAAAGTAAGGAAAAACATCGTGCTAATTATATATTGAATCAATAGAATTACATGTGTTAAATAAATAAGCAGGGTTCTCATTTTCATAGAAAGTTTTGATTGGTTATAATATTAAAGCAATACTTCATTATAAGGTACATATTGGGTTATAGGCTAGCTTGTAGGCAAGTAAGTTGAAGGATTTTATGTGTTAACACCTAGCTATCCTGACAAGTAAAATGGGTCAACACAATAACCATGCGGAATTGATTGTTGTTCTATGATAAATGCTTCTAGATAATTCAATGCTAGGGATGAGAGTGTGGATGGAGTCTTCCAAATAAGCATGTAAGTTAGGGGATCCAACATTCTGAGATAAGCTTTAATGGCAAATGTTTTTGTTTTCAAGAATGGGTATTTTAACCTCTTATATAACTAATGAAAGTAAATATTGAATGTATTAATGGGTTCATTAGGCTCCCTATAGGTTGTATAAAATTAGTATTACATGGTAATAGGATATATGAGCACACTAAAGTGATTGACAAATAGATTTTTTACTACATCTTGATTTCTCACTAAGTTGGTTTACCTAATTATCCATGGATTATTATGGTTTTTAAATTGATTTGTTACTTGTTAATTAAATTACAAGTCATATGCTAATATGGGGCAATTGTATGTTACTTGGATTTCATGATTTCATTATTAAGAATTGAATAATTATGAATTTTGTAGATAATGATTATGTTACATTTGTTGTTTTAACATTGTTTTATGATATATATCATGATGTATCGGGCTAACTACCTTCTTGTCGTGAGTTGGATGTAGGAGATTTCATCCCTTAGAACATGACGGAAGGATAGCATCATTAGAGAGGGTGGTGTAGATGGAGATAATGAAGGATGACAAACAAATTGCTAAACCCATGCACACACCACATTCAATTTTATATGTTATATGCATTATGTGTTTAGATTATTAGAGTTAGTATGTTTTTAAAGTTAATTTCAGTTAAATATTAGATTTTGTGTGTTAGTAAATGTTAGTACATAAATATGGAATAAATTTTGTATGTTATTGCATTTTGTATATTTACATGGAATTAGTGCATAATGTTGCAATATGATTATATAGGTTACTTCATTTATATTTGTCTATGATTACGAAATGTAAATCCATTTATATGATATCTAGTTACTATTATATATATATATATATATATATATATATATATATATATATATATATATATATATATATATATATATATATATATATATATGTATGTATATATATGTATGTATATATATATATGTATGTATATATATGTATGTATATATATATATGTATATATATGTATGTATATATATATATGTATATATATATATATATATATATTATATAATGTTTTAGAACATTAAGCTTGTTATTATTGACATGTGGGAATATCAATATATGCTTTAAGCTATTGAGATTATGAAAGACATAGATAGCCTATATAAACTAGTAATAACACAAACGATTATCTTGTTATGATTGAAATAAATAATTATCTGGTCTATCATTTTGATATGAGGAGATAATCGATGTTGTGTTAGTCATATTTTCATAAAAAAGACAGGAGATAATTACCTTTACTAATTATGGAAGGAGGTTGAATTATCCTAAATACTATCCTAAGATCTAGGTATAGTCTTGTAAACATGCATGGACCACATTAAAATTTAAAAGTATAGTTATCATTTTGTAAAATGATTAAAAGTGGAATGTTAAGTAGAATACTCGATCATGTAACGTAGATTAACATGAATGGATTTGAAATGAATATAATAATGACTAAGGAAAAGGAGGAAAGTTTGAGTAAAGTAAAACTATGGTTTTTATTAAGCATTGTTAACGGAAGTTAATTGGTCTTAGTCCCTGTTTGGAATGGAAAAACATAGATTATGCATGGTGATTGTGAGTTAGGAGAGAAGGCATGCAAGACTCGATGGGCGAGTAGAGGATGATAAGAGGCAAGTTGGGAAGAGAAAGGGGCACGGTGATGAAGAGAAGAAAAAGAACGACATAGCAAGAAAGAGAAAGAATTAATTTTGGTTTGACTCAGTGTAAAATTGGAAGCAATAGTAAGGTTGGTGATGTTTTTACTATTCTATTATTTAAATAATTCTATGAGTGATTTGATTCCTAAGGTTTAGAAATAAATTGAATTTTGTATGGGGATACATGCTTAGCCCCGTGGATGGCTCGACCATCCACAAAACCAATCTATTACCCTATAAACCCTATGAATACAAACCAGTTATGTATAAACAAGGAATCATAAGGGTTAAATGGTTTATTTGCTTAAACTGTGTAATGCCTTAGCTTGAAAACATAAATCTAGGTGGATAGTTTTTGCAATATATAATTTTAGACTGAGTTTTTAAAACTATAGATGCATATTTTCATAGATTAAATGCTCCATAGGATATATATATATATATATGAGTTAAAACAAAAGGAGATGTTTTGAACGAGTTAAGATGGGATTCTATTACTGTCGATTTGTTTAGTACATAAGATATGTAGACAGATGATTTGGTAAAACATATATATATATATATATATATATATATATATATATATATATATATATATATATATATATATATATATGTATATATATATATATGTATGTATACAAGAAGAATGTTGAATTGATTGAGTTTGTGTATATATGAGATTGTCAATTTAGTTAGTATATCGACTGTGTGATTTTGATAGTTAAAACAATTAGAAAAATTATAGAAGAAATGAAGTCATTCCTTATTCAAATCCATATATATATACATATATGGTTGTGTATATGAAAATACAAAAATAGAGTACATACATATAATGTATACTTAAAATACATGTAGAACGTGTGTGTGTGTGTGTGTGTGTGTGTGTGTGTGTGTGTGTGTGTGTGTGTGTGTATAATGAGTATATATAACTATTCAGTGGAATTGTGAGTTTGTGAATTTAGACATAAGTCTTGAACACCATAAACATATGCATAAATGAATGGAGCACTTTTGATATACAAATTGTGAGAATTTATGATGGTGAGTGTTGGTTGAATATTTTATTGATCAGCGTACTGATAAACAAAATAGGTCTGATCATCCAAAGTAGGAAGATTGGTCGGCTAAATGTGTAGGTTTACCACATCAAAAGGGGACTAATCTCTCCTCTCATCAAGGTGGAGTATTATTTTCTGTATATCATAACCAGCAAATTGAGATGTAGCACAAAGTCTCCACCTGAATTGCCCAAGAGTGAGATACGAAGGACAATGAGGAAGTCATCCCAAGGTCCTTTACAGAGAAACAAAAAGAAAACACACTAAAGGCAATTGTGAGGGCATAAAGTCTCTCCACAGTTGGCTTCAGGACACCTTCCTGACTACTTTCACTAATTCTGCTTATTGAATTAAAAGAACATAAAATATATTAAGGAAAAAGACATAAGAACAGTTTCCCCAACAACAAAGATATCACCGCACAAAGTCTGAAAAGTCACTTGCTTTCTTATTCCAATAACAAAATATGATCAACAATCTGAGCTCAAAATCTCATTAATGCCTTTCAATTTGGGTAGAATTTTATTTCTGATAATCAGAGAGAGATATTTTACACTAACAAGAGAGTCCCTTATATAGCCTCTTCAAGACGGACTTGGGAATAGTAACACATCATGTTGCATTGAACTTTGTTAAGAAGACAGGCTAGAATTCAGGGGCATCTACCCATTTTCTTTTCTCAATGTAGAGAAACAAGTCACGCTATTGAAAGTTTACATATTTCAATGTCCACCTGGCGATCTGATCCTTCTTCATCGTTCCTCCTTTTCTATTTAATTGAATCGGGTCCTTGATTCAATTTGATGTCTTGTTCCTTAGTCACTTCTTGCTGATCTTGGCCTTAAAATCTTTGAATGTATTCAGGTCTGTAGATTTAAACTTACAAGGATCAACAGTTATTTCATTATCGCAACTTTGATGTCTGCGGGCACGTCACTTTCCTCGGTAATTCCTTTGGCTTTGTCGTTTGAGCTTTCCCAGAGGGAACCTGCCCTTCGGGCCTTGAGAAATGATCTGCTTTGGGTCGGGAAGAGCCCCTCACAAGGGTATTTTCCCTTCGAGTGATCTTTAGATGGCCTTTGGGCTTCTTTCTTCTAGCGGGTCGCTAAGTTATTTGGCTCTTCTTTAAGGCTTTTTCAAAATCAACGGCTATTTTACAAACCTTGAAATTGACATTCGCACACCCATCACTATGTTTAAATTTCCAACAGCTAGTTCACCATTATTAACTTTGACGTCTTTGGGCGCATCACCCCTTGGGCTTTCTTTGGCTTTCTAATTTTGCATCCGCTTGAAGGGAAGGTGACCCTTCGGCTTTGGGGAAGTGCCCTTTAATTTGGTAGCTGAGAGTCCCCCGCAAGGGAACCTGCCCTTCGGGGTCCTTCGACGGCCTTTTTCGCAGACATTTTCCCACCGACATTTTCCCACGAACAAAAAGTCTGCAAGAATTGTTGCTTTGTCTTTGGCCTTTGCGGGAGTTTCGTTTACAGCCTTTCCAAACTCCTTTAGATTTTTTATCTGAAGGAGTTCCTTCGGACAAAAAGTCTGAAGGAGTTTGGAAAGGCTGCAAACGAAACTCCCGCAAAGGCCAAAGACAAAGCAACAATTCTTGCAGACTTTTTGTTTGTGGGAAAATGTCGGTGGGAAAATGTCTGCGAAAAAGGCCGTCAAAGGACCCCGAAGGGCAGGTTCCCTTGCGGGGGACTCTTAGCTACCAAATTAAAGGGCACTTCTCCAAATCCGAAGGGTCAACTTCCCTTCAAGCGGATGCAAAATTAGAAAGCCAAAGAAAGCCCAAGGGGTGACGCGCCCAAAGACGTCAAAGTTAATAATGGTGAACTAGCTGTTGGAAATTTAAACATAGTGATGGGTGTGTGAATGTCAATTTCAAGGTTCGTAAAATAGCTGTTGATTTTGAAAAAGCCTTAAAGAAGAGCCAAATAAAGTCTGAAGGAATTATGTCTTTGTCTTTCGACTGCCTTAAACAAAATTTTGAAAGAACTTACTTTTGAAACTTCCTTGAAAATGACCCTTTCGAAGGATGCTTTTGGCGACCAAGTGCCCTCTGCAAGGGCACTTGTCCTTCAGGAGGCTCTCTTGAACTTTTGCATTGAACCACTCCTTTGAACCAACCGTTGAACCAAGCTTTGAACCAAGCCGATGAACCCTTTGATTAAACCAAAAGCCATTGAATCGTTTGATGAACTGATTGAGTTAACCGAAGCATTGAACCAACTGAATTGAACCAACTTTGGTTCAACGGTTCAATGGTTCATTCCATTTGATTTGGCTAAGTCCTTTTGATCCTCATTGAACCAAACGCATTAAACCTGTTGAACCTTGAACTCGAGTGGTTTAATGGTTCAAGCCTCGAAAACTTGTTCTTTTGATTGAACCTACTTGTAGAAGCCTTTGAACCTGACTGTAGAAGTCTTTGAACCTGGAAGCGGTTGAACTCTTGCTACTGATGTTGAACCTTTAAACCTGTTGAGCCCGTTGAACCAAAATAGTTCAAGGTTCAACAGTTCAATCCTTGCTTAGAAGCTTGCCGCTAAACTCTTTTGGTTGAACCTGGTCATTGAACCAACTTTGAGATCACCTAAGTGTTGAAAGCTTGCTTCTTTCCTGCAGAGTCCATAGAAATCAACCTGTGAAGCCCGTTGAACTTGGCCTGCAGAGTTCGTAGATTTTTTTCCTGCAGAGTCCGTAGATTTAAGCCTGCAAAGTCTGTAGATTTTTTGAGAAGCTTGAAAAATGAGGAATTTGAATGCTTAGAACAAATTTCGAGAAGGGCAGAGATTATTTTGGTCTGAGGACCAAAATAGTTCAAATGTTGTCCCAAAAATGAGTGATATTTTTTGGGGGACAACAGTGTGTATATTTAATATTTAAGTAGGGTATATATATAGTGTAACTTCTATTGCAAAGAACTTCGGTTCGAATGCTATTTATATATATAAGTTATTTTGAGAGGAAAGATATAGGTTAAGTTTCCATTTTGAAACCTATAAAGTAATTTGAGTTTATAAACTTATAAGGTCTTGTAATAAGAGAATGATTGTGTCAAGTTTGAGTGAATATATGTGAAATGGGTCATATTATTCAAACACTTGTAAAAACTATCTCACTCTAATTGTGATTATATATTGGATGAGTACCTATAGTTATAGTCTTTTTAGTAATGAATTCATAAAAACCTAAAGGATAGGGTGTTTTAAGTATATGCGTAAAGCCTCCCAATAGGTATAATATAATGAAATATTATACTTTGGGTTTATAAGTTAATTTTTTTAGGACTGCTGCTATGTTTAAGTATTATGTGCAATATATGTTGAGAATGTTGATTTTTATTACATTTAGACTTACTTATGGATAGTATATTATGTATTATGAGTTTGTATTTTACCCATTTGCTAAATAAACTTACTTGTCATGATTATTGTTTAAGTGATGAATAATAATAATAATAGAGATTCATTCATATGTTTGACGGATTAAATGTATGTAAAGTGATTATTCTTGTAATTAGCTTAAGTTATACTTACTAGTAGGAATTAATTAGTATGAATCTATTGGTTATATTGATTTTAACCAAATCTCGCATTGTTGGTACTAAGCAGTGAGACAGACTTCACTAGCTTACTTAACACTACCAATATCATATGAAGATAATTCGATCAAGTGGGGTGTTTGAATTTGATTGATCCTAGAGATCAATAGCTATTTGAAAACTTTGGCCAAAATAATGTTTAGATAGACATTGTCATTTCATATGTATGATTTACATGTTTGTGTGTTATCATGTTATAATGTATTTTATCTATGGTACACATCATGTAATAGAAATCTTATAGCACAGAGGTACTATCAGGTCTCTCTAGATTCCCACATCGTCACTATCTACCCATCCATGAAGGAAGGGCCATTCCCTATTTGTAAGATTGTGCATGGGATTGATGGTTTGTGGTTGGTGTGAAAAAATACTTGGATGATGCTCTCCCTCCCCACTGTAGTACTTATTGGAGACTACACTTGAGATTATCAAAGATATTAGAGCTAGAGTGACTCATGCTCTGTGGAGCATTTTATATATTATTATAATTATGTTGAGGCATAATACTTGTTGAAAATACAATTGATTATCTATTATACATTGGCATTCATGGTTGTATTATTGTTCCCATCGTAGATGTATTTTAATGTAATTACTTTTCATATGCAGTTATGTTCTGTTACATATGATCTTATTGATTGGTAACTATAAATGCTATATGTTTACTTATGTTTAACATACTTAGTATTCTAAGATCAATAGTTAGATTATCATGGTGTAATCTAATCAAATAATAAGTTTTATATAAAATTTATTAAAAAAAATATTGCATTGTTCTAGTAAATCACTATGGAGATGTTACAATGTGGTATTAGAGTTTTGGCTCGAACTCTAGGACTTAATGAGTCCAATAAAATTTTCATATTCTTCTATTATCAAAAAATAATGGTGTGAGAAAGAGCATCTAGGGAGGGTCATTCGAATGTCAATGACAATAACCCTTCGTTTGATCCTAGCCAATATACCACTGAATAATCGATAAAGTTAGATCAGAATATTGTAGCCATGAATGAGACTAGAGATAGAATCATATCCCTATAACAATAAATTCATGGACATGAGGAGGAATCCTATCAGGATGAGCCTAAAGATCATCTTGTTGAGTAGAAAATCCCTAAATATCATAGACACAAAGAAGTACCTCAAGACGTGAGAGCACATGTAGCCATAAATTAGCAAGGGATATCAAAAAGGAGAGTCCACCTAAGTTTGACAAAATCATTATGGGAGACGAAGCTGAAGCATGGTTGACTGAAATGGAAAATTATTTTGAAATTCAAAACTACTTCAAGGTCACCAAAGTTGTTTGGGGAGCATATTATTTAGTTGGATAAGTAGCTACATGGTGGGCCAACAAGAAGTTGAAAATGAATCTGAACTCAACCACCACTACTTGGGATCAGTTTGTGACACTATTTAGATCATGGTAGCTTCCACAGATTTATTTTGACCAAAAGATTATATATTTTTAGAATCTAAAACAAGGAGACTTGTCGATGAATGAGTACTAGGAATAGTTCACTACACTTCTAAAATATATACCTCGGTATCAAGCAGATGAGAGGTTCAAGATTAGGAAGTTTATTATTGGATTAAAACCCCAAATTGGTGGAGAGGTGCATGTTCATGAGCCATCTACTATGGACTAAGTCTTTGAGAAAGCAATCAAATAAGATCAAAAGTTGAAATCTCTTGCTCAGGTTAGGGAAAAGTTTGGAAGTTCTAAGCCAATTTTTAAGAACTGAAAGTAGAAGAGTAGAGAATCTAAGAGTCAGTTCAAGAGCCAAAATACTAGATACAATAGAATTTTCAGAGATTACCTAGATCAATTTGTTTTGCTCTTTTTAGATGACATTCTTATATATTCTAAGGATGAAGAAGAACATCTTCAACATCTAGAGTTGGTTTTACATCTGTGAATGCATACATTGTATGGAAAATAGTCTAAATATGCATTTTCAAAAATAAAGTGCAATATTCGGGACATATTATCTCAATGGATGGCATTTTTGTTGATCTAGCTAAGATAAGAGCAATTACGGAGTGGCCAACACCAAGGAATGTCCATGAGGTAAGGAGTTTCATGGGATTAACAGACTATTATAAGAAATTCATTTTAAATTTTTCCAAGATAGTTAATCTAATTACCTCTCTATAGCATAAGAATCAAATTTTTATTTGATTAGATAAGTGTGAAGTAGCTTTTTAAGATTTAAAAAGAAGGCTTACTTCAGCATCAGTGTTAAAAGTTCCTGATCCCAATGGTCAATTTTCAGTGATTACAGATGTGTTTGGGGTGGACTAGGAGTCCTTATGTAAGATGGTGTAGGGGTAGCTTATGAGTCAAGAAAGTTAAAGATTTATGAGGTGAATTATGCCCCTCATGACCTTGAACTTGCATTAATTGTTCATTTTTTACAAGTTTGGAGATATTATTTATTGAAAAAACTATTTGAGCTCAAGAGTGATAACTTATGACTCAAATACATCTTCACCCAACCAAAATTGAATTCTCATCAAAGACATTGGTTAGATTTTTTGTCTGAATATCACTTCGATATCAATTACATCAAAGGCAAGGAGAATAGAGTAGATGATGCCTTAAGTCATAGAAGGTACATAACAATTATGGCTACTATCAGGAGTACTTTTAGAGATTGTTTGATCAAGTTATCATTAGGAGATGAATTCTATGATCAAGTCAGAAAAGCATTGTCTGAAAATGCTTAGAATCTTAGGTATAAAAGATATAGCTTAGAGAGTGATGGTATTTGGTGATACAATGAAAGGATGTATGCGCCAAATTAGAATAATCTAAGGAGCATATTGCTAAATTAACTGTATAATACCCCATAATATGATAAGATATTGATATTCAATATATGTAGAAATACCCTTAAGGTAGGGAAACACCATATAATAATCCTTTAGGAAGGAATAACTCCACAATGTCCCTTCAAGGGGACAACCTCCAATATCCTTTTACAATAGAAGACTCAATGCTTACTTGATATCTTTACCATGATAATCATCTCATATATATATATATATATATATATATATATATATATATATATATATATATATATATATATATATATATATATATAACCCATGGATGGATAACATCCTAATCCCAATGTAGGCTGACCATTACCCAAAGTACTACTTCCACAAGTTACTCTATTATCCTAATATATTGTACCTATATAACTAAGGGGATGTGTGCCACATGTCAGCATCTCCATCAACCTATATACATCAATATATCATATCCCTAGGTACATAGCATTACTTCCCTCTTTGACATGTTTCATCCCTGAACATAGGAAGAAACCAAATAATGAGTGTGCTTCAACTCATTGCACACTTGTCTCTAATCTCGATCATCTAACCATCCATATGTGATCTTGGCAGGTGATATCTCTCCAAGCTTGTGTCCAAAATCCATTGTGCTCCTCTGATTTTGATCATGATCATAATTATACTACTTTGGTGTCCAAGCATAATTATTCCTCTTTTTATTCTATGTACCATATTTTGTTGCGCTACTCTGATTCCAACCATGACCATAGTAGGTATTCTTCCATGCATAGTCATAGTGATTTCCCCATTCATTCCATGTGCCATAGTATTTTTTCTTTGGATTCCATACATATCCAAAATGATTGGAAATTTGATTTCCTGTATAGACAAAATGATTGTTGTTATGACACTTCCTCACCTGGTTCCATGATTGTTTCCTCTCATGATGATGTGGGTGTCTATATACCTTAACCTTTTCCAATACTTTGACATTATCCACCTTTACTTCTACCTCTTCTACATTTTTATTCTTTGTCTCTTGAGTAGATGAAGTGTTCATTGTAGTGTGTTTTTATCTATATCATCTAAATCTTTATCATGATCTTCATCACCTATTTTAATCTCATCCTCATGATCTACCTGGATTGTTATTGGTGTCTTTTTCACTATGATATCTTGTAAAATGATCTTCTTTTTCTTATACCAAAACTTCATGAACTTTTTTTTATCATTAATATTCATTGTTCCCAAAGTATCTAACCATGGATATCCAAGAACTATATCCACATCATCCATATCCAAAGCATAAAAATCTGAATGCAAAACATATTTTTCCATAATGAGCTTCAGATCTTCAAACATTGAAATATTCTTACCATCTACTTGAACCTCTTTGATATTCTTTGCTTGAACATGTAGATGCTTGGACACATTCATGTTGATGAAGTTATACTTACTGGTAGGGTTTATGGACACAATAACTTTTTTCTTTTGAATACATCCATGAAATTGAAAAATTGACTTAGATTTCTTTGGAGCCAAATAATTTGAACCTTTATCATCCAATTCTTCTTCTTCTTCTTCATCTATTTCTTTTTCTATTACTTCTTTTTCTTCTTGTTCTTCTGCCGATTCTTCTATTTATTCTTCTTCTTTTTCTACTTCTTTTTCTAATTCTTATTTTATAGCCCAACGATCTAAAAAGATCTGTTCCATTTCTTTCTATGAAGAAAACCTTTTTGTACAGCTCAATTGATCAAACCAATGTAGTGCAGGCCCAAATAAAAAAAGAAGTAATCGTCTTTGCCCAAAAAAATTTGTAAAATTATTCTCCAAAAGGAGCCACCATTCTCTAGCGTCAATATCATTTTCCCCTGAAAATGTTTGCAACTCCATGATCCACAAAAAAAATTAAGGTTCATGAAACCCTAAAATGTCAAAACTGATCCATAAAATCACCACAAATCACTTCAAACAACTCAAAAAATTCTAAAATTTTGACTATCCTTCTCTTATATCTTCTTACATCTCCAGTAAAAATTTAGAATAAAAATTCCCTATATTTTGGAAGACACAGTGAAATTATTATAAACCCTAAAATAGCAATAACTCCCTCAAAATGAATCAAAAAATCTCTATTTTTTTATTGTGACTTATTTGAAATATTATCCATATCCAATAAATAATTTGTGGAAAAATTGACAACCAATCAAAATTTATTGATGATTAAAAAAACTAGGGTTTCACTCCAGAAATTGCCCAAATCGAAGCTCCGATACCACTTGATATGATCTTGATATTCAATATATGTAGAAATACCCTTAAGTTAGGGAAACACCATATAATGATCCTTTAGGAACGAATAACTCCATAATGTCTCTTCGAGGGGAAAACCTCTAATATCCTCTTACAATAGAAGACTCAATGCTTACTTGATATATTTACCATGATAATCATCTCCTATATATATATATATATATATATATATATATATATATATATATATATATATATATATAACCCATGGATGGATAACCTCCTAATCCCAATGTAGGCCGACCATTACCCAATGTACTACTTCCACAAGTTACTCTATTATCTTAATATAGTGTACCCATATAACTAACTAAGGGGATGTGTGCCACATGTCGGCATGTCCATCAACCCATATACATCAATATATCATATCCCTAGGTACATAGCATAATAAGGACATCCAAAAATAACCAAGCTCATGGTAGAGCTTAGACCACTATATTTCTAAAAGGAAATCAATAAAGATGCAGTGGACTTTGTGTCATGTTGTCTAGAATGTCAATGAGTAAAAGCTAAACATGTGTATCCGACTAGATTTTTATATCTACATGAAATACTAGAGTGGAAATGGTAAGTGATCAATATGTACTTTGTCCAAAGATTACCACTATCATAGAATAGGCATGACATGATATTGGTTGTAGTTGATATAATAACCAAGGTAGCACATTTTATACCAAGCAATATGACAGATGATGCATCAACTCTTACAAAGACATTTGTAAAGGAAGTGTATCATTTACATGAGATTTTAGAGAAGATCATATCATATCGTGATCTGAGAATGACTTCTAGGTTTTAGCTAACTTTGTATTTAATTTTGGGTAAACAATTAAACTTCATCACTACATATCACCCACATACTAATGATCAAACTAAGCGAGTTAATCAGGTGTTAGAGGACCTTCTTCATATGTATTACATGGATCAGTGATACAAATGGTAAGAATACTTTCCATTGGTTGAGTTTGCATATAATAACTCATACCAATCTGCTTTGAAGATTACACCATTTGAAGCACTTTGGAAGAAGGTACAGGACGCTAATCGATTGGGATAGGTTAGAAGGGTAGTCTTTGGACTTGATATGCTTTCAAAAATGAAAGATCAAGTTCGAATAATCAAGCAGAGATTGGTCGAGGCTGATGATAGGTAAAAAAGCTATGTTGATTTGAAGATAATAGCTAGATAGTTTTTAGTAGGTGATAAAGTATTCTTGTGAGTTAAGCTGCAAAAGAGCTTGATTAAATTCAAGAAGTCATTAAAAAAATTATCAAGATATGTGGGATATTTTGAGTTTTTATAAGTGGTCAGTCTTATTATTTATAGGATTACATTACCACTAGCCCTAGCTCTATTGCATAATGTATTCCATGTATGTTATCTTAAAAATTATATAGTTGATCCCTCACATGTGTTGGGTTGTAATGCTTTTCAAGTCCTGGATCCTGGGGTGATCATGGTAGAATCAATCAGAGTAATTGACACTCACAAATTTTATTTGCATAATAGATAAGCGTCATAATGTAAGGTCTTATGAGACCAGTACTCTGAGAATAGTGCTACTTAAGAGGACTATGATGAGTTCTACAGGCTATTTCCATATTTATTTTCTTGATTTGATGCTTCATATTATATTATTTTTCTGTTAAACTCTATTTGTTATTCAAAAATATTATTTGAATAAGTGTCATCGGGATGATGACAATATTTAAGGGCGAAGGATGTTACATCCTGATTTTTCACTAAGCTGATTTACCTAATTATCCATATATTATTATGGTTGTTAAATTTATTTGTTACTTTTTAACTAGATTAGAAGTCATATACTGATATAGGACAGTTGTATGTTACTTGGATTTCATGATTTCATTATTATGAATTATCTAATTATGAATTTTGTACATAATGATTATGTTACATTTGTTGTTATAGCATTGTTTTATGATATATATCATGATGTATCAGGCTAATTACCTTCTTATCATGAGTTGGATGCAGGAGAGTTCATCCCTCAGAGCATGATGGAAGGATATCATTATCAAAGTGGGTGACATAGATGGATATGGTGAAGGATGATAGAGAAACTGATAAACCCATGCACACACCACATTAGATTTTATATGTTATATGCATTGTATGTTTGGATTGTTAAAGTTAGTATATTTTTAAAGTTAATTTCAGTAAAATATTAGAGCTTGCTTGTTAGTAAATGTTAGTACATAAATATGGAATAGATAATGTATATAATTTCATTGTCTATATTTACATGGACTTAGTGTATAATGTTGCAATATGATTATGTAAGTTACTTCACTTATATTTATTTATGATTATGGATTGTAAATCCATATAGATGATATCTAGTTACTATTATATATAGACAAAATGTCTTTACCATGTTTTAGAACATTGATCTTGCTATTATTGACATTTGGGAATATCAATATATGCTTTAAGCTATTGAGATTATGAAAGACATAGATAGCCTATATAAACTAGTAATAACACAAATGATTGTCTTGTTATGATTGAAATAAATAATTGTCTGGTCTATCATTTTGATATGAGGAGATAATTAATGTTGTGTTAGTCATATTATCGTAAAAAGACAGGGGATAATTACCTTTACTAATTAAATGCTCCATAGGATATATAGATTAAACGCTCCATAGGATATATATATATATATATATATATATATATATATATATATATATATATATATATATGCACTCAACTGGATATATATGTACTCAACTGGGTATATAGACCAACTGAGTATATATATACTTAAGTATAATATACAGGGCATAAGTATATTATAATATATATCTAGGTTAAAATAAAAGATGTTTTGAATGGGTTAAGATGGGATTCTGTTATTGTTGAATTGTTTAGTACATAAGATATGTAGACAGTCGATTTGGTAAAACATATATATATATATATATATATATATATATATATATATATATATATATATATATATATATATATATATACAAGAAGACTGTTGAATTGATTAAGCCTGTGTATATATGAGATTTTCGATTTAGTTAGTATATCAACTATGTGATTTTGACAGTTAAAATAATTAAAATAATTATATAAGAAATGAATTCATTCCTTATTAGAATCCGTAAATATATACATATATATGGTCTGTATTTGGAAATACAAAAAATAGAGTATATACATATATTTATATAAGGACAATGTATACCTGAAATATGGGTAGAACATATATATATATATATATATATATATATATATATATATATATATATATATATATATATATATATAATTAGTATATATAATTATTCAATGGAATTGTGAGTTTGTGAATTTAGACATATGTCTTGAACACCATAAACATATGCATAAATAAATGGTGCACATTTGATATACAAATTGTGAGATTTTATGACTATGTGTATATTTAATATTCAAGAAGGGAATATATATACACATATAGTGTATATTTGTCTTCCATCGCAAAGAACTTTGGTTCAAAGGTTATGTATAAATGTAAGTTATTATGAGAGGAAAGATATAAGTTAAGTTTCCATTTCGAAACTTGTAAAGTAATTTGAGTTTCTAAACTTATAAGCTCTTCTAATAAGAGAACAATTGTGTCAAGTTTGAGTGAATATTAAGTGAAATGGGTCATATTGTTCAAACACTTGTAAAATTGTGTCTCATTTTGATAAGTTTATGGCTCTCGAAGAATTGGTTTTTGGTATCGGTTTTATTTGATAGATACACTTGGAAATTTTGAAAGAGTATAAAACCTCCATTAATAACTAAGTTTAAGTTCAGGATTGGATGGTTGTTTGGTTTATTTCACTCTGTTTCCTTTTATACATATATATTATAAGGATTTTATTAATGGAAAAATAGGTAACTATTTTGGGATTATTTTGATCATAATTAAATAATATATTTTATGTTGAAATTTGTGAATATAATTGGGGCTTTAGGTAATGTTGAGACCCTATTAAATTTAAATGCTTGTTTATGGAAAATTATTGAAATATATAGTCCTTAAGTGGATGGGAAAATACCTTAACATGATAGAATAAGATATATATATATATATATATATATATATATATATATATATATATATATATATTAATATTATGAGATATATATATTATGAAAAGTGTATAAACATATGTTATATATTTATATGAGAACTTAGGTCCACATACACTTACATAGCTGGTATGCATATATATTGGAAGAGTACCTATAGTTATAGTCTTTCTAGTAATGAAGTCATAAAAACCTAAAGAATAGGGTGCTTTAAGTATATGCATAAAGCCTCCCAATAGGCATAATATAATTAAAGATTATACTTTGGGTTTATAAGTTAATTTTCTTATGATTGCTACTATGTTTGAATAGTATGTGCAATATATGTTGAGAATATTGATTTTTATTATATTTGAATTTACTTACGGACAATAGATTTTGTATTATGAGTTTGTATTTTACCCATTTGGTAAATAAACTTACCTATCATGATTATTGTTTAAGTGATGAATAATAAGAATAGAGACTCATTCATACGTTTGACAGATTAAATGTATGTAAAGTGATTATTCCTATAATTAGCTTAAGTTATACTTAGTAGTAGGAATTATTCAATATAAATCTATTGGTTATATTGATTTTAACCAAATCCTGCATTTTTTTTACTAACTAGGTAGTGAGACGGACTTCACTAGATTACTTAGCACTACCAATGTCAAATAAAGGTAATCCGATCAAGTGGTGTGTATGAATTTGATTGATCGTAGAGATCAATAGCTATTTGAAAACTTTTGCCAAAGTAATGTTTAGATAGACATTGTCATTTCATATGTATGATTTACATCTTTGTACAATATCATGTAAGAATGTATTTTCTTTATGGTACACATCATGTAGTAGAAATCTTACAGCACATGGGTACTAACATGTCTCTCTGGTTTCCTACATCATCATTATCTACCCATTCGTGAAGGGAGGTCATTCCCTATTTGGGGGATTATGCGAGAGATCAATGGTCTATGGTTGGTGTGTAAAATTACTTAGATGATGCTCTCCCTCCCCACTACAGTACTTATTGGAGACTACACTTACTATTATTAGAGATACTAGAGGTAGAGTGACTCATGCTTCATGGAGTATTATATCGATTATTATATTTATGTTGACGAATAATGCCTATTGTAAATCTAATTGATTATTTAGTGTGCATTGACAGCAATGGATATATTATCTAGTCATGGCTAGATTTTAATGTAATTACTTTCCTTATGCAGATATGTTCTATTACATATGATGCTAGTGATCAGTAACTATTAATGCTACATATTTTCTTATGTTTAACATAGTTAGTATGATAAGATCACTAATTATATTCTCGTGGTATAATATAATGAAATAATAAGTGTTATATAAAATTTAAAAAAAAAATAGCTATTGCATTATTCTAGTAAATCCAAATGGGGATGTTACATTTTTAAAGGTAGCCCATGAGGTGATGCATCCATCCAGTAAGCTAAGGAACCAATTGAATTTTTCTCTACCCAAAGAGTAAGGAAAAAGCTAATAGACTACATCTTCATGATGGATTTTCATCCTAATAATGACATATTTAAATGCCTAAAGGTGTTCCTCAACATTGAGAATCCTACCATGTATGTATTTTACATAGAATTCATTAAGGATTTTTAGGAAAATCATGGGAAGGCCCTATAATATTCATAGGGTAAGAACATCCACCTATCCAAGTAAAGGCCATTGGTGGGCCTAAAATAGTAGTATTCCAATCTTATAACCTAGAAGATTACAATACAAAGATCCTCAATAAGAGATAAGTCTGAAGGTATCCAGCTCAAGTCCTCCTTCCAATGTCATAATGTTGATGTATCAAATGACACACCAACTTAAGTTGGTAGGTATTTCTCAACACCAATCCCTCTTGAAATGAGGGGATTTGTAAGATCTTCTCCCCATTATTTCTATCTACCTAGTCTAGGTACACGGATCTTCACTCAGTGGCTCATTGTGACCATTCCATTTCAAGGGGCCTATTCTAGTACTAGAATATTTTAGAAAAATCATTGGTTTTAATCAATTAAGTCTTCCTGGGCAATCAACATAGAGATATAGTATGATAAAATAACTAATTTAATAAACATTCATTGCACATATACATATTCAATAATGCAATATCAACAATGAGAAGGTTTTGTAATCAAGATATACATGAAAGCACATATTTCAACTTTGAAACTAATCTACCTAATCTAACCAAGTTGTAAAAAAGAGAAAAAAAGATAAGGGCAGGGAGAAAGAAAAGATGACCCTGATTTTTAATGGAAACTAGTGTGTTCATGTTGAGTAGGCAAAACCTTTAGTAAAATCATTCTTTGCTTGGATAACATAGCACAACCAATGACAAAGATGATGCAGGAGCCTAGGGATCAATTAACAATGCAAATAAATGGAAATACACCACCATATTTCATGCATACATCATGCATATCACTTCACACCAGTTTCACATAATAGATGATTCATTGAATAATAAATCAGGAGTCATCAAATGCTTAGTTGGATTAACAGATTTGATTAAAAATAGCCTCGATTCATGAAAAAGAGAAAGATACTCTAAAAAGTAAGGAAAATACTAGAAATAAAATGTTTGGTCTACTAAATAGAGAGAACCATACATGCATAGTCCACTAACTAAAGAACCAACCCTTATTCCAATAAAGAATTTTCATTACATAGGCAATTCAAATCCAAGGAATTTACAAATTTACCAGTTATTAGGGTGGTTTCAAGGCATCAATGTGACATTTCTATTGGGAAGGGATCCCACCTAAACACATCATGAAAATATCAGGACCCATGTCTTAGCTAAAATTGAATTGAATTAGGGTGGATGAATATGGTTGAGATTCCATTAGGATTGCTATTTAACCATGTTCTATGTAGTTAGGTGCCATGCCTCATAAAAGCTAAATTTATATTATGCTTTTTGCACTTGATACCAATGTGCATTCCACACTAATGATTTTCTTATTCAAGCCATCCTTCTCAACCACTCTTCCCATTAGAACAAACTCAACCACTTAATTCTTCCATCATAGTTAACACATAGTCCAATCTCAGTTTTTGATAGTTTTTTAACAAGCTAGATGGTTGTCAAATTTTAGGATCTCTATATTGACATGGATGCCATATCATCCTATGCAATTTGGGGTTTTCCACTTGTCACTTCTTTGTTTGCCTATTAGATTTGCCTGGTGTATCTTTGTCATTTCAAATGTACTCAAGTTTACATTTACCTTAAATTTATGAGCTTGACAAGTGGCCAAACTATGTTGTTTACACCCAATTCCTTTGCATTTGATTTTATATATCTCCAAGATTTGATCAAATGCAATCATACTGCAGATATTTTGTCTTTCTCAAGTTATTGGTTGCACTTTATTCTCCACCAAGTTCCTCCAAATCCAAGATGTTTGGATGGCCTCCATGTGTTTTAATCATAAATGTTATGACATTTGGGGCCTCTCTATGCTTAGCAATGTCCTATGCATTATCGATAACTGAGATGATGCCATGTGGTAGCATCTCGAGCCTTCTAGATTTGGGGGTCCTTTGTGGTTTGTAGTTTTCATATTGGAGATGAGTTAATGAGATCGTGAAACATGACATGATCTTAGAGATCAATAAATAGCCCAACACTTAGCCTAATTTAAGATTTTATTTATGTTCTACCTTAGTCATGGGTTAACAGGGTTTTTCCACTTGGCAATATGGTGTTAAATCCTTGCTACGGGGTTCCCAACTACGTAAATAGATCCACCAAGTCTCAATTGAATGAAATCACGTCATGTGGTGTGATCTTAGAATTTAGAGGATTCAAATTATTATAATTATTGTGTTTCTTTGATTAGGCCTAGGCTTTCGTGAAGGTGACATGCATCGCAATCCCAAGGGTGAAAGAATTCAAAAACTAAAATACCTGGATATTTGTGAACATTTATTTCTCTTGACCTTAATTTACATATTGATCAATATAAATCACCTAAGGAGACTTGGGATATAATTCAAAAATTATATGTTCAAACTGATGAGGTTAGGGGGTATCAAATCAATAATGCACTCACTAATCTAGACCTACCTAGTTTTAACAATATTCAAGTCTGTGTCACTAAAGTCAATGAACTGTGCACAACTCAAGGAATGTGGTTTTGAGAATAAGGATCTGAAATTAGTATTTAATGTGTTAGACAAACTTCCTTCTAAATATAAAACATTTTTTTTACCTTTTAGACTCATCAACTAACTATGGGAAAGGCCTACACTATGTCTTCTTTTGAGACATTTTCAAAAATGTTGATACTTGAACAAACCAGTTTAATCACAATGGGCATTCTCAAGCCATCTTAGTCACAAGCCTTAGTGATGAGTCATCCACAACATGAAATTGGATCTAAAACGCTGAAGCAACCAATGTATAAGCCATAGAGAGATCACACACAATCATCTCATCCTCCACTATCAAAATCTAAATCTCCTTTCATGAAAATGGATTTCTATAAAGAGCAACCAACTTGTTTATATTGAAATAAAGTTGGTCATGATGAGCATTATTGTCATGATAATAAAATTGATGAGTTGACCCATCTTCTTAAGAATAATCACATCAATTTTTTATCATCTTACACAAAGGAATCATCTCCTTCCACTTCAACCAAATCTAAGAAATAGAAGGGACAAACACTAGTAGGAGTGAAAAAATATTCATGGCAGTGGATACTTAACTTTGGGCCTATACATCATTTTGGTTCTAATCTGGAACATTTTTCCTATTTATAACCTTTTTCATTGCATCATATCCTTATAAGTGATGATACATCAGTGGATATTGTAGGAAAAAGATTGGTTGATATGCACAATGGCACATTTTAGAATTTTCTTTGTGTTCCTAACTTATGTGTTAATCTTATTTCATTCTACCAAATCACTCATCTTTGGAATCATAAAAAAATTGAGTTTTCTCATAATTCAGTGGAGATTTAGGATCTTAAGGGTAATGCATTAGTTACATTAGGATAGGCCAATCATTAGTCATAACTATATACATTCTCCCATTTTTTCCTCATTCTCTTTCTACCATTTTACTCACTCATACAAATTTGGTGAGTAAACTATGGCATGAGCAGTTTGGCCATCTCAACTACCACTATATTTAGTTGTTCAACTCGCATGATATGGTCATAGAAATCTCTTCTATCCAGTTTTTGGATGGCATACATTGAGGTTATAAAATTGGAAAGCATCCTAAGGATAAATTTGGCAAAGGGATGTCTTAGATGGATTCGTGTCTCCTCAAGTTGGTTCATAGTGATCTCATGGGTCCCTTTCTTACCTTATCTTTCAACAAAAGCCATTATGTCCTCACCTTCATTCATGACTATTCACAATATACTTGGGTATAGTTCCTTTGTTATAAGAGTGGAGTCTTTGACTAGTTTCAAGACTTTAAGGCTCATGATAAGAAGTAATCTGGGAAACTTATCAAAATTCTTCGCACAAATAATGGTCAAGAATATGCAAACCATCACCTTGAGAAAGTTTTCACTCTTTAAGGGATCAAACTTCAGCATTCAATTGTATACACACCAAATTAGAATGGTGTTTTAAACAGAATAATAGGACCCTAAAGGAGATGGCTACTTGCATGATATGTGTCAGTTCTCTTATTCTAAAATTTTGGGTTAAAGTCATTAACTATGTCACTCACATTCAGAACTGAGTTCCCCACAAATCCTTGAAAGGCATAACTCTTTTTAAGGCTTGGTGTGGTCAAAAATTAGTTGTACAACATTTTTGAATTTTTTGCTCCCTTGTTTTGGCATGCATTCATCCATAGAAACATAAGGATTTGGAACCTCAAAGTCAAATTTGCCTTTTTTTTAGATATCTTGATGGTGTTAAAGGGTATGGGATCTTTGATCCAAGACAAATCAATTATTCATTGAAAGTATTGTTTATTTCAAACAAACATTTCCTCCCTTGGCCTCTCATGCTTCACCTCTTTCATCTACTATGGACTCAATGATAGTGACTCAAAGGACTCATCTTCATATCCACCTTCGTAGGGGTCATATTTAATGGCTAAAAAATCTACTCATTCAACCCCATCCTCTTAATCAACTTGATGGGTTTGACAAAATCTATAGTCAACATGCACCTTTATCGATGATACTTTTGACACTCAAAGAACTCGATCACAACATCAACATATTCCACATGTGTACATTGCCCTTGTTTCAGAGCCATAATAGTTTAGGAAGAATTAAGTCTTATTGAGTGGGATTCATCAATGTAGGAAGATTATACTTTCTTGATGAGGAACTGCACTTGGGATTTAATCCCCCTTCCCAAGGGAAGGTAAATGGTTCATTTTAAATAGATCTACTGAACTAATAATGCAATGGATGGAACTATTGAAAGATTCAAAGCATGGATAGTAGCTAAAGGGTTCTCATAGCTTCTTGGTGTTGATTACACTGAGACCTTTTCCCTTAATGTTAAGATGACTTTCATTCGCTTGACTCTTGTTATTGCTACAAATCATGGTTGGGTTGTACATCAGATGGATCTGAAGAGAACATTTATTCATGTAGATATTTAAGAGGAGATTTACATGGATTATCCACAAGGGTTCATAAAGGACTTTTATTTGGTTCATAGATTATGAAATTCTCTCTGTGGCCTCAAACAAGACCCTCAGGCTTGATATGCCAAGATGGACTCCTTTCTTATTTGGGTCAAATTCTTGAGATGATACTTGGATCCAAATGTCTATATTTTTTGACAATATGACTCCTATTTACTTATAATATTCTATTTTTATAGCTTAATAATTATTGAGAGATCCTCATCCATCATTTCCAAGGTCAAATCTACTTTTTATGATCAGTTTGTTATGACTGACTTGGGCTTTTTGTACTACTTTATCGATATTAAAACCACTCAGTCTTCTTTTAGGATCAATCTTACTCATCCCTAGTATATTTTTTATCTATTATCTCTATTCCACATGTTTGTTTTTAAACCTACATTGAATCCCTTTTTATCAGGAGTTAAGCTTGGTGCAAAGTGTTCTACTCCACTAGTTGATGCCACTTTATATTGTTAGATTATTGAAAGTCTCGATATATTCGATGCACACTCACCCTGACATTTCCTTTGAAATTATAATGGTCTCCTAATTTATGCAATAACCACATGAGATCCATTATAAATTGATCAAATGCATCTTGCATTACATTTAGTGCACTCCTCAACATGGGATTCACTATGCAGTAGGGACTAGTCTAGACTTGGTTAGATACATAGATTTTGATTGGGTTGGTGATACTGATGATCATAAGAAAACATTTGGTTATATATTTCATCTTGGTTCAAGCTCCATGCGGTAGTAGATCAAGAATCAACATGTTATTGTTCTCTCTTCAATTGAGGCTGAGCATTGGGGGGTTTTTAATGCCACTATTGGGGATATTTCACTTTAGAATATTCTGACTGAGTTTGGAATCACCGTTCCTCAACCATTTGTCATATTTTATGACAACTAGAGTAACATCTAAATCTAAAAGAACCTAATTCACCATCAACTGACCAAACACATCGAGATCCACATGCACTATATCAAGGAGTTAAGTCAAAAGTAGGTCATTGATCTTTGATATTATCCTCCAGTAGAGCAAGTTATAGACATCTTTACCAAACCCTTCACTAACAGTAAGTATCATCACTTGTGAACTCTCCTAGGGCTGTGGGACACTAATTTAGGGGGGCCACCTAACCTCCTTTCATCCTCTCATGGGGGAGAGTTTTTTCCTATAGGTTTTCTCCTTCTCTTCTATTTTGAGGGGATCCTTTTATACATGGGCACCTCATCAGACCTTGTTGTCGGGATCCACTTTTACATCATTGCATTTTAATTTCCCCTAAGTTAACTTGTTACATTTTTGGTGTGAATAAGGTTTTTTTATTAATTGGTTCCACTCTTGGGTTTAGTTTACACTCTTTTAATTAAGTTTACTTAGGGTTTTTTACTTATGTCTCACCTCATACTATCTTGACACTTTTTAAAATCCTATGAATGGTTGGTGAGTGGTATTTTCCTTAGATATCCCTTTGTAATCTAATTTGGTAATCAATCCATTCATTTACAATTATGTTTTACATGTTTTTTAATCCTTGATAAGAATACAGTTTATTCTTATCAATTTTAAACTTTTGGCTAAGAGTGTCTTTATTAGGCATTTAGATTCATGATAGGTTATCTTTATAGTCCAATCTCACAAGTATTAAACTCTCCATGGGATAATATCTATTAGATATCCCTATATTTTCATTCCTATGGGTAGAAAAAACATTGTGTCGGAAGTCTAATGGCTGACTACCTCACACTTTTTATATTTTTCATGCTAAGAACATAACTCACTTTTTTTACAATGAATTCTTCACTATTATTGAACACTATGTGGATATATCCTATCCCTTCTACAACATATGATTTTTTATTAACTAATAAAACTAAGTAAATAATAATAATTGTATCAATTTTTACATATCATTCCTTGTGACACGTGAAAATCAAAGAACTAATAATTGGTATCACTATCATTCAAGTATGATGCCATGAAGGCATACTCTTCCTTAGAATCCCCTTCATCTTCAACTGTTGCCACATTTTCCTAGCCTCTTTATTGGGAAAGATCATATTGTATCTTCCAAAAATCCTTTTTGACATGCCTTATCTTACTATAGTGATACCATTTCATATGGTATTTGAAATGTGATTCACCAGGGTTACATTTCTACTTCCCCTTTGATTGAGTATAAAATACACTCTTTATTATTTTAGAATTAGACTCAATAGTCTATGTATTCATGTGTTCCTTCTACAAAAAATAGGAATTGGCTTGATCACAAGTAATATTTTGGTTTTTTGTTACTAATTGTAAAGCCTCCACAAATGATTCATAGGGAGGTGTCAATCTATTTAGAAAAAGAGAAACTATATTGTCATCATCTAATTTTTTGATTATGTCAACAAGCAAGTCTCATAGATCTTTCATTCAAATAAGATGCTATGATCCTCATTCATATATTGGGTAAACAACAAATTCTTTAGGTATATGACTTAGATTTTCTCTAAAGGTTGATACTTGTCTTGAATATTGATCCAAATATTGCTTGTCATAGTGGCATTTCAAACCTTAGGGATTAAATAATCTAAAATAGACTATTTAAATATTAGAAGAGCCTTCTTATGACATATATCATAATAATAAAAAAAATTAGCATATCTTAAGTCCTTTTTCAGAATAATTTGATATCAAAGGGACTCTTTTAGAAAATTTGGACTTATCTATAGTCTAACTAAAATATATATATCAATAACACACATACATTATTCAAAATTCAATAATTTTAAATTATCTCCAATCTAAGAAATTGAGAATAGATCAAAATTATTACCATACTCTTCACATGCAACTTGCGCATAACCCAAAAACTATTCATTTTCAAAGATTATCCCCCATCCAATCTAGGGATACAAGTCTAGATTATCTCAAATAGTCCTTTCAACCTCATACTCTGCAATAGTGAGTATTTTATGAATATGTTGAAGTATGATTCCTATTTTTGGTTTTTGAAGCATTTTTTTTGTCATTGATGTCAAATTCAAAACAAATGTCTATTATGTCAAGGTCAAAGTTAAGGCCATGCATGGTGAGATGATATATGTCAAAGAAGTCTCATAACAAGAGAAAATTTGAAGGCAACCTCTTGTCTCTCTATTGAGAGATAATTTGAAGGTAACCAGGTAATTATTTTAAGGTTGATGGCATGTAAAATTCAAGATCATGATACAAGGTAAGTTATTGTTGTGTACTCAGTGTCCTGAGAAACCTAGTCTAGCCCTAAGAGAAGGTTTATGCATATAGCATACTAATGCTTTGTGGTGTGTGTCAATACAAGTATGTGAGAGTATAAAAATATATGTAAACATGATCAAGAGGAAAAGAAGCCTTCAGATGAGTTCCAAAGTCAATTTTTGAGGCTTAGTCCTTATGTAAGAGACCTAGTGAGGAGGCACAGGCTTGACATCATGATGAGATGAGCAGTATGAGACTTGGGAGTTGATAGGTGATAGTGTGTGAGAAAGGTATGAGGTAATTTGAAAATAATATAATATTTTGATAATAATACATGAGTTTTCAAGGTATGATCATGGTCTAAGTATGACTGGGAGTTCAAGGCCTAGTGTGCAAAAAGACCTAGTGTGGCCTAATGAGGGGTCAAGTTCTTTTCCCAAGGTGTCAAATATATTTATATCATTAACATAGGAGTGAGTGGTTGTGTTCAATTTTTTGACCATGTTTTCAGTCATATCCTAAATAATAAAGCATGAAAATTAGTGGTAAGGTTTTTTGTGTGCATAAAATGGGGTGTTGCAGACCCAATAAGAAATTACTTATGCTCGTTGGCACGTGCAACCTTTGCATGAGATCCTGAGTATTTCATGAAATTTGATAAAGGTCCCTATATTTATTTTTATATCATTAATTTTTGATTTGAATGGAAATCCTTTATGAATAATTTCTAAGAAGGAAAATGAGCCAAAACCCTCATAATGACCCGATAGGAAAGATCTTGTTGGTTATGGTTCATAATGGTATTTTTGACCTATTTTTATGTTTAGAAAATTTAAATGACTCTTACATATCTATCCATGTGGTTTTTAGTGAGTAGAAACTATAAGAAACCCCTTATTTCTCAGAATTTTGATGTAATAGGTACGGTTGACCAAGTCAAAACATGCAAATGGATGGAGCATAATGTGTGAGAATTTTAATTTGTGACCATAAAAATTTTTGAGTAGGTTTCAGACCTAAATTTTTTTAAACCAGTCATGGAAGTTGGCTTATCACTAAAAAAGGCCTGAGAGCAAGACAGTGAGAAAACTAGGCAGTACTGAGAAAGAGATTAGGGATTGGTTGTAGAGGATTAGGGATTGGTTGTAGAGGATTAGGGATGGATCCAAATGTAATGGATCATTATTAAATAAATATACCTCATTTCAAATTTATTTATAATTTTTTTAATGCACACAAACATGCTAAAATTTATTCTCAAAGTGACCTATCTAACACAGTGAAGTCTATGTAGGGTAAAGATGTGAGATTGGTGTGTAAGACCAATATGGATATTAAAACTTGTAATATATATTTTCCAATATGATATTAGGATGTTTAAGTTTCATTTAAATCTATTTTAATATCATAAAAATTTTCCCATAGGTGTTCTAATACTTGATCTTCTTGATTATGTTTTTGATGCTACAGGCAGTTTTATATGTGTGAGTGAGAATGTTATTCCTGAGTGTTTTTATATAGTATTTAAAAATAAAATGAAAATAAGTTGTTATATATATCTCATAGTTTAATTTTAACACATTTTTATGCATAATAAACTCCTATGAAGGTATGAAAATCCAAAGGTTCTTGACTGGGGTTTTTAGGCCTATGTGTAGTTCTAAGTGAGCATATGAAGTTGATCGGTTAGAGGTCTTTTACTCTGTTTCATGAATTATAGTGAATGTTATGTTGAAAATTAGGTCATTGATATTATATCCATGTGTTTTTTTAGTATGGTTATATGTAAAAATTGTGTATATGATTTAGATTTGCAAGACAGACTTTTTGGCAGTAAGAAGGCTTATTGGCGAGTAGACCTAATTGCGTGGTTCAAGGAGTGAAATGAGTCAAATGGTGTTGGGGACATAAGGTTATGTTATCATGGGTATATTTTATTTATTTTTTAATTTTTTCATCCATTTTTATAGGCTCAAAGTTCTCCAAGGAGGTCTAAGTGAAACGTGTTCTTAGATAAGGCCTAATTGCATTAGGTCTCTATTAGGCCTAATGGTGGTTTTAGACCTTAAGGGTAATGAAAGACCTATGTGATGGTTTTTTCACTTATGAAACATGTGTGTTGATTTATTCTAATGGTGATCTAATTATGGTGAGGTTCTTCGCTAAACAATATGGGTAAGATCAAGAGTCAAGTATAAAGACAAGGCCTAATAGGCCTAATTTGACTAGTTAGAATATATGAGCAAATGATATAGAGTTTTGAAAACTAGGTAAGGGATTGAATATCATAATATAGGTGTGTTTAATATGAAATTAATATATAAATGTGTTTCTAAAGGTTTTAATCAAGGTCATTTGACCTAATTCTACCAAGGAAAGGGCTAGTTGAGCGAGAAAGCCTAAGAGACTATTTGAGAGAGATTGAAGAGTGAGAAGAGAAAAAAAAAGTCATATTCAATTGAGTTAGTAAAAGGTGTTAAAATTTGATCATATATTCAAGGTATTTGAGTTTGTGTTGAGCTATCTCGGGGGTTGGAGCCTCCTTGCAAGTTGGTGCTTGCTAAAGGACTAGTTGAGTTGGTGTTTGACTACTGAGGCATTGGTGTTCTTTGTGGAGTTGGTGCCTCACTAAAAAATTTATTTATTTATTATATGATTGTATTCCAAGATATGCATCAATGTGTTTTATCCCCTAAGATGTTTTTCAACATATAGCTTATGTTCTTATGTTGTTTTCTTTCATAGATACATGTGTATGCATTGATTGATATATGTATATGAATGAATGCTTCATGGATGTTAAGTGAAATTGAAATACTATTTTAAAGCAACTGATTCACACCCCCCTCTCATTAGTATTAATTCTAATATTTGGTATCATATCAGGTCCTTTGAAGGAGTTCTTACAACCTAAAGGATATTCTAAACAAGCAAAGATGACTAGTCAAGCATAAGGTGGTTTTTCTACAAGCAATGCTATGTTATTTAATGTATCTAATTATGATTTTTGGATTGTTAATATGAGGACATATCTAATGTCTCAAGGTCATGAGGTTTGGAAATCAGTCTTATATGTATATATTGCACCCCCTATTCCTCTTATAGATGTACCAGGCAAGAAGGCTAATGATAATAACTCAAAAGCAATGAATGGTATTATATGTGGCCTATTAGAGGCAAAACTTGTGAAGGTGATGCACTGTATGTCTACAAAAAAAATTTGGGACAAGTTGAATACTATTATTGATGGAGACTCTAAGGTCAAATTGGCCAAGTTACAAACCCATAGAAGACAATTTGAAATCCTAAAAATGAATGAAGATGAGACCATTGCAGCCTCCTTATTAAGGGTTGATGAAGTAGTCAACATCACAAGAGGTCTAAGTGAAGAGTTGAAAGAGTCTATTGTTGTTCAAAAGGTATTGAGATATCCAAATCCCAAATTTTATTCTAATGTATATGTTTTTGAATAAATACAAGATCTGGACAAGTTAGAGATGGATGAACTTCATGGCACCCTAACAACCTATGAGACGAGGACAAGTGAAGGAAGACCTGCAAAGAAGGAAGTTGCAGTCAAGACATAAAAGAAGCCAAAAAATAATAAGACACAAGGTAATAAAGAAAAAGATAATGATGAGTCTCACATTGATGATGATGAGTTAATAGCAATGTTTTCAAGAAAGTTGAAGACAAACTCGGGTAAATACAAGGGCAAGCTGCCCTTTAAATGCTTCAATTGTGATAGATTAGACACTTTACTAACAAGTACCCTCATAAGCATAAGTAAATGGATGATGAAGAGCATAATTAAATTCATGATGATGATAAAAGGTCCTATAGGTTTGATAAGAGCAATAAAATATTTAGAAGGTATGATGATAAGAAGAAATTTTTCAAAAACAAAAGAAGTTTCTACACCAAGGAATATTATAACTCATCTGATGAGAGTGAGAGAAGTGATTCTAAGGGTGATCATGAAGATGATGGTCCTGATGTCAATGAATTTATCTTCATGGCTAAATAATCAAGATGCTCAAATTAAGAAGAATCCATGTGGGTTGGAGGTATTGTTGGGGATTCAAATGAAGAAAGAGATGAGGTAGACTTTGAGGTTGAGTTGATGAACACTCTAGAAGAACTAAATATGGTAAATAATAATAATAATGTGATGAGATACCTTATCAAATACTATGAGGATTAAATCAACTTATTTGAAGCTAAACTAAGAAACAACTCCAAGGAACATGAGAAATAGTCAAATAGGTGGAGAATCAACTTGAGATTGTCACTGCTAGTCTAAAGAACAAAGAAGAAGAATGTGCAAGGTATGTAATTGAAGTGGAGTCCTTGAGATCTAATTTGGATCAGACATAAATTAGGTTTAAGTCCTTTGTGAGTTTTGAAAAGACTACCAATTATCTAGACAATATTCTAAGTAGTCAAAATACTGCTAATGACAAAACAGGTCTTGGTTTCAATATAGACCAAAAGGAGAATGTTAATGTGATCAAGAAGGTCAATGATCAATTAAATAATCAAGGTGCTAATAGAATGAAGGCCAATATTATCAAGAAACCTAATATTATAATGTATGTTAACCCTTTCAATGGCTATTATTATTCATGTAACCAATTTAGACATAGAGAAAGGCATTGTAGAAGGCCCTCCATGAATGAATATACATGGAACTATGAGGAGAGTCATTAGTCAAGAGGTATGGTTCATGGTGTGTTTTCATCAAAAGGAATAGTGTGTTTCAATTTTCACAAGATTGGTCATATTTCAAAGTACTATAAGCATGGATTCTCAAGACAAAACAAGAAAGTTGAGAACCCTAAAGTACAAGAAAGAAGACTAGATAGTAAGTGGAAACGCAAGGTAGTGAAGGTTGATGAATAGTTTGCAAGTCCAAGTGGACTATTTTCCATGGTATATCATAGTCAATATGTAAAGGAGTGCCAATAATTCTCTCTGTTAACTTTGATTGTTGATAAATGAGACAAGACCAATAGAACAAGCTAGGATGTTGTTCAAACAAAGATTGAGGAGGTCAAGCCAAAAGGACTATTCAATCCCAAAAGGATCATGAAGGAATTTTAGTATCGTAAGGACATGGAGAATTGGGAATATCTTGATTTTATGTTTTTTTAGTTCTCTAGATCAGAGGTGACTCTATTAGGCTTCATGGAGGCACTAAGCTAGTAAGCAAAAAACATGAAGGATGCTCAGTCATAGGGGAAGTTTTGTAGTCTTTGGTGACTTTCAAATTCAAGGTTCAGTCAAGATTGTATTGTAGGTGTGATCATAAGGGATTGGTCACAAATATTTTGTATGATGACTTGATCAAACCAAGTAATAATTTTGATAATGTCTAAATTTCTCATGGAGACAAGGGGAGCCAATCATGCTCCAAGAATAGGTATGTAAGTTTGATCTATGTTAAGTTTTTTTGAAACGAAAAGGTGTGTTTTTTTAGGTCCAAGGATTAGATAAGGTGCCAATAACATGACCCTTTATCATTAATTTCAAATGGGGAGAAATTTCTTGTTTGGGAGAAAGACCAAGTATCAAAGAAAATCCAACTTGAGGAGATGAGAATGATATGCTATATTAAAGTGTTTGCCATCAATGAAAAAGGGGAAGATTTTTGAGGTACGATTCCTATTGTTGGTTTTTGAAGCATTATTATTTTCATTGATGTCAAATTCAAAACATATGTCAGTTATGTCAAGGTCAGAGTTGAGGCCATGTATGGTGAGATGATATGTGTCAAATAAGCCTCATGACAAGAGAAAAATTGAAGGAAACGTCTTGTATCTCTATTGAGAGAGAATTTTAAGGCAACCTGGTAATTATTTTGAGGTTGATGGAATGTCAAAGTCAAGATCATGATACAAGGTAAGCTATTGTTGTGTACTAGGTGTCCTGAGAAACCTAGTCCAGCCCTAAGAGAAGGTTTATGCATAAAGAATAGTGAATCTTGGTTATTTGTGTCAATACAAGAATGATAGAGTATTAAAATCTATGTAAACATGATCAAAATGAAAATAATCCTTCAGATGAGTTCCAAAGTCAAGTTTTGAGGCTTAGTCCTTACTTAACAGACCTGGTAAGGAGGCACAGGCTTGGTAGCATGATAAGGTGAGAAATATGAGACTTAGGAGTTTATGGGTGGAAGTGTGTGATCAATTTATGAGTACATTTGACATGAGTATAAGTTTTTGAGAACAATACTGGAGGTTTCAAGGTATGATCATGGTCTAAGTATGACTGGCAGTTCAAGGCCTAGTGTGCAAAAAGACCTAGTGTGGCCTAATGAGGGGTTAAATTATTTTTCCAAGGTGTCAAAGCTCTTAAGATAATTGGTAGAGGTGTGATGGGTTTTTTTTAAGTTTTTTGACCAATTTTTAGGTCATATCCTAAATAATAAATCATGCAAATTGGTGGTAAGGTTTTATATGTGCACAGAATGGGGTGTTGCAGACCTGAGAAGAAATTTCTTATGCTCATGGGCATGTGAAACCTTTGCATGAGATCTTGATTAGTTCATGTAACTTGGGTAAGGTACCTAAATTTATTTTCTTGGCATTAGGTTTGGATTTTAAGGTCAATCCATTATGAATGATTGCTAAGAAGGGAAACCAGTCAAAACCCTCCTAAAACCCTCATAATGACCCAATAGGAAAGATCTTATTCGTTATGGATCAAAATGATTTTTTTGACCTAATTTTATGTTGGTAAAATGTAAATGAATCCTATAGGTCTCTCCAGGTGCTTTTAGTTTAACATGATAGTGAGTAAAAGCTATAGGAAACCCCTTGTTTCTCAAAATTTTGATGTAGCAGGCAAGGTCGACCAGGTCAAAACATGCAAATGGATGGAGGATGATGTGTTATACTTTTAGTTTTTACCCATGAAATTTTATAAGTATGTTTTAGGCTTAAAATTTTATAAACTGGTCATGGAATTTGGCCTATCACTAAAAAGGCCTAATGAGCAAGATAGTGTTTAAAATAGGAAGTAGTGAGAAAGAGATTAGGGATTGGTTTAAAAGGATTAGGGATGGATCCAAATGCATGGGGTCATTTTTAAAGACATATAACTCATATCCCCTTTATTTATTTATTTTTTTTATGCACATAGACATGCTCAAATTTGTTCTCAAAGTGGCCTATCTAACATAGTGAAGTCTATGTAGGGTGAAGATGTGAGATTGGTCTGTAAGACCAATATGGGTATTAAAACTTATAATGTGTCTATTTCAAGATTATTTAAGGATGATTAAGGTTAATTTAAATCCATTTGAATATCATAAAATTGTTCTTACAGGTGTTCTAATATTTGATCTTCTTGACTATGTTTTCAATGCTACAAGCAGTTTTCTGTGTGTGAGTGAGAATGTTGTTCGTGAGTGTTTTTGCATAGTGTTGAAGAATTTAATGCACATAAAGTTGTTACAAATATCTCATAGGTTCATTTTAAAATATTTATATACATGATAAACTCCTATTAAGGTATGAAAATCCAAAGGTTCTTGATTGGATTTTTTAGGCCTGTGTGTAGTTCTAAGTGAGCATTTGAAGTTGATCAATTAGAGGTATTTTTCTCTATTTGATGAATTATAATGAAAATTATGTTGAAATTGAGGTAATTTATAGTATATCCATGTGTTTTTTTAGTGTGGTTATATGTAAAAATTATGTATATGATTCAGATTTACAAGACAAACTTTTTGGTAGTAAGAAGGCTTATTGGCAAGTAGACCTAATTGGGTCGTTCAAGAAGTGAAATAAGCCAAATGGTGTTGGGGACATAAGGTGATATTATATAGGGTATATTTGAGTCATTTTCTAAGTTTTTCATCTATTTTTTTTGGCTCAAAGTGTTCCAAGGAGGTCTAAGTGAAATGTGTGTTTAGAGAAGGCCTAATTGCATTAGGTATCTATTAGGCCTAATGGTGGTTATAGACCTTAAGGGTAATGACTGACATATGTGATGGTTGTTTAAACTATGATATTTTTTTGTTTCTTTATTCCAAGGGTGATCTAAGTATGGTGAGGTTCTTGGCTGAACAAGATGGGTAAGATCAAGAGTCAAGTATAAAGACAAGGCCTAATAGGCCTAATTTGACTAGTTAGAATATTGAGCATATGAGTGAATGATATAGAGTTTTTAAAACTAGGTAAATGGATTGAAGATCATCATAGAGGTTTTTAAAATATTCCATGAATATCTAACTATGTTTATACAGGTGTTAAGAAAGGTCATTTGACCTTAATCTACCAAGGAAAGGGCTAGTTGAGCGAGAAAGCCTAAGAGGCTATTTGAGAGAGATTGAAGAGTGAGAAGAGAAAAATAAGGAGGTCATATTCAGTTGAGTGATAAATATGTGTTTAATATTGATTATATATTCAAGTTATTTGAGTTAGTGCTAATATACCTAGGGGGTTGGAGCCTCCTTGCAAGTTGGTGCTTGACTAGTGAGGGGTTGGTGCTCCTTGTGGGGTTGGTGTCTCACTAAAAGTTTGATTCATTACTTATAGGATTGTATTAAAATATTTGCATCAATGATTTTTATCCCTCAAGAGGTTTTTCCAAATATATCTTATGTTCTTATATTGTTTGCTTTCATAGATACTTGTGTATGCATTGATTGATGTATGTATATGAATGAATGCTTCTTAAATGTTAAGTGAAATTGAAGGATTATTTTAAGGAAATTGATTCAACCCCCTCCCCTATTAGTTTTACTTCCAATAGACTCTGGGTATTGCAGCTCTAGCCAGTCATTTTATATGCTTCCAATAGAACCAAATTCTAAATATTGGTAATGAGATATGTTTAAAAAATATCATCTCCTCATCACAATGGAGCTCTGATACCAGTTGATGTGGCCTCCAACCACATAAAGGATTCAAAAATCCTTAAAACACTCAATCTCATGAAAAACATAAAATATCATCTCATAACTCAATACTTTCTCATGCATTTCTCTCACAATTAATAAGGCTATCAACAAAGCATTACACTCAATAGGCCATACCATCTATGCATGTTTTTAAACAAGCTTCACCAAGCTTCCCTTAAACCCATACTGTCAGGATCTTGCTCCACCAATTAGAGCATATATGATTACCTCTTGTATTAGCAACTAAACATGAAATTTAACCAGAATGATAAGTAACTAGAAATATGAAACAACACAGGAATATGAGAGACAATACACAATTATATTAATAATCACTCAGAAGAAAATACAATAAAGAAGATGCCACTTCTTCTTCCACCTCAAAGGCTTGCCACACCTCAAGGACTTCTTCCCTCTCTCTCTTACGATCCCAACAATCAACTCCAATACAGAATTGATGTTCACCTCCACCAGTCAGTAACACGCTGCCAGTACACCAAGCACACAACCGTACTCCAAGTAGATCTCCTACTCTCTGCTATCACCTGCAAATCACCAGACCTTACTCACCATTGTAGATCTCCAAATTTGGTCCTACACACTTGCTGACCAAGATCATACATACACAAAGAACCCTTCTAATTCTCCAAACCAGCACCCACACTTGGTATTGTGGCACTAGGAGGAACACACCATTGCTTTCCTCTCTCTGAAGGAGCTTATTTTGCTCTCTTACTCTCTAGCACTAATTTACAATACAGCCCATGAGTCTATTATATAGATCTCATGCTTACAATAATTAGACTATTTTAATTACAATAATTAGACACGCAACTCCAAGACTATAATTAGCCTTTAACATGCAAACTAATAGTCCAAAAATAGACTTTTTAGAATCTGCATGCAAACTGCATGTTCACACACAAGTTGTCGACGTCGGCTCCTCCTGACCGATGTCAGCCGACTTGTAACCGATGTCAATTGCTTTTGCACTGCTATCTGATTGATGTCGGTTGATCAGATCGACGTCGATTGCCCTACAACTCATTCTGCAACTCTCCGCAACCTCTGCAACCTCCGTAGCTCTTCTTATTTGCATCTTGGTGAAGCTTTTAGCTCCACAACCTAACAATCTCCCACTTGGAGATAAACAGCTACACCTGTACCTGTACACCATCTAATTTATTCCTTGGCTTGTATCCCTCTTCAAGATCTATCTTGAAGACTAACCACCACACAACCTGTGATGCTACACCTGTCATCCAAGTAGCCTGCCACATCCAAACCTACAACTCCATGTAGTGAAGACCTTGACCCTGCATAACATGTTAACCTGCTGCTAGTCCCTCTCAAATACCTGAGAATCCACTGAACTACCCTCCAGTACTCCTTCTCCGAATTGGCTCCATACTTTCTAACAACTCCCACTGCTTGGGAAAACTCAGGCCTACACTAGACCTAATGTGATTTCAAACCCTGTTCTAAGCTAAGCTTGAACTATCTAGCCCTTGGTGTGCTTACCGATTCTGCATCCTGCATCTTGAACCCTGTCAACACCGACTTCACATCAGCATCCACTGGAGACAAAATTTTGATGTCTCTTATGCCAAAGAATTTCGCTACACTAAATTCCTCATGACATGCCACTGAACTAACCTTACCCTTAGCTCAGCAAAACCCTGTATGTATGAACCTGCTAGCATATCACCCACATACAACATATCACCCACATACAGTAACAAGATAATGTTGCGACCATCATCCACTTGGTAAGTCAAACACAATGGTTACACTGACATTGACTGAAGCCTTGCTTTGTCATCCACCTGTCAAAACCTATACCACTGTTCTACAGCTACCTCAAGACCATATACCTTGGCCTTCCGTCTCACGTATCCATCCACTCTCTTCTTTAACTTGGGAATCCATCTGTCTTTCAGTGATTTCTTCCAACTGACAACTCCACCAACAAACCCCTGTTTGGTTCTTCTCCAAAGACTCACACTCCTCATCCATGCCAAGCTCCCACTGTTTCTAGATTCTACCTGCATTGCCTCTTCACATCTTCCTGATTCTCGACCATCAGTAAGCAACTAGTAAGAAGGTGAACAACAAATATGAGGTCCACTTACCCTTTCAGTCCTCAATATGAGCGTTTGAGACCTTTTTGACAGCTTGTTGTCCGCCCACCATCCGTTCCAGTGACCGATCTTGGCCATCTCCCAGTCTGCATCTGACTGATATCGGTTCCCTGCACTAACTCTGACTGTCGACGTCATTTCTCTAGCCGACGCTGATATCCATTCTACCAACATCGGTTCCTATATGATCGACATCAGTCTTCCTGTTACCGACGTCAGTTACTGTCTGATCGATGCCGGTACCTGTGAGTGATGACTTTTTACCCGCGAGCTCCTTTTAGATCAAAACCCTGTTTAAATCAACACAGCCCTGCTTAGAATAATTCAGTCCCCTCAACTGATTTCTGTCCGCCATCTCCTCCATGAACACCAAGGCTTTCCAGTTCTTAAGTTTGTCAAAGATATCTGTCTTCCACTTAAGAACATGCATTCCCCTCCTACATATGTGACCAAGCCTACAAAACCACATCTCTGCAACAGAAGGTGAATCAGTAATAAATGTAGATACATAAAGGATACCTACTTTCTTACCACCATCTAATTCAAGTGCATCCGCTGTGAGAGTTACTGTGCATCTCCCATCACCCAACTTTTTTGAAGAAATTAGACTCATCTCCAAGACTGGGACCTGCATGACCTTCTTCAACACCTGTGTGTTACCCGTCTACAATTTTAGCTTCACTTCCCCTTCGTCAATAATCTGATAAGGCTCACCAACCCCTAAATAAATCTCTCCAAAGTCTCCAAAGACATACCCATGAAAAGATGCTCTATTTTGGGTTGCATGAAAAGAGGAAAAAGAATCTGTAAACAAAGATTCTACTTTATCCAGAGCAACCTGTGCAACAACACCTGCAACATCTGCTTCTATACGTTGATCTTCTATCGACCAACAATCTCCTTTTCCCTACTCTTTTTTTCCATCAATCAGACCATTCATGCTATTCAATTTCTCCATTTGTAGCTTACTTTCTTTTGCCATTGCTATACTCCCACTCAAATTGAAACCCCTGTGAGTGACCTGTAATCAACAAACACTAACCAGATCTGAAACCACCTGTTAGTAACCCAACCAAAAGCTCTGATGCCACATGTCAGGATCTTGCTCCACCAATTAGAGCATATATGATTACCTCTTGTATTAGCAACTAAACACGGAATTTAACCAGAATGATAAGTAACTAGAAATATGAAACAACACAGGAATATGAGAGACAATACACAATTGTATTAATAATCACTCAAAAGAAAATACAATAAATAAGATGCCACTTCTTCTTCCACCTCAAAGGCTTGCCACACCTCAAGGACTTCTTCCCTCTCTCTCTTACGGTCCCAACAATCAACTCTAATATAGAATTGATGTTCACCTCCACCAGTCAGTAACACGCTGCCAGTACAACAAGCACACAACCATACTCCAAGTAGATCTCCTGCTCTCTGTTGTCACCTGCAAATCACCAGACCTTACTCACCATTGTAGATCTCCAAATGTGGTCCTGCACACCTGCTGACCAAGATCATACATACATGAAGAACCCTTCTGATTCTCCAAACCAGCACCCACGCTTGGTATTGTGGCACTAGGAGGAACACACCATTGCTCTCCTCTCTCTGAAGGAGCTTATTTTGCTCTCTTACTCTCTAGCACTAATTTACAATACAGCCCATGAGTCTATTATATAAATCTCATGCTTACAATAATTAGACTATCTTAATTACAATAATTAGACACACAACTCCAAGACTATAATTAGCCTTTAACATGCAAACTAACAGTCCAAAAATAGACTTTTTGGAATCCGCATGCAAACTGCATGTTCACACACAGGTTGTCAACGTCGGCTCCTCCTGACCGATGTCAGCCGATTTGTAACCAACGTCGGTTGCTTCTGCACTGCTATCTGACCGATGTCGGTTGATCAGACTGACGTCGGTTGCCCTGTAACTCATTCTGCAACTCTCTGCAACCTCCGTAGCTCCTCCTGTTTGCATCCTGGTGAAGCTTTTAGCTCCACAACATAACACATACAAACTTGGACAACTTGCTAAGGAGGATCCTCAAAGTATTCACACAAACCTATCCTCATAAACTCACCTCATTCCCCACCTAACCTACCCAATAACCAAAGGAAAAAATGCATTTATAGATTTACAAAAGAAGCATGAGTGAAATCAAACACAAAGAGGCTCAAAATTCATCCTAGTCCTTCACATGGAGGGAATCTTGTAAGAGACAAGATGAGGCCCAAGTAAATGATACACCACATGCTCCATGGGGTCATATTTGATCAAGGACAAAGCATCTTGAAAATTTGGCACCACCTTCAAGTAAGGTCACATGGAAAAACAAGATGTCAATCTAAAATAGTCACTTATGTCTCCCCACTTAGCACAAGCTTCCAAAATGGGTATGTTTGCCTTTTGACTACTCTTTTCATGCCCTACATGACAAATTCAACCCATTCCACGTAAACACTCAATAATGGTGTTGTAGACACCTCACTAGGATGAATAGTTCCTGCCACATCATTGATGAATAGTACCTATGAATAGTGTTGCATGAATAGTGTTTTCCCCACTGCATCATTCTCCTTCAATTGAAATCAACTTATCTCCTACAAATTATCCAATATTTATAGGCACACACATGAACACGCAAACACACGAGCTCATGAACACATGAACACTACACTCTATTTTTGGGTGATGTAAGAATTCTTGAACCCTGGGATGCTCTTGCATCAGACATTCAAGGTAAATAATGTGATCTCTTGATCACATAGATGGGGTAAGTGGTAGAACCAATCTTTTGGTCATGATGGGCAATGACCATGGTGTCCCCTTCTAACACATCAAGTGCACCTAGAGATATTTTTTTGCTTCTCCACTTTCAGTTTTTACACACTGGCCCTGAAACCATCCTCCTCTACAAAAATCCAATCCATATCTCAATGGATTCACATGTGGGTTGAACCCCAGCATCAGAGACTGATCTCCTCCACCAAGATGCTCTACCATGCATCTCATTATCCCATATGATCTCAATCCCACCACTGTTTGTCCACCTCCACCAAAAGCCCACCTAGTTCTCTTCATCCATCATCCAACCACCTGTTGGATCATCCACAACATGACACATTATCATTACTTGTATCTCCTCTCTCATGGCTACAACATTCATCATCTTCTCATCCACATGTCCACTCTCTTACACAAAAATATCCTCATGTGCATTCACTTGCACAAAAACCATCTCCAATGTTTCTTCCACAAAAACATTTAAATATTCCTATCTTTCCTATGTCTCTATCGATAAATCTTCATTTTTAAATCCTCATCATCCTTCATGTCATCACGTTCACATACTTTCACATCATCTTCATCTAAAATTTCTTCACAAGAAACTTTCAAATCCTCTTTATATTCCTCATGCTCTTCAATTTCACCATCGGTTGCCAATGGCCCATCCAAAATAACTCCCATGGTTGTTTTCTCATCCTCCATAAATTTAATTTTATCCCCTACACATCGCTGCAACCCCACCAATAAATCCTCTTATGAACTTACTTGCACGACTTCTCCACCCAAAGCTTCCATCATGGAAACTTGCAATATTATTTTGTTGTCTTCTTCATTCTCATGCAACCCCTCATGGCCACAATTTTCTTCACTCTTTTGCAACCCCATATGGCTGAAATTTTAATCTACCTCAAACTCCATCTCTCCGTCATCCTTCACAAGGATGTTTGCAACAATGGGTTGCTCACATGACAATTCCTCTCTCATATTATCCTTCATGGTAATCTTCTTCATCTTCTCTTCTCTCTTATGTAGCTCTCCACAGTTTCATTCTTCCTTATTACATATGGATAGCTCTCTCCTCAGTGCAACCACCTTTGATCTTAGTGATTCTACTATCTTACACATAACTTCTTCTTCAGTTTCATAATCTTCAATTCTTTCCAACAGGAAATCCAATAGTCTACCCCAAGTCTTCAGCTTCTTATCCCATTTTTTATCTAGTGGTACTCTTTCACTCTACTTTGCCATCTTCAAAACCTACAAAACACAAACCACATTTACACTCTCCTCTCCATAGGCATCTTACTTGCTTTGATACTAGTTGATGTGGTAAAAAAAACCAACTCCTCATCCCAATGGAGCTCTGATACCAGTTGATGTGGCCTCCAACCACATAAAGGATTCAAAAATCCTTACAACAATCAATCTCATGAAAAATATACAATATCACCTCATAAATCAATACTTTCTCATTCATTTCTCCCACAATTACAAAGGCTTTCAACAAAGCATTACACTCAACAATCCATGCCATCAATGCATGCCATTAAACAAGCTTCATCAAGCTTCCCTTAAACCTATACAAACTTGGCCAACATGCCAAGGAGGCTCCTCAAAGGATTCACACAAGCCTATCCTCATAAAATCGCCAGCCTACCCAAAAAGCAAAGGAAAACATGAATTTATAGATTTACAAAGGAAGAATGAGTGAAAGAAACACAAAGGGGCCTAAAATTCATCCCACTCCTTCACGTGGAAGGAATCTTATCAAGAGACAAGGTGAGGCACAAGGAAATGATACACCACATCTTCCATGGGGTCATCTTTGACCAAGGATAAAGCATCTTGGAAATTTGGTGCCACCTTCAAGCAAGGTCACATGGAAAAGCAAAATGTCAATCTGAAATAGTGACTTATGTCTTCCCACTTGGCTCAAGCTTCCAAAAGGGATAGGTTTGTATTTTAACCACTCTTTTCATGTCTCACATGAAAAATCAAAGCCATGCCACCTAAGAACTCAAGAATAGTGTTCTAGACACCTCACTAGGATGAATAGTGCCTACCACATCATCGGTAAATAGTACCCATGAATAGTGTTACATGAATAGTGTTTTTTCTGCTACATCATAAACTATACATACAAAAGAGAGGAATAATCATATTGATGAAAGAAGTGCATACTTTAAAAAAATTGAGCCACTTTGATGTTGGTAAAACCATGGCTCATTTGCAATGGTATGTGTATTGGCCCAATATTATAAAAGAAGAAGAATCTAGATTTATTAGAGGATGTGAGTTGTGTTGTACAACCAATCCTAAGGTTATAAAAAAATGTATTGTGCATGCCTTTGCTTGTCCCTACTAGACCATGGGAAAGCATGTATATGGATTTTTTAGGAGGTTTATCGATTTCCATGTATGGCCATGACTATATATGTTGTTGTAGACAAATTCAACAAAATTTGTGTTTTGATTACATGTAAAAATATGGTAAATTATATGAAGCAACTGATCTATTGTTTTCTAATATTTGAGTGTACTTTGGGTTACCTAAGTTCATACGATGATTCAAAAAAAATTGGGAAGTTTTGAATCTTCTTGTGGAGCACGATGGATACCAAGCTCCAAAAGGGTACAACTTCCCATCCTCAAACTAAAGGACAAACAGATTTTGTAAATAGTAATCTAGTACAACTCATAAGAGTTTACAAAAATATGTATCCAAAGACATGAAATGAATCTCTAGCATATACCCAACACTTATACAACAAGGTAATACATACATCCACAAACGAGTCACTATTTGAAGCATGTTTGGGTCATTTTCCTACTAAACCACTTGATGTTGCAATAAGATGACAAAGACAAGTGGAATAACAAGATTCAAAGGTGACAAGAGAAACAAGGTTCATTGAGAATTAGACAAATCCATCTCAAGGTGAAAGAAAAAAAAATTCCCCAAATACAAGGCTAGACATGAATAACACCAAAAAGATCATATGTTCAAAGTAGAATAAAAGGTTGGTTGTATTTGATAAAGGAAAGGATTTAAGGAAAATCTAAGAAGCTAAAACCTCTAAGGTATAGGTCATTTTCCAACTTAGAGTAGATTTAAGAGAATAATTTCAAGCTTGATCTTCCCCAATTCATGAGGATGTAATTAGTGGTAAATTGTGATAATTTGCACATATAAGATCTATTCAATGCTAGACGAAGAAGAAAGAAAATTGCTAACCTTTATATAAGACCTTATCTTGGATTCAAAAAGAGAGTTGGAGGAGGATGTAGTGTTTCAATGGAAAGTCTGATAGACTATAAGGGCACCATGGTAATCTTGGCAAGTTGGCATCCAGGTTAAGTTACCAAGGCAAGCAGGATGGTACCTTGAAGAGAAAGTTGGAGAATTAATCTTACATTTCCTTCCCTAGTAAGCCTTTGTGAGAACCAGAGTGTTCAAGAAGGGAGGTATGAGTCATAGGAATCATGAGAATCAATCATCTTCATCATCCAACTAGAACAAATCCAGTTGCAATAAAGAACAGGTTTCTTAACAAACTATTTCTTGTATGGCGACGAAATCACCTCCCTTTTGGTGTCACAATCCTCACAATAATTCATTAACTATCGGTTTTGAAAGTAACAATTTTGAAATCATCTACATTAACTAGTGTTTTCACCCACATTGATTGTACAATATGAGTAAAGACAGAGAGGTTATGTCTTTTGAGTTTCTTGTTGATTGGGAGTTTTTTGGTGTGTTAATATTCAAATTAAGAGGCATGAATTCATATGAAGAGAGGTTGAGATTGAGTGATAGAATTGATGTTAGTTAGTATTAGGAGGAAAAATGAACATAAAAAAGTTGAATGAGTAAGATACATGATATTTGTTTTACTTTTTCTATTAATATTTTTGTAATATGCCTTTAGCTATGAGAATTATTAAGAAACTAAACAATTGTTACTTTTTGATGGGTTTTCCCACCTCATAATTTTCTAGGCCAAAAACTTTTATATATTTTTTCTATTATGAGTTATGCTTGTTTAATTGATTTCATCTCATTATAATCCTCTATACTACGCTAATTTGAAGTCAATAAAACATTCCAAATTTTCATTTTAAAGTAAATTTATGTTTTCTATCAATTTCTTTATACAATTGGACATATGAGTTTACATATCAACCTAATCCCTTGCAGCATTGCCTTATTTCACAAATAATCACAATGTCCCTATCTCCGGCATTAATGGTCCACATGAAAGTATCAACCTATCAAATCTTTTGATAAACAAGGCCTTTATGACCTTGGATAACACTACCAAAGCACTAAGTGACAATATTGATATATACAACATTTCAAGCCCACAATTGGAGCTGATAATTGCAAACATGGACAAATTCGTCGTTCTTTTTTCTAATTTACATCAGCAATAAAAACATGAGGATCGATGCAATTGAAAGGACTTTCTGTGGGGATCTTTCTAGGAAAAAGCTGAGATGGGAGGGAAATAGGACAATGTGTCATTTTTTCAGCGTCTTCTTAAGTATTAGACCTACAACCATGTTAACATAAGATCTTAGTTGCAAGGAAATCAAGCAAGTTATTCCCACCATTCATAAATTTGTGAAATGTTTTTGTCAAAGCTTGAAGTTGCTTTGAACAAGGTGGTCCCAGTGGAAAACGGCCCAGAAACCCATGGGTTGAACTCTCTTTTGTGTTTGTATGTTCATCAATGTTCCCAATTTGGATGTTTTTTGAGTCTGCTTCTTACACACAAAAATGCTCTCAGCATGTTATTATGTGTGTTTTCTTTTTTTCCCCTTTGTCTTTCAACATGTATCTTAAAGACTCAAATAATGTTATGATAAAAAAAAATCTAAACTTTATAAAAAAATCTTAATTTCATAGTCCCAACTTCGATCTCTTTAAATATAGCTTTCTTTCCTTTTTTTTTTTTTAAGTTCAATTTGTTTTCATATTATTTTTATCTGAAGTGTTACTAAGTTTAGTTTTGTTTTTCTTTTTTTTTAATCTTCCTTTCCCTTCTCTTTTTTTGGGATGGGGAGAGGGATTATTTTTTCTTTTTTCTTTTCGATGTTTCATTTTTTCTTTTTCTTTTTTAATAATTCTTTTATTTTGATTATTTATTTTTATTCGATTCATAGTTTTCACAATATCTCAAAACACATTACTGATTATTTTCTTTATTGATTAAACTATTTTAAATAAAAGTCAAAAAAGAATTATAGAACAATTCAACAATTTTTGTTTTGAATCATGTTTATAACATCCACATTTTTGTCAATAAAACCTTTCAATAGTCTAACATTCTTTAAAGTACAAATGAATTTTGATATCTTTTATCAATAACACAATTTAATTTCATTCAACAATATGTTGTTTACATACAGCCTTTGTTTCTCCTACAGTAATAAAGTTAGTTTTATCTTCAATAATCATACAAAATATCATGATTTTGTTGTTTTAACAACCTATACATGTCACTCAACCCTATTCTCATTCTCTTACACAGACAAATATATTATGTTGTATACTAATATAGGGACAAGAATGATATCACGTAATAAAAACAAACATATAGGTTAACATACGCATATGTTTAGAGACACATCAAATACATCCACTCTGTGATTGGTGAAGACTTGTGTGAATATGTCTATTTACACATTCACTTTCAATGAGTGTCAGGGTTCTCACTAACACATACATAAACAAGAATAAACTTATTTATTCTCATTTTCACTTTCAGTGAGTGTTGGGCTTCTCATTGACACATATAGGAACACATTCATTTATTCACATTCATGCTTCTCACTGAATTCTGCATTTGTAGCTTTTATCCTTGATCGTTGTCATCTGATCGTGAATAACGTAAATGGTAGCCAATGCACTTATCACTATTCTTGGTATTATTTAATTTGATGCACACATTTTGCCACTATTACAATATGCAAATTCTAAGTTAAGAGTGAACTCAAAGTTACTAATAGATCTCCTTCCTCTAATTTGACTCAGCGCACACGACCGATTCACAATACATATCGTACTTGATAGTAAAATTCCCCAACCCTCCCCCATATCATCTCTCACAAAATTGATACATCCATTAAACATTAAGATCATTCGAAAATGTATATATTACCCAACCAAAAAAAAAAAAAAACATTTTGACTGTGACAATTATAACTCGGGCATGCTTTATTTGGACTGATAAAAACACTACCACTATAATATCTCACTTATTTAAAAATAGACTATATTCTTAAACAAAGCACTAATTACTCTACAGACTCGACTCTATTCAAAACCTAATATCTAACAAATTAATATATTAAAAAGTATTGTTGCAAATACTAATGAAAAGTAATTACAAATCTATGACAAACTATCAAAAGGATATTATAAATATCTGGACTCAAAAACAATTTAAAACTAAAAAATTATAAACAAACTATGGTGATGAGGATTGCATGAACTCGTTCGAACTTCTTATGCACGGAAACTCAAAAATGATGCATGTGCTTCAATAAACGGAACTGCACGCAACCGAATGAGAAGCCAATAAGCTTGCATGAGGGGGAATGGCGTTGACCGTTGGATGTCAAGTGAAGTGCCGCGGAAATGAAAAACAAGAAGGCAAGCGTGGAAGTTGGAATACTTTGACAGATCCGCATAAGGTGGCACATGTAGATAAAAATAAGATTTATTTTCCACATAAAATTAGTCGATTGTATGGTGGATATATTTGGAGATAAAAATTAAATATATCGAGGAAGATGTTAATTTAGTTGAATAAAATGTTGAACAATAATTTGAAAGATATTTTGGATCTTGAGAATTTTTAAATAATTGGAACAATCTTTCAGTTTCGTAAATGTAATTAAAACTATTTCATTTTATTCATTTCAAAATCGTGTATAAAAACGTGACAATGAATACTAAGGCTCAAAAGTCTTAAGGAGTCATAATGGCATACAAGTACGAAATGTCAATGTGGAGTGTGGACAGTCACAAATCACGCAACATTGAAAGTATAACTCTTTTCTATCAGAGTGTAACTCACGCACTGTGTGATTGCACTCAGTTTGATGTATGAAAAGATCAACAAATGCATCATCATTTGACCGAATGAACATAGATTAGTTACAGCTAAATGCCACTGTCTAAATGGCACGACATGAATCTTAACTAATGCAAAACTATCTACAAAACTAATTTCTCAAATGAGAATAACCATCACTCGATAGAGGGTTGTGCCTTCACAACTTTTGTCAATTACATAATTCAATTTCATGCAACAATATGTTGTTTACATTTAGTCTTTGTTTCTCCTATAATAGTGGAGTCAGGGTTATCTTCAATAACCACACAAATTATTATTAGTGAGTTGTTTTAACATGTATAACTCACCCAACGCATTTCCCACTCTCTCACACTCACAAATATTATATTATGTCACATACTAATATTCTTAACAATCCTTCTTTTTAGAGGAAAATCAATCAAAGGAAGGACAAATAGCTTAACCAATTACAATCATAATTTTTTTATAAATATTTTTTTTGACTTTAAATATAATATTTAGTCATTTGAAATTTTCTTCTCGTGTCAAGACATTGTAACAATCATATTGTTTTCAAAATAGCAAAGAGGATAAGGATGAGGTAATACTTGCTCAAAAGGATACTTCAATCAAAACTAGGAACAAAATTTGTAGAGGCAATAATAGCCTTTCGAATAATTGTGGTGGCCAATACAAAATGTTACAATGATTACACTAGGGTATATATTTGAGAGTGTAAGATTATACCAATGAATTTCATACCTTGTTGGCAAAAGTTGGTATGTGTGATATTTATAGGCATAAAATTTTAAAATTTGACAACAATTTGCAGTGGTATATCCAATATAAAATGGAATTCTTAAAGGTCGTGACATTAGAAGACTACTAGTATCTAGTTAAGAGCAAATGAAATGCAAATATAAAGGCATAAAATAAATTAATCCAAAAAATAATAACATCAAGTTTGACAATAAGAAACAGGGCCTAAAAACCCCTTTTTGATATAAGAGTCCACATAGGAAATAGGACATCAATGTGATGTCCAAAGAACAAGTGGCACTTGAATGAAGAATGTTGTGTTTGAAAAGTGATGTTGACATGAATACCAGCACTAGTTCTAGACCAAGTCCCCCTACTAGCACCAACAATACCATCCATGTTGGGGAAGGGCAAGAAATTCACATACATCAATCCCTGCGACATTGTCACCATGACATTAGTTTTCAATTCAAACCCAGAGCATTTCTTCCATGCATGGTTATGGGTGAAGGGGACATCTTTGGACATCATTGTGGACAATGGAAGTCAAAAGAAATTAATTTAAGATGTTAAGAGGTTGAATCTATCGACAACTCCTCAACCTCAATTATATACAATCTTAGTGTGTTAATCAGTATAGGTACATACTAGACGATGGTGCAACCTTTCCACTCACTATCAATCGTTTGAGATGAACCACTTTGCAAATAACACCCCTAGAAGTGCTTTTCGGTCAATAATTTCTTATGGAAACAAAATGATATCTATCAATATAGGGCTTGTATTTTCAAATTACCTTGGGTGTTAATCTTTTAGAATTCCAATTGTGGCTTTTTCTAGTAAAATATCTTTGATTGGTCAAGAAATTCAAAAACCTCTTGAGAAAGATTGAGGCCCAAGAATTTTATTCTTGTAAACTGCAGAAACTTCTCAACCTACCATGAGTACGTGTTGATTTGTTGGCATTCCTACTCAGAAAACATCACAATCTGTAAAATAAAATTTAGATGGGTTATTTGGCACAAGTGGAGAAGAAGCACTTACGTAATAAGTTCTTATGTTCATCAAAAATATGAATTAGGAGTGATGAGGCCCATTGACTCCCAAGTAAGTATCACTGACCTATGGCAATTTGGGACAATGTTTCTAACATAACATTGAAAAATTATGTCACATTGTCAAGGCAATACTTTTGAAACTATAGCTCGATATTACTATATTTAAAAAGATTTTGAAATCTTAAGTTAAATATGATGAAATGGAGCATAACTCTATCCGATAAAATATTCGCCTTGAAAACCACTACGAAAAGACCAATTATAAACAAAATTCTAAAATTCTAAAATTTTCAAGATATTGAAGTTTCATATCAAAGTTGATCCTCTCAATTTCTAAAATTTTCAAGATATTGAAGTTTCATGTCGAAGTTAATCCTCTCAACTTGGAAAAATGTTTGTCACGTCATTTTTGAATCAAAGGCAAATCCTTTCACTCCGTATGATTAGGCATTTCATTTCTTGCTAAAAATAACTGTAAGGAATTTTCATTCAAATGTAAAATTCAATGTATTGTATCTTCAAATCTCTTCTCAAAGAGTGTGAGCGTGAAGTAGCGATGGTTGTTGCCTCCACCTTCTCATATGTTCTTTGCTTCCAAATCTAAACACAATAGAGGCAAAATAAGGTTGGAGGGCATTGGTGGGTCTATTTCGAAACTGTGCGCATCTATTTTTTTGGTCTTGGTGTATATCTACTACCAAAATTAGACGCACATTGTGTGAAGGTAGTGGGCAACTTATATGGCAAAGAAACTAGAATCTATGCCTTCTTCCTCAACAAATATCTAATGTGTGTGTGTATTCTCAAATCTCGTATTTTCTCTTTTCTTATTTTTTTTTATTTCTTCTTTTAAGTTTTTTGGTATCCCTTTCAATTGATTTTTAAAACTCGCCTTTAGTTTTTTTTATTCCAAATGTTTGATAATGATGTTCAAGGTTGATAAAGGTTCATTTTCTCGATGTGATTTTTCTTGACTTGTTAGGTGTGTTTTTATTAACTGTCTTGTTTTGTTTGTAGCCTATTAATTCCATACTACTATATTGAATCATCTTTTTTTTACCTTGTAAATTGTTTATCCATGGGGTTCATGGTAGTGGCCCTCCTCAGCAATCGAAGGGATTGTTAAGACTAAGTCCCAATTTAAACATAATTAATATACAGTTACTATTAAAAATCTACCTACCTTATTTTGTAAATTAATTATTTTGTTTAAAAAGTTGTAGTCCATTTAGTAAGAATGATAGTTGTGATGCAGCCACCAAGATACAAATATCTAAGAATACCTAATATGGAGATGGCCAAGGTCAACCCTTGGGTGATTGACTTTTTGTGTCCCCCAAATCGTGACAACACATTGAAGGGCATTATGATATAGGTGTATAGTTACTCATATTGTTGTAGTCAACTACTTAAGGCAAAGATGTCAATGTCCATGTAACTCAGAGGAACAATTAAATTAAAAATTACAATTAATTAAAAATTCATTTACATCAATATATGTGAATTATATTAATTTCATCTTCTTCAATTAGTTGTTTGGATAATACAATAATTTTCTTCAATTTATCATATTGTCCATCAGATTGCCAATTAAATCAAAATCAACCTTTTTTCAATTATCATGTTGCCCACTAGATTGCCAATTAAATTCATATCAACTTTAAATATCATCATAGTTCATATCCCTATTTACCACTTATTTATCATGTTGTCCATTGGATTGCCAATTAAAATCTATATCATTTTTTTTCAATTTATCATGTTGCCCACCACCTTGCCAATTAAATATATGTCAACTTTAAATATCATTCTAGCTCATATCCTTATTTACCACTTATTTACATAATTATAACAAGATTTGGTTAGTCATTTTTTTATAATTGAGTGAATTATTATTATTGTTGTTATTTTTTTTAAGTAATTATAATTTCTTACAAACATAGCTGCTATGTTACACTATAAAGCGCCTATAAACAAGCCTCCTTTGCATGGAGATACTGGGATCAAAAGACTTCAGAATTTATCAGGAATGTCGTAGCGAATCTCACTGATACCCTCTGACACAGTTCATTTGCTTGTAGGTTCCCATCTAGATTGCAAAACTCATGCTAAACAATTAAGAAAATAATCGACATGAAAATGATGAACAATTCTACCCATCATGGTTTCTACAAAATTCTAGCTTCAACAATTCTGAGAATCCAAACTGTGAACTTCATCATAATGCCAGGAATACGTGGTATTTCTTGTTATTGTTGGTCATCACTCATCGATGGTATCCCTTTCCCAGATAAGAGAAATTGAAAGGCCCCAAGAGACTTGAGTTTTTATGATATGACTGAAGTTTTTAGCAGTGACGAATTACTTTGAGCACTAATAAAACTAAATTATAAAAGCATATAGTTGGGAAATTTACAAAAGCATATAAGAAACTTACAAAAACAAACCTCTCTTAACTTGCAGCTTGAGCTGCTGCAACTGCTGGAAATTAATAGCTTCATACCTGAATAGAGTTCCTCAAAACATGAAAGTTGTAGATAGGCCGTGCTTTGCAATTATGATACATGGCCTTAAAGTAACAGCGTAAGGCCAAATTAAAATGCCAACTTGGGAAAATAAATTTTAGACTACCACTCGTAAAAAATTAATAAGCAAAATGTATCTTTATACACCATACATACATAAAAGAACTCCCCTTGCTGACTGCTTTTGTTGAATTTACATCAAAAATAGTTGTCAATAGACTGAACTAAAACTACATATCCCGCATTGTGCCAACACTTGGATGTTGGTTCTGCAAACTATATACGCAGTTCAACTTGCATGTGCCTCCGAGTGTTGACATAAAACTACATCGTTCAGGTAAAATATGGATTTGTTACACTGTCATCTTCCGAGCTCAAAACCACAAGAATTAAACATCCATCCTCCTTGTGGCATTCACTTCACAATACACCATCGACAACATAACAAGCCTTGGTAGAATAATAATAAGAAATTCTTCACATATCTTCTAAGCAGAAAGAATTGGCAGAACAAGAGGAGCTACTGATGGATGACACTGATGATTAGTACAAACAGAAGCCTTGGTACAGCTATGTTAAGCAGTTTCTCATGCACCTTCCCATGAAGAGACATTTGACAGAAGAAAAAGTTGTGCAGATGTGCAGCACTGGCAAAAGCAAATACCTGACCTTTTTTGAGTGAAAACTGTTATCTGATTTACAATCGCTAATGCAGAACTGTAGCAACCGGCCAAGTACCACAGACTGGGATCTGGTGCCAATATAAACGGCAATGAAATTTGGTCATCATATCCATGCAAGAGAACCTCGATCATTTTGAGACTGTGGACGGCCTCTTGTTGGTGTTGGCGGTCTATGAACATTGAGCTCCTGATCAAGTATCAAAAGCAAGTATTAACCAAAGTTGACGATGAGAGGCACGTGATGCTACGTTGTGCTTGTTAAGGCAAAAGCACTTATTACGTCATGAAGATTCATTACAGCTTATTAAGTTTGCCATCTAACAAAGTGGTCAGATAGAACATCGGAAAATGAGCATGGAGAAGATTCATGTCTTCTAGCAATAACCTTGAATCAAATGGCAGCTAAGCTACAACATGACATGTCAAAATTCTTTCTTCCACAAATTTTCTTTGTTTTTCATCCCTTAGATCCTATAGGGTCTCCCATAGACGTAAATAAAAATATTTCAATTTCATTTGAACCTGATTGAAACTTTCAAAAACACCAATTATTAGGATTGGAGTTCTGTGAAATAAAATACCTGCATCCATGTATCTTCTGCATGGCTGTCAGGAGATCCTTCTGCAGACGTGAAGGCAGGAGGAATAGGATGGATCAGTTTGGGAATCACCACTAGGTCCCTGCCTATTACTAAGATTGCACCCGCATTGTTTGCAGTTCCTGTGGGAAAAAAATGAATGGTACAGTTTGTCAACATTGAACTAATTGTATTAAATTTTCTATGCATAAAGTGCCTACACGTACCACAATAATTGGTGGCTGAAAAGAGAGTAATCAAGTGTCCTTGAGCAAACCGTTCAAAACCATCCATAACACATTCATGTGCTCGTATAATCAGCTGCAAGTCATTATTTTTGCAGAAATCCATCACTCGATCAGGCTGTAGGATACAAACCCCGTACCATAATTAGTGACCAGATCCCAACATGTACCATAGAGACCACCCAAATGATGCTAACAGATGAATGATCTTAATATCATTATGAAACCAGTAATGCAAAAAGTAAAATAGCCATATTTTTATTAAGCACAGTAGCACAGAGGAAATAGAACAACGGTGCGACATCCAGCGAGCGAGTGGCACTTCAATGAAGAATGTCATGTCTGAAAAGCGCTATTGCCAGAAATACAAACCCCGGCACTAGTTCTAGACCAAGTCTCTAGCACTGGCAATACCATCCATGTTGGACAAAAGCAAGCAAATCACAGATGTCAATCCCTCCATATACAATCTGAGTGGGTTAATCAGAGTAGAGACATACTAGATGACAAGTGTCACCTTCCCACTCGCACTCAAGTCATTTGGGATGAAGTGCTTTGCGACATAAAGCCCCTAGAAGTGTAACATTCTGTTCAGCTAACATTTTCCTGTGAAACGAAACGATGTCTACCAATCTTGAACTTGTACTGTCAAATCACCTTGGGTAATGAATCTTGCAGAATTCCAATGGGGGCTTTTTCTAATAAAATATCTGTGATTAGTCAAGGAATTCGATAACCTCTTGAGAAAAGAATGATGCCCAAGGATTTTAATCTTGTACAAGAGTGAATCTTCTCAACCCACAACTCATACATGTTGATTTGTTGGCATTCCTACTCAGAAAGCTTCCCAGTCAGTAAAATAAATTTTGATTGGATTATGTAGCGTAAGTGGATGAGAATCACTCATGCACTTGGAAGTTCTTATGTTCATCAAAAATGTGTAGTAGTGATAAGGCCCATTGCTTCCCAAGCAGATACGACTGGCCTACGTGGCAATTCATAACAATGTTTCTAACACACTATTAAATAGCTATTTTGGTTGTCAGAATAGACTTTGCCTCTTCTACCTTGATGCTTTTTGACTTGACATCCATCACAAGTTGTTACACACTTTTTTGTTTTCTTATAGTCGAACTATTAGGTGCATTAGGTTCCTTGCAGGGGGTATTCTTACCACCTTTGTTGACTTGGCATTTTTTGCAAATTGTTATAATTATGTCATTTCTCATGTCCTTCCAATCATAGTTCAAAAACTCGTACTTGGCAATTACTCGATAGCCCAAAAATTTGACTCGGACTTAGGACTCGAGAATTTCTCGGCAATTACTCGGCAACTTTATCCTTACTTTAAAAAACATATAAATTCATAAAATAAACTAACATAACATGTAAATATTATGTGTATAAACCAAAGAGTGGGAAGGGCAACAGCAGGTATAGAAATGAAAATATCTCAATCCAACACTACTGTTTTGTATACAAATCAGCTACAGCTGAAATTCAATCATCATATCAAGGTACAGGGAGATGTCATTGGCTGCAAGTATATTATGAAGGCAATCACCGTTCAATCTCAGAATAAAGGCATGAATTATGCTTTGATCATAGATTCAGAAATTGCGAAAACCCTAGCTCCACTCACTGTGCCCTATATTCATGAACCAAAGGAAAAAATGCACAGAAAAATGCACAATATGCATTAAATCGTATTTTTTTTCATTCCTGTGGTTTTATACTGTGCCTGGGCGAGTCACAGCGATAAAGTCATGATTTTTTCCAAGTAAAAGCAAAAATCGGCGATTGATCTGTCTTTTTCCTCTTGCGATTTAGCAGATGATATATCGTTTCAACCTTGACTCGCGATTTATCGCCAAGTTCTGAATCTATGCTTCCAATACACATTTTTCATCGGCTTTATAGGTTTGATTTCTTCCTATGCAACTTCGAAGCAGGCAATTACAAAAATTGTATAAAATTTTATATTTAAGAGGGTCACTGTTGGGTAATATGATTGTGTTATTGTAATGAAGTATCTTTCCTCTAACTTATATGCAAGAACAAAGTCATTTTTCCTTGAGGAATTTGATGGTTCGCTCCTTCATTTTCATCTTCACCATTTCTTCCTTTAGGTTTGCTCCTAGTCTCCTTTTGCTTTCTCGTGCATGTCTAAGATGGACCAAGCTCTATATTTAACCCTCTAACTTACTAACGAGTTGTTTATTGATTGCTAGTTGATGCAGGATAATGAGGACAACTTGGATGAAGTCCTAAATTACTGAAGCCTCACAGAGATGAACGACAAGGGGCACCGATCTTCAGACAGTGTGAGGTGATCATAGAATAGATTATTAGATAATATTACAATGAGAAACTCCTACACATGGTAATCACATTTAGAAAACGAAAACCAATTCAGTATTGGAAAGCTTAGAACATGCTAAAGCAAGTCTATACAATAACACACATTTTACACCAGCGAAAGTTACAGGTACCTTCTCATTATTCATTGGTACTAGAATAACTAGATGCAACCGAGAACCTATAACCAAATGAACTCTAAAAATGGATGCATTAAGCATAAAAGTTATTTCGAGAATTGTCTGGTTAAATCTTTACCCTAACATAAATAATCAATGCATGACTTATAGACATTATATATGAAAATAATAAATAAGCAACACAGAAAACTCATTTCAGAAACATACCCCAAAGGTCACTAGACCAGGACCTCTAGCATTTGGTCGCAAACCCTCAACGCTGTCATTTTCAGTTGGATCAGACCTACGAGGCAGAACCATCATATTAGTCTTCAGAAGTTGCAAGTTTTTTCTATGAACGAAAAAGTGTGATTATTTCATTACAAACATATATTACCATAGCAGGTCCATGAGAACAACAGATCCAGCTTCCATAGTGATAGGACGTTGCAATTTTTCAATCTGCTCCACATGGTTGATTGACCTGCCAATCCCACCATGCATGCAGATGATTTTTTGTTCAATTACAGCTGCCAAAGGCAACCAATTAAATAGTTGGTTAATGCGCTGCCACACCCATATTCCTTCTTTCTCGCCCTGCCCACAATATTCAAAATGATTGATAAGAATCGTTTTGTAAACTCTCTACAAAAAAAACTAGCTTGCTATTGAAAGAATATAGCCAGGTTTACCAATCGTTCAATGCACTCAATCCGGAAACCAAATAGTGCATTGATGTCAGCGGCTTCATGATTGCCTCGAATCAAATGCACTGTGTTTGGATGCTCAACCTGTCAAAGAAAGAATAAGCATGTCCAGAAATAACTATCTTCCATCTTCAAAACAGGCTTTTAGCCACTAGGCGAATATATGAGAGCAAAAAGAAGATTGAAACGGTCATAAAACTATATAATATAGCTTTAAACAAACCCAGACTACAAACTTATGCTCTATCTCATTAGATACCTTGAGGGCAAGTAAAAGAGCAATTGTTTCTAAACTATGCTGTCCTCGGTCCACATAATCCCCCAAGAAAAGATAATCGATGTATCTGAGATGAAGCAACACAAAGAATTAGTAATATTATCAAAAACATATCTGTTGCATGTCACAAAGCTGAAAATGATAGTCCTGCAACATTTTATACAAGCCCCAATATTCATATACAGGCATTTTCATTTTTATTAACTTTATTCACTAACGGGAAGGAAATAAAACCTTAGAAAGCATGCATAACCTGTTCAGGACATCAACATGTTCAAACAGTGAGAATAATATATAGAAACAAGACATGGTTGTCTATCAAGATTAAAAACAAAGGATACACAAAAAACACGCAAACAATCATCCATTACACAAAAAATAAAAAAGATAACTATATCAAAAATAATTAAAGGCGGCCTCCCACAGTGATCCAGTGGTCAATCCCAAGCATTCAATTGGGTAAGGCAGGGGCATTAGTTAAAATCCCCACAGAGACTTTGGCGGCACAACTAGCTTATAGAACTGACAATTGTAATGCCCTGTGGACCCAGACAGCCACAGTGGTGCATGAGTAAAATTTGCCAATTAAAAAAAATATAAGCTTTTGCTCTATGTCACCAGATCCAAACCTTCTCAAATCTCAGAGAAACTCCAAGGGATTAAAGAGTGACCTATACAATCTAGTAGTAAACATGTTTTATAATTCATTACTTGTTACTTTTTAAGCCTAACCATTCATGTAAAATATGAACCCATCCACATTAATTAAGGAATCAAAAAGAATATTTCTCTTGAGATTTCCCTAGTGTCAACCTCAAGTCACTTTCTTATCCCTATTCAACGAAAGAAAGAAATTATATTAACGTCCACGAATGCCAAAAGTAGGTCAATGGGACTAAAGAATACATCCAACTACATTATAAATAGCTAGGGTAAAAGGACCCTAGGATCAAAGACTAAATTAAAAAGAACTAAAGCACTGAAAATTAACACGGGATAAACCCAAAGCAGTAATGCCCCAACCCATGTGGTTAAGGTACAAATACAAATAGCTGTAAGGGGGTTGCAAGAACCCCTAAAGTGCATGGGATGATGGAAGTTGAAAAGACTAGATGCTACTCCCATCAAACATCTCTAACCATGCCCAAAGCAACAAAATCATTTGTGTCATCATCTATTACTATGAAAGGGCGGATGTTAGATCTGAAAATGCTCATCGGATGGTGTTTAGGGCTGTGAGGGGGGCAAGCTGGGTAATACCAAGTGGAAGCAAAGCACTCCCTCTAGAATCTCTCCTAGCATCCCAATCCAAAGAAACTATCATGGCAGTGAAGAAACTCATAATGTGTTCATGTCCTTGCAACCTAGGAAGCAGTGGAGGAGTAGATCCATGATGTTGAGGAGGAGCAAATTCATGACACTGAGGAGTATATACACGTTCTAGAGAGAGTGTGTTGGGGTACCTTAGTAGTAGTGTTGTTCAAAGATGAGAACTGCCTCACTAACCTACGCCCCTCAACATGTGAAGCAGCAATATCCAAAGGGCGCTTAATGTTGTCAATATCCATGATGGTCTGAAAGAAAGACGAGATCATCTTGGAGGCTCTAGGGGATCCCTACAGGTACCGGCATCAAAGGATGACAATGCCCCAAAGAAGAATGGGCTAGGTATCATTGGCACGGTTATCAAAAGAGAGTATAGGGTCGTCCAAGTGTTCATAAAGATAGTGGTATCTCCCCCAAATCTCATAATAAAAGTGGCATCTGAAAATAAAGTGCTCCTCGATCTCCACCCCTTAGAGGGCACAAAGACGATAGATCCGGTGCCCATGTGAAATATAATGATCAGTCTCAACCCACAACTAGCGCAAGCACACCCTCAACTAATCGAGGTGAAACCTCAAGTTGTGAGACTAATGACGCTAGAGATAGTTAGGACAACGAATGACACCATCCACCACTTGCAAGAAATGCTTGGCATAAAAGGCAAGCTTATGGTTGAGTGGCCAAGGAGGAGAGGTCCAACTGACTTGGATGTATTGCTTGTAGATATCCTTTCTGACAACTCTAATGATGATCTACTTTAAGGAAAGAAGCCAAAGAGCACCATCCAAGGAGTACCTAAGAGGAGGTAACCTATCAATAGAGATGTCTATAGACTGGAGGAGAAAACTAGTCTCATAAAACAAGCAATGTCAACATCTATTGGTGTTCAATGATGCAATCCTCTCTGAAGAACAAAGGGCTAAGTATGACACCTCACACGACCTGAAGCAAAATCCTATGTAGTTCAAATACTATGAATGTAAAAAAGTATGCCCAAAGACAGTCTCAAAGAGTAAAAGTTGGGCAATAAATTTAGCTTGGATGATTCACTGGAGAACAATCCATTTGTGATGGATCATGCACTCAATCATGTGAGTTTGTACCCTACCAATACAACCCCAATCAATGGACGACAAACTACGTCACCAAACCTTGGACCCATACAAAATCATAAGCTCGAATGAAGAAATAAATTGTATTAATGTCCATAATTGATCAAAGTAGATGAATAGGACTCAAGAATACAACTAGTTACAAGAGAAAAACTACAAGGGTATAAGGAATCTTGATATTAGAAGAAAAAAAATAGATGCAACACGAGAGAGCACGACTAGAGGGGTGGATCAAAGTAGTTAAACTCGAAACCAAAAGTTTGGAATATAATTACAAATATCATGTGAGGAATGGACCCTCTAATATAGCAAGGAGTTGAAGCCAACAAATACTAAAACTGGACTGATAGATCAAAGGACATTCTTTACAACTAGAGTAAACAAGAATAGACACAGTGCACTGATCCACTAATTTAATATTTGAATGGCATCCAAACACATTGTGCAATAGACATTTTTGGCATCATGTGAGACAAGATCATCGTGGTAAAACATAGTAAAAGTTCTATGGCCGTTTTGGAGGAGTTACAAATGAGCCCAGTAAGAAAAGGTTTGAACGATTAAACAAATACTGAATCTTCACTACCCTAAACATGATTAGGCTGGTTTAGGGGTTAGAAAACTTGTCCAATGACTTCGAGTAAGGCAATACAAGTTAGATGGATCCTTGGATAAGTACAAGGCAAGGTTGACGGTAAAGGGGTTTCCTCATCAAAACGGTATTGACTAGGATGCACATTTGCTTGAAAAGCAAAGATGATCACAATCCCATTTGTTCTAGCCATTGCTTCACAGTTTGGCTGGATGCTTTATCAAATGGGCAATAATAGTGCATTCTTCAATCGTGACTAGCAGGTAGTTGTATATGCATCAGCCGCAAAGGTTCGAAGTTTCAGGTAATAAACATCTTACCTGCAAACTTGTGAAAGCTCCTTGTGGGTTTAGCAGGCTCTACAAGCCTGGCACATAAATTGATCTTCACCTTACTAGGTGTAGATAAATCCTTTTGATCCAAACCTATATGTCAAAAGGTCAAGGGAATATATCATCAGTCTCATTGTATACATGGACAAATTAATCATCACAATCAAACCCACACAATTCACCAGCTAAAATCAGATATATGCTCCACTTTTTACTTGAAATATGTAGGTCTCATGCATTATTTCCTAGGAGCAGTGTTTTGGCAAGACTAAGGATGGAGCTTTTATTTCTCAAATGAAGTAATTTGCAATTGAATTTTTTCGAGTAACTGCAAACAAGTTTCTACTCCTGTGGAGATTGATCTAAAATTATTAACCAAGAGTGATTCAAAACAGACCAAGTCACTCTTTCAGAAATAGGTGGGCAGCATTATATATCTTAGATCTTGACCTTTCCATAAGATACATGTCCAGGTTCATGAACAAACTTGAGGTTGATCACCGGAAGGCAACAAAATGAGTTTTAAAGTATGTTCAAGATAGAATTGATTGTGGCATCAGGTATGGCACTAGTGATGGCTTTCAGTTTGTTGGCTAAGTTAATGCTAATTGTTCATAATCAATAAATAGAAAGTCAACCAAACGATATATTATTAATTTGGGAATAGGTATTTTGTGTGTCTCAATGAAGAGATCCTTATATCGTGCAGCCCATAATTAATATCACTAGACTATATGTCTCTAGACTATTATCTCACAGGTTCGGAATTCCTCTCACAAGTGTAGGGATCTATTTATATAGTCATAGGATCCACCCACTTACATTAATTTCTCTCAACATAATCATTAACGACGAGGCATTACATTATCTTATAAGGTCTTCATTCCTAACGTAACCATGAAGCGCAACACAATATTTTACAATGGTACGAAGAGAGGTGTTGTCAAGAATAAGAAAGGTCCGAAGACAGACATGAAAAATAATTAATGCCATTGAACCCGAACAAAGGCAGTAGAAGAAGACAGCACAATCATTGAGTGGACCAAGAAATCTAACGGTCTACACAATTGGTAAAACAAGAAGAAAGTAGAAAAAAATTGCAAGAGGCAACCAATAAAAATCCATCTAGAGAAGTACAAAGCAAAAGCCGAAGCATAAGTCAAATTCAGAGCCTAAGCCGGATCCGAAGCCGAGAAAGGATTAAGCCAAAACCAAAGCATGATACACCACTCACGAGAAAGCAATGGGTAGACATTGCAAGGCAATTGCCCTTTCCAGAAAAAGGAAGTGTGGATCTTCTCAACTGAGTTGGGTTGGAGGGTGATGAAAAAGAATCACGTGAAGAATCAACAAATCCCCCTCCCTTATAAGGAAGTTTTAATCCCAAAAGAGAGTTTGATTACTTCTCGAGAGAAGAGAGACAAGCCTAGGAAACAAATATTCATTGTATTGAGGATTAATTAATTGAAAAGTTTGAGCCAAGAACACCAGGGCAACCAATAGAATAAATTCGAGTTGGCAAAGAAAGAGAGCCACTTAATGGCAAGCAAAGCAATGAACGGATCCCCTTGGCCGAAGGAAGGGGTGAGGATAATGATGTGTCTGATAGTGTTGGGGAACATCTAGGACAGACATTACCAAATATGAGGCTTGTACTAGAAGAGCCTTGTCGAAGCCAAATTCAATGTCAAACAAGGACAACAATCACAGTCACAGGCTCTCCACTAAGTCCAACATCAGAGAGGTAGAAGCTGCCAAAATTTATTGGCAATGGATTTGAAGAACCTGTGTGGCATAGTCGAACTTGTATCACCATTTATACTGCTAATGGGTTGATAGATGAAAGTCATTGGTTGAAGCCTTTCCTAGCTGCACTCAAAGGGGAAACCATTGATTGGTACACCAACACACCAACACCTAACAAGACCTCAAATGACAAATCATGCAAGCTCCTCAAAGACAACAATGAAATTGTCATAGAGAATTGTTGTGTCTCGACACACCCATAGTTTTAAAAACGCTTAAGACCATGAAAACATGAAATAATTGCCTTGTGATTAACACTGTAGCTCTCTTCTTCATGCATCACCATCTTTTGGTTGTGTGCTTAAAAACACATCAACAGAACGCTAGAGCTAGGAGGAGGGCTGAAATTTTACAATATGGATTTCCATCCAATGCATGGCCTTATTTCAATTTCTTGTTGAAATCTAAAAAACCAAAAAAAAAAAAAAATTTGAAAAATAAAATGTCTTGGCTTGGCAAATCAGTCATAAACATCTCGAATATTCATCATGATCTCCCAAAAAAGCCATTTGATTTTCTTCCTAGTTTTTAAAAAAATGGTGTTGCTTATAAATATGCCATAAACGTTTTGAATGTGAAATTTGAAGATATAGCATGCAGATTATTTCCTCTACTTTGGAAGATGAAACTTGTGATTGATTTTTAGACTTGGCACCTAATTTTATTACTAGTTGGCATAATTTTAAAGATGGATTTTTGTTTTAGTTGATCCAAGGGTTGATGCTCATGTTTTGCTGAAAGCCTTTATCGTGATTAAAAGAGAACCTCATAGAGAAATTGTGAAATTCAATGGTTAGAATTTTGAATTATAGAAACTCAGTATGGAGGATTTCTTGGTAGATAGAGATCGGTGGATTGTTATTGCAGAAACAACACCCACAGCAATGAAGCTAGAAGAATGGGAAAAAATTGATGGGAAAGCGAGAAGCTTTATTAGATTATGTTCGTCAGATTCAGTACTACTGAATGTCTTGATTGAAAAAGATTGAGAAGTCTCTATGGGACAAGTTGGGAAGGTTGTACTCGGCCAAGTCGTCGATAAACAAGATTTTTCTGTGAAAGAAGTTGTACTCGTTGTAAATGAGTAATGGTGACTTAGTTATAGAGCCCCGTAATGCCTTCAACACTGTAGTCAGTCAATTGTCATCCGTAAATGTCAACATGAATGACAAATAAAGGTGCATCACATTGTTGTGCTCTTTGTCGGACTCGTGGCATAATCTAGTGATGGCAATCACTAGTACCACATTGCAGCTAAAATTGGAAGATGTGGTCGAAGCTCTATTGTCATAGGAGATGAGGCATAAGTCGATGGAAAGCTATCAAACAAATGACGCCATAACCGTGCGAGGTCGCTTGCAAGAAAGAGGCAAGCAGAAGAATGGAGATAAGCACTTGAAGTCTAGAGGAAGGTGTAAGACTTCAGATAAATCCATGAAGACGTGTTGGAACTATGGCAAGATAGGGCACTTCAAGAAGGACTGCAAAACAAAAAAGATGGAAAAGGGCAAACCACTGGATACCACACACTCCTTGAGTGAAAAGGTCTCCACTAACGGAGATGGAGACGTATATCTTGTAGCCTCAAGCTCGCATGCATGCAATGATGCATGGTTGATCAACTCTGGAGCCTCCTATCATATGACTCGTGAGGAAGTGGTTCTAAGAATACAAATAATATGATGGTAGCAATGTCTTTCTCTAAGAAAACTCAACCTACAAGATTGTGGTTAAAGGAAGAGCGACGTTGAGACTCAGAGATGAAAGGATCAAGACTCTCCCAAGTGTTTTGTACATTCCAAGCCTTGCACAGAATCTGATTTCTATAAGCAAAATGTCAGCATCGAGGTCTCATTCAATTGAGACGAGTGTAAAATGGTGCGCGAAGCCATGGTTTGGCAGGGGGTGTGCACACACGTACTCCATTCATGTTTGATGCAATTGTGTTTAAAAGCACATGTAACAACATTGTTGTTCTTGAGCCCAAGGTTGAAGCAAGAACTTGCGCATTGCTTCCAGCAGAGGAACAATGCTTCGGCATCAAAAGCTAAGCCATATTGGTGAGAAAGGTCCATGCATATTGCAAACAAAGGGTATGGTGAGAGGGATGGATAATTGTCCTTTGGACTTCGACTTCTATGAACATTGTATATGTGGGACGAGTGTGGGGTGAAATTTCCTACAAATGTTGCACTGGCAAGAGGAATCTTGCAAGTCATCTATAGTGTTGGGTTTGGACTAGTTGAGGTCCCATCACTAAATAGGTCTATCTTCTATGTGTCTTTCATAGATGACTACTCTCACGAGGCCTAGATATATGTACTTTCTCCTAAAGTAATCTGAAGTTCTGACAAAATTCAATTAATTCAAATCCCTTGAGGAGACCTAGACAGAGAAAAGCATCAAAGTTTTGTCCACAAACAACGAGGTCAATACTACTCAAAAGGTTTCGACGAATTCTACAAGCAAAATGGTATTCAAAGGAAAAAACAACTCCACACACAATAGAATAGAATGGAGTTCCAGAGCGGATGAATAAGATGTTCATGGGCAAGGCCTGGAGTATGTTGAGAGGTGTGCATTTGGAGCCGAAATTTTGGGCAGAAGCAATGGCTACTGCTTGTTACCTTGTCAATAGATCATCCACATCAGTGCTGGTTGACAAGACTCCACAAGAAGCATGGAGTAGTAAGAGGCCATGCTTGAGACACCTGCATAATTTTGGTTGCACAGCTTATTCTCACATCCCAAAGGAGAAAAAATCAAAACTTGACGTCAACTTTGCAAGGTGCCTCTTTATTGGGAACGGGAGTGGTGTCAAAGGTTACAATCTATGGAATCCTAAGACTAAGAAGGCGGTCTATAGCTGAAATGTGGTCTTTAGGGGAATGCACAAGGTTCCTGCACAGGAAGAACCAAAGAAATAGCCAAAGAAACAAAAAAGATGTGAGTTGATGTAGATGCTCAAGAGCGTGTATCAAAGTATGGTGCAATAGATGAAGAGTTGCAAGAGTCAAAAGAGGACCCTGCTACTCCAATTCTAAGGAGATTAGAATGGGTGCACAAAGTCCTTGAAAGGTATACCCTGCCATATTTTCATTATGTGCTCCTATTATCAGTAATTGATAGTCAAGACCCCAAGATGGTGAAGAAAGCTCTTGGTTGCGTAAAGAGCAAGTCTTGGAAGAAGGCTATGAAGGAAGAAATTATGTCTTTGGGAAAAAAATGAGACTTGAGATCTGGTAAAGTTACCTCCTAGAAGAAAACCTATAGGTTGAAAGTGGATTTTCAAGAAGAAGCTCAATATGCAAGGGAAATTGGAGAAGTGCAAGGCTCACCAGGTGGAAAAAGGATTCTCACAGGGAGAGGGAATTGACTTTGGTGAGACCTTTTCTCCTGTTGCAAGTTAACTTCTATTAGGTTTATTTTAGATATTTCCGTTGCACTTGATCTTGAGATAGATCAAATGGATTTGAAGACAATGTTTCTGCATGGGGATCTTAAAAAAAATGTTTGTCATAGCCAAAAAGCTTGAAGGAAAAAGGGAAAGAGGACTTGGTCTACAGGGTAAAGAAGTCCTTGTATGGATTGAAGCAATCACCCAGAATGTGGAATCATAGGTTTGACAATTATGTAGTTGGACTTCAGCTTGCGCACAACAATGTTGACCCTTGGGTCTACTACAAGAGGGTGATCACTTTGTCATCATAGTCCTCTGTGGATGACATGCTACTGATTATATATGACAAGTGCATGATCAAGCAAGTAAAGTCTCAACAGTTACACAATTCGCCATGAAATATATCGGTGTTTCAAGATTCATCTTAGGCATGGAAATCAAACGTGATTGTGCGAACTAGAAGCTCTAGCTAGACCAGATAAAGTATGTTGAAACAATATTGGAAAGATTTAGGATGTAGGATTGCAAACTTGTACACACATTGATTCCAGTTGGTCTTAAGCTCTCCACTGTGCAATGTCAATATAGGAGTTGGAGAACATGATTCAGGTTTTGTATGTGAGTGCAATGGGAAACCTAATGTATGCAATGGTCTATACCAGACCTAACAATGCGCAAGCAGTGAGAGTAGTCAAGAAATTCATGTCCAATCCATGCAAGAAGCATTGAGCGGCAGTGAAGAGGATCTTCAGGTTCCTATGTGGAACATTTGCCTATGTGATTTGCTATTAGGGGTCCCCTAGTGAAATCAAGGTTTTGGATCTACAAGAATTTTTGGATTCTAATTAGGTCTACCAATGTGAATGTGTTCAACATGTTTGGTGGAGTTGTAAGTTGGATGAGAAAACGATAGGCTAGGGTTGTAATATCTACCACCGATGTTGAATACATCATAGCTACTCATGCAAGCAAGGAAGTGGAGTGGCTTCAAAGATTGTGTTCTACTATCGGGTTCACACAAAATGTTGTGAGGATAAATTATCATAATCAAAGCACAATCAATCTAGCAAAGAACCTTGGGTCTCATTCTCGGACGAAGAACAATGATGTGCAATATCATTTTGTGAGGGAAATGGTGGTTGAGAGAAAGATATCTCTGGAGAAAGTGGAAACAAAGGAAAACATTGTGGATTCATTAACCAAGGTAATGAGTACTGAAAAGTTCACTTGGTGCAAGAAAGATATGGGCATTTTTGCTCGACGCTATTGAAGGATGAATATGCGCTCACTTATGCAAAGGGTTCAACAAGTGGGACACTGTTGGGAAATTCTCAACTTTGCATGGATCTATGCAATGGTAATTGTGTGCAAACCAATTGTTGCACAAGTACTAGTTGCACAAGATGTTGCACAGGTTGATTGTGCAAGTTGTGATGGTTCGCAAGTTTTATGTGGACACTGCCTTTGGCAGATGCGCAAGGATGTCAGCATGCGGGAATGATGGTAGAGTTGCACAAGATATTCTACTCAGTTTCATTGCACTTTGGGAGATTGCACAGTGGTCCGTGGTGGTTGAGTTTCAATAAGGTGTTGCAAGGAGTTGTGCAACATGCAGAGCAATGAAATGTTTTCTAAAGGCATCCCATACACTTGTCTAATTGTATTTGTCAGACTAAAGAAGTGTTAGCAACATCTTGGTGGCGCTCTAAAACGGACCTGTCGAGGAGTGTCACAAGTCATTCACTTGGCGCAATAGTTGGTGAATGTTGATTCTTCTACTATGCAGACGTTACAAGTGAAGTACCTAACAAAGGCACGGTTCTTCTAAAGAAATGTATGCAGCTAGAGTGAATCATATGCAGTCAAACATATGTGTAACAAAGGTTGTTGAATGTTAAATACACATGGTCAAGTGTGTGCATTGTAATATTAAAAAAAAATTGTATGGAGGTTGCAAAACTTTGAAGCTTGGTTTCTTTAGCATTGTAAGGCAGACCAATTTATGTTATAATCTAGAAGGTTATTGTGCTGGGTGTTTTTACCCGAAAGGGTTTTCCCAAGTGAAAATTGTGTGTGTGGGCTTGTCATTATTTGTCTATGTTAGATTCACAGAGCATAACTTTCCTCTGTGTTTGTTTATCGTGAACAAATTTATTCCCAACAAGAACAAGAAGCATAAGCATGAACCCATAGTCAAGCCCCCGTTGTTAGGTAATCAAGCAATCAATCCCATGCTGCTAAAAATCAATCTAGCTTAACAACCGACAATGGTGCATATGAAGATACTTGGGAGAAACCTAACAAAAACCATTTGGATGGAGGTTTTGGTGTCAATGTTCTTCCAAAGGACACTTGGCAAAGTCTCAAGAAGCCAACTATTTGGCCTCTAACAATCCAACTAGTGAGAGCACACCAATATGGCATAAAGGTATTGGGTGCACTGATAGGACAAACAATGTTTATTGGAACCCAACACTTTTTGTTGAATTTTGTAGTCATCTCATTACGAAAGAATGCATTGTTGGGTCGAAGTTGGTTAAGATTATCCAACGCCCTCCACAACTAGAAGAAAAACTACTCTCCATTGAAAGCAAAGGCCGAAAGATGTCATAGATTTGAATATTCACACAGTAAGCAAGGAACCAGCCTTGTCTAACACAATGGACTTGGACTATAAAGAAGCGTTCTCAAAAAATGGAAACCGAGGTACTATGGTACCAAATGATGAAGGGATCTTGGAGTTACAGACATGCTCTAAAGATCGAATGAACTCCCTCAATGGCCTATTCCATTGGCAAATGGAAGACCATGAGATGTTCCATCCGGATTGCAATAGCATTGAAATTATGGAGATAAAAGAAGGCTTGCAAAAAGATGAACAAAAAAAAAGTCAATGATACGAACTCCGCATCAAAGTCACAGTTAGCTTATCCACTTGAACTCCCATAATAGAAAGTTGGGGATGAAAAGTTGTAAGTTGGCCCACCAATTTGAAGGTGTAGTCAGCACGAAGTTCGCAAAGCCAACTATAGTGAGAGGGTGAATGTGAGGTCTAAGGATAGAATTACAATGGAAGGTGAAATACAACATCTTGGAGCATGGACTATTTCTGATGTACAGTTGGATGAAAATATGATCACCCTAGATGAACAAAGAGTCATAACAGATTCGGCAACTGAGGTCATGTCAAGGCAGAGGAAGTATTGTTGTAACCCATACTTGCGAGCATTCAATTTTAAACTGAGGATAATTGTGTTAACGAGGGTGAACGGGTGAAATTTCAAACCTAGGGAGCTTATATTAATTATTAATGGTCGACAAGAAATCAAAACTGGTATATTTAAGGTAATGTAGCTCAAACTATTCAAGATTCAAGAAATTTTGGAAACTAAAGCAATTATGCTCCAGAACTTGGACAGAACACATGTCAAGGACAAAGGGCATAGCTCATAATTATAATTGTATTGACTATAGACAGAGAATGTGAATATGGGTATTGTGGAGCAAAGGGGACATGATTAAAACATTCACAACGACGCCCAACAATCAAAAAGAGAAAGCTACAGTGATTAATAATGAAGTGTTATATATTGGAAACTCCAAATAGCCAAATATATATAGGGTAGCGGCAGGAAGGTGTGGCCATATAGATTAGGCCCTAAAGGCCCTCCATTGAGTGAGTCCCTCAACCTATCAACTGAGTGCCAACTATCTATAGCCTCCCTACTCCCCTTCCAAATAGATATATAGGGCCAGGGCCTATCTATAGTAGCATCTCCCCCTCACGCCGACAAAAGGAGAGGACATCCTATCTATAGTAGCCCACCTGGCCTCCCAAGCATAACTATAGATAGTCACATCGATGCAAGGGCGACTATCTATAGTTTGGGTGAGCAATAGTGAACCACTTGACCCCACTTCTAGGATTGGGATCAAGGAATAGAAAATAACGACCCTAACAATGAAATAGAAAACTATATAATCAAAGTGCACTTAATTGGAAAGATAAAAACTTGTTACCTAAAGAAATGTTTTAAAGGGCCTTTGGATTGTTGTGAAGTCTGCAAAGAAAGAAAGAAATTATGTCAATGTCCATAAATGACCAAAAGTAGGTCAATGGGAATCAAGAATACAACAGTTAACAAAAGAAAGTTCTAGGAAGAAAGAATCATAGAAGCCAAATAAAGGAATAAAATTGTGTAAGACAATGTAAAGTATTGTGCCACCAATAAACGTGCTACTGAAACCAATACAAATAGCAATGAAGGGCGAACAAGAACCCCCAAAAGCACATGTCGATGAAGAATGGAAGACCTCATCAAATATCTTTGTTTGTAATTGAAGTGGAAATATCTTTGTTTGTAACTGAAGTGGAAAAGCCATCTGAGTCATCATGAATCACTATGAAAAGTTTGATAGTGCTCATCGAGGAGTACCCAATGTCAGAGAGGCCACGTTGGGAGATCCTAGGAGGAAGCAAAGCACTTCCTCTAGAATCTCCCCTAACATCCGATGCTAGTGTACCTCCCATACTAGAAACTAAACTCGTGATGAGTTTGCCCCTAAGGTCTGGGGGGCCACTGATAAGTAGTAAATCCATGTTGTTGGAAAGGACCAGGGCCACAATGGCAAGAAGCAAAGCCACAATGCCGAGGGAGAGTTGGCAGGGGATCTATGTAGTAATGGTGTGCTAAGAGAAGTGCCACCGAATTGATCTATCAGCTCTAATCTGCAATGTACCGGTGTCCAGAGGGCGCTTAGTGTTGCCAATCACCTAGATGGGCTAGAAGAAAGATGTGATCAACATGGGGGCTCTAGAACCTCTAAGCTCTTCATGTCGGGATTTGCACAAGAGGGTGACTACCTCGTGAAGATAAAGAGCCAGGCACTGCTGCTCTAGATATCTGAAAAAAGTAGATAGGGTGTTCATTGAGTCCCTATAGAGGCAATGATATCTTCCCCATATCTCATAGAAATGAGACATCTGAAAATGAAGTGTTCCTCAGTCTCCACCTCTTGGAGGGAGCAAAGATGGCAAATTCGGTCCTAATGGAGAATGTGGTGATCTATTTCAATACGTAACAAGTGAGAACACACTCTCATCTGGCCAAGGGGAAAGCTCAAGGCGTGAGACTGATGGCGTTGGAGATGGTGAGGGCGACGAATAATACCATCTACTACTTGTAAAAAATGTTCAACATAAAAAGCAAGCTTGTGGCTGAGCCGCTCAAGGGAAGAGATCCAGATGGCCTGGATATACTGTCTGTAGATGTCCTCTTTGGCAGCGGCCTCTCTATCCTTCACCGAACAACAAGCCTATTGACTCTTCACCATATGGCATGCCTGTCGACTCTTCACCATACAGCCTGACTATTCTTCAGCTGTACGGCCTGCTTGTTGACTCTTCATTGTATGGTTTGTTTATCCTTTGACAGTACACCTGATTGTTTATCAACTCACTGGACATTGCATATGTTTGGCCTTCTCTGCATGCTGCAGAAACATGCACTCTTATTTCTCTACTATGCATTCAAACTACCATATGTCTTTGGACCGTATTTCTACTAGATCGAGTGTACAGACAGCTACAGTGATAGTACGACCTGGTACAGTACATTATTTTTGGATAAATTTCAACATCCAAGAAACAAAACAGTTATTGGATTTGTCAGTTTTCATCAACAAATTCAGACAAAATGTTTTTGTGAACAAAATCAGACTGCAAAACTTGGTAATAAAATCCATAATTTTAACAAAGGTATTTTCAGCATTGAAGGGTATCTGCAAGATTTCATAAGCAACTCCTCCAGGAATATCTTGCCTTCCCTCTTCAATCTCATCCTTCAACATTTTGCATCTGGATTGTGTGGGAAGGGGCTCCAAATTCTCTTAATTTAGATCTTTGTGTTAGTATTATCAGTGTATAATATAATAATATTTAGTAGCCCTCCTTAGTTATGTTGATTATTCTCTTGTCGACTTTGGGTAGTGTATTAATGAGTCTTTAGTTATGAACGGTTGGGTCGATGGTTGTGTCTTAACTGACAACTGTTGGTTCTCATCTTATAAATAGCAAGTTGAATGTCAGTATAAGCATGCTAATGTGACTATTCCTCCTTGTACTACACTACCTTATGCAATAAAGCTGTTATTCTCTCATGATGTTCTGTGCTATCAAGCAATAAAGCTGGTATGTATTTATAATTCTACAATTGGTATTCCTTTGGTAGGGTAGCTTTTTGAAGTAAACACAGTATGTCAAAGTAATCTTCATTTCATTTGACTGGTAGTGGAAAGAGGAGATATTGAGTTGGAATATTGTGCAACATGAGCAAACAGCCAATATCTTGACAAAACCTCTTGCACTTGATAAATTTATCAATTTTAGAGATAAGCTTGTAGTCTCTTACATGACCGTAATGGGAAGGTATTAGAATATATGTAATGGTCAAATTATATTCGGCTACAATAGTTACGAGTTTGTTGGTGGTAATGAGATGGTAATTAAAATTTATTTCACATATAGGAGGTAAATGACAATTACAAATTTCAGTTGACAAAGGAAACCATAAATGTAATGAAGACGAGTAAATTTCCAGTGAAGTATTGGTCCTTCTTCACTCTCTACATTGTCTAGTGTTATGTTTTAATGTTCCTTTAGTATAGACAATCAGCTCCTTTCTGCCATTTTGACTTGACTTTGATCTATTTGAGAATGTCGAGGCATTGTCCTCTACATTTAATTCTCTTATTTGTGATAAAATCGTTTCTAATCTCGTCCAAGTTACTGTGGATAAAGATGAAGAATTCTAAGCTCGTTCAGACATATTATACTGCTAGTAGGGACCCCCTCACCCCAAGGCTGAATAAGTCGTATTTTCCTGGTGGCATTACACTGCTGGTAGAGAACCCCCTCACCACGAAGCTGAAGATGTCATATTTTATAATGTGCCACATCCTGTACTGCTGATATGGACATTTTCAACAAACACAAGATTTGAAAAGAGGAACTGGAACTTATGATAAGATTAACATGCAAAAGTAGATGATTAAAAGGGTAAATCTACCCTCATCTTTACATATATAGTCTACAACCCCAGCAACACATTTGAAGTACTACCAGTATGCTGCTTGACAACAATGTGACGAGATTGAATTGAATAATAACAAAATGCAAGCAATAAATAATTGCAATTATAGAGAATAATTAAACTTACGTTATATCTCCTGCTGTTGATGGAGAACCATACTCATCAAACAAACGCATCAGATCTCCAAATTGACCATGTAAATCCCCAAAGATCTTCACAGGAGCTTTAATTTGCAAAACACTTGGTTCTCGAGCAAAAATACGTTCAGCACTCTCACAGAGCTCTGCAATTTCCCCACAATCTAGTATGAATTGACGGCGTACTGGAGGTTTCCAGCCACGAGGCTTTAGCAAATCTGCTAAGACCTGGACAAAGTCGTCCATTTCATTATCTCACAGGTAATAAAGAAATACCATATTGTAAGTCTATATGCACTATATTTATTGCAATATACAAGTGCGGCTTCAATAGCCACCTTTTTGGGAATACTATAAATCGACATTTGCCTATCGAATAACTTCCTTGCAGCAACAGTACTTTCAGGAGTCCCATAGCTCACTCGCCTGCCTTCATTTTCAAACTGATCAATAGAAAGTTGTCTCACAAGACCACCTAAGGCTCCCCCAGTTTCTGCAGGTACAAAAACCTACAAATATAGACCATAAACAATATTAAATATTTTAGTAATCGTAACAGGCAACAAGGTTATTATTTGCATTTCTTCCCTTCTGTATAGTTTGTAGAAAAAAACTACACACGTCACTAACATAGACAAATAATTTACTTATCTAGATAAATTTATTAAGTGTCCAATCAATCTATATTCATCAGAAATCATTTAAAGACATCATTAGATAATGAGAAACCCGGCAATAACATAGCCAAAGAACTCCTGTACTTTACAGAAGCAACTGCCATGTGACTCTTGTTGAATATGATTGTCTTGTTTTATAACAGGCATGTTCATACCGCTCTATGATGAAGTTTAACTGCAGACAGTGAAGGGTCATTTGGAAAAACTACATGTGGCCTTCCAGGTGTTTCAGCTCCATTTGGTATTGCACCTGGCCCTTGATCTCGATCAGGAGATTCCGAAACTTCTCCATTGCTCTGCCTTGCTTTTTCTAATACTTTGCTTATGGCTTCAGCTTCTGCAGCTGAGGCTTTGACCAGAGACTCTTCACTCCTAGTCAATCTCCAGAAACAATATTTGGTAATCAGTGTAATTGTAAAACATAAACAACATTATTTTCCTAATACAACAGACTTAGGTGAGAATTTGCCCATCTATTTGTCTTAAGACAATCTTGAAGAATCTACAAACATCCATTTTTCTCCATACTGTTGCAGAAGCAAGTTCAGATCCAACTAACCTCTGCCTTTGGACAGCTGCATTTTCTGGACTTATATCCATGGACATGTGGCCATTGAGAGAAGGTGCAAAATGGTTATCCATCACAATTGTACCATCAGAGACATTATTTGAGGGTGGAGATCTAGGTGTTCCTGGAGGAGAAACCCCAGGATATCCACTAGATGTTTCTGAAGCTGCAAAATCATCTGCTACAAGCAAATCATCTAGTAGGGCCCCTGCAAAAAAATATAATCATATTTTAGCACGACGGTCATTTTATAAAATAAAGAGCCCTACATAGAAATAAGCAAAAAATGCATGCAAATGCTTGCTAATATCATTCAAACCACAAGCCAGTGATGTTGTCCAAACAGGTAAGTAATTTTTCAAGGACTACTAAAAGCAAGAAGTGAAACCAACCGCTTCAAATTATATTTAATACCGTTAAGTCACAGAGACTCCCATGTAATGGATCAAAAGGCCAATATCAATGTAACAACCCATCCTTTGAGAGAAGTTTCAAGCTAGTAGAGATAAGTGCATAAAGTTTGAAGATCTTTCAATACTTTAATCAATACAAATGGTTAAAATTTCTAAAGAAAAAATGCATCTGCACAAATGATAATAATATATATCTTAATCTAAAATGCCGTGACGCTTCTTGGAAATGATAAATGACTTAATTGTGTACTTTAGAATATATTTTAAGAAAATCATAAGCTTCGTGTACATAATATCTAAGCAGGAACCTGGTTAGAAGTTTACTATGAAAAAAGAAGTGATCCATCCATGTCATTTTAAAATACTTTAAAACTATAAAAATCTACTAGAAGGTTCATAGCAGTATTACACAGGAACACATCCCCTAGATTTTGGTGACGTCCTGGACACTTCGGGCACTTGGAGAAGACATCACCAAAAAAATTCATTTATTTCTGACACTTCTACTTTAAAACAGACACCGCCCACACACACACCCCTCCCCAAAAACACTGAATCCTAATCCCAAAAGTACCCTGAAAAACATTAAATAAAGTTTAAATATTTAAACATTAATTTTTATATATTATTTAAATAGGTATCATCTGCCTGTCCCCGACACTAAGTTAATCATGATGTGTAGTTATATGTGACAACTAACAAAGTTCCAAAGAGTGAGAACAAAGAATCCAAGACTAAACCAAATAACAATTAATTAGCTAAAAAGTAGTGGTACAAGCGGCATTAGTTGAGTCCTAAAGGAACTTCATAGTATTTTAACTCTCAACACTAATTTTGCATCCAATTGATCTAATTCCAGGAAGTAAAAAATTCCTTCCAGGTGTTAAAGTGTAGCATGCAAACTCCCAGATAGAAGATTCCTGTACAAGATAGTCACGGTTTAAAGGGTACAACATCTTGACCTTCCGAACATAGACACAACCATTATTTTATTTTTCAAGGAGTTTCTTTCTCTGCAAACCACGTAAGTAAGAATACTCTTAGATGTTGTGAATCACAATTCCACAGAACTATGGTGTGTCTGAAGCATGCTAAAAAATACAATGAATTCAGTAGTTTAAACAGAGCTATTGCTCTAATTGTATTATTGCACTATGTTGACCTCAAAAATTCCTGTGGTCAAAATAGGCATCTTGTCAGATATTTCCAAACAAAATTTTCCCATGATATCCCAAATTTGTAAATAATTAGCAATTTGTCCAGTGTTGTTTTCATCGGGGTTTTATTTAGATGTTCTAGTTTTTCAATTTAATCATCGGTGTTCACATCACCTTTATTTTTAGAAAGATCATTGTAAGCTGTTCAGTGCTTTGGCTAGCATGCAGCAGCGGTTTAAGATTTCTTTCCCCATAGAATTCATCCCACATTCATCACCAGAAAGTCATTATTCAATTTTTTATTTCCAAAGGGTAAGTCAAAGAAGCAGAGGCATTCGGTTGTTTTGCGAGTAATAAGACTATAGATGTTAGTACCATGGAATCAAATCTCGACGGAATCGCCGAGTACCCAGCATTATTTTGTCTACCGAATAATCACCGTAGTTATCACGAGCCGACTTTTAAGCTTGTACTCGCAAGTGATGGCAAGTAATTACTCACAAACTCGAGCTTAAAACAAGTTGTTGGAGGCCAATTAACCTCTGCCACATAAAAGCATCAATTTTGTCATTTGCTCGCGATTGTTTGTTGTTTTTGCTTTGCTAAGATGCTTTTTATCATTTCTTGATTGTTGCAACGTGATTGTCAATGATTTCCATCAGCATTGGAGGATTTTGATGAGTATTTGAGAGGTAAGAGTCTTCATTTTAAATTATTTGTTTTGATTTTTTGGATTTCCAAATTAGATCTATAAATCATAGGGTTTAAATTTTTTTCCTTTTTTTGTTTAGTTTTTTCATTTTCTTTTAGTTCTTTCTTTGATAGGCACTGGCAACTAAGGTTCTAAACTAAGACTTTGTTTTTCTTTGTTTTAGAGGGTTTGCACTTGCAGGTTGCATTCAATATGCAGTGGTATACAAGAATGGCATCCGGTTCTAGTAGTCAGAGTAAAAAATTTGATGACCTTGCTTGGAAGCATGGCAAAGAAAGTGCAAAGTACAAGTCAATCATATGCAATTATTGTGGATTTAAGATGAGTGGGGGCATCAATCACCTCAAAAATCGCAAGTAAAGATATGTGATTGTGCAAATAAGTGCAACTTGAGGCTCAAAGAGACATGGCTACTCTCCTAACTCTTTATGAGAAAATGAAAGAAAAGCAAAAGCACTTGCATCCGTAATGAATAGGTGGTATGGAGGGTGGATTTTGATGACTTAAGAACCTCTTCTATTACCTCAAGTGTTTTGGGTACAAGACCCATCTACTGGAGATAGTTCGGGTTTACAGGGATGGTTTCTTTAATCCTCAAAATAATCCTAGGGTGCAACCTTCACTCAAAGGTACTACTTGGAAACAAAAACCACAAAATGAGGCAAGGGTATTTGCGACAATTTTTGGTATTATAACAAAATACCATTTGATGTGGTGAAGAGCCCATATTGAAAGAATTTGGTATCCGCATTGACCGTTGTTGGGAAGGGGTTCAAGGCACCTACTACTAATGATTTGAGTAGCCCATTGTTGGAGAACATCGTGAAAAACACGTAATTTATAGTATAAGAGCAAAAAAATTATAACGCACAAAGGGCTACAACATTTCTCTGATGGATGGATAGAAGAAGCCACACTTTGATTAACTTTCTAGTGGCCTCAAGTTGGTACTTGGTGTTCTTGAAGTTAATTAATGCCTCCCACCAAACAAAAAATGCAAACACTTTGTGTGATATGTTGAATGAGATGATCTTGGAAGTGGGTGTGGAGAATGCATATGAGTTGTGACAGACAATGAAGCAGCATATATAGTAGCAAGGAGACTTCTTGAGAAGAAGCAGCCTACACTTTTTTGGAGCACTTATATGACCATTGCATTGATCTCTTACTTGAGTGCATAGAAAAAATTATATGGGTGAAAAGTGTGGTTGAAGACACCAAAAATATCACAAAATATATCTACAATTACTCATGGGTACTAAGCTTGATGAGAGATCTCACCATCAAAAAGGAGCTTGTACGAGCAAGAGTCACACAATTCACCACAACCTTCATCACATTGTAGAGCATTGCAGTCTCACTAACATCTCTTAAGTGGATATTTGTGAGCACACAGTAGTTGGAGTCTCCCTATAGTACGAAGGCCGAGGTGAAAGGGTCGTGAAGACTTTTTTTGATGATGTGCTTGCGAAGAACATAGATGAGATCCTTAAGTTAACTTTAAATTTAACTATTTTTTTTTTTTTTTAATTGTTCAAATTTCTCTCAATTTTAGTTTTAAAATTGTACGTTATTTTATTGGAGTCAAAACTTTTGGCCATAATTATTTGCTTGATGGATGTCAAAAAAACTCAAGGGGTTCTCTGTATGAGGCCATTAACATGGCCAAGGAGGTCATAATAAATTATTAGGAGAAAAATGGAAGAAAATATGAACTCATTTAGTGTATAATTGATCGGAGATAGAAGATGAACCCCATGTTTTTCTTCTCCAATTCATTTAATGTTGATGAGGTGGTTATGGATGTGGCCTAAACACATGCATAAAGAGGATGATACCTAATAAAACCACTAGAGATCCAATTCTTGATGAGCTACAAAGGGGACGCTCTTTTCTTTAGCTCTCTACATTCAGAGAATGACCTAACAATTAGGTAAAAACAAATTGAGTCATTTGATAGTTGTCTCATTATTCGTAGATACTGGACTTCTTTAATAAATGCAAGCCTGGCTGACTTACAAAATTTATAAATATCCCATTTCTAGATTATGGTGGGATGATTATGGTGCAAAAACACCAAAACTCCAGAGGCTAGTCATCCACATTTTATGTCAGAGATGTAGCTCTTTTGGTGTGAACGTAATCGGAGTATGTTTAAGGTCATTAACACAAAGAAGTGCAACAAGTTAACACATCTTAATGACCTTTTTGTGCAATTAAATATGTCTTTGCATGAGACAAGTAGAGAGCCAAGAGAGTCATGAGGCGATTGACTTGGATCATATCAATCAATACTCAGACTAGATCACGGAGGATGTGGATGAGCAACTCATGTTTATCGAGAAGGAAGCAACTTTGGAGAGGGAAGAAGAGGAAGCAAGAAGAATGACCCAACAACTAGGTCTAAACAAATTGAGTCCTTTGATTGTAGTCTCTTTACTCGTAAATACTAGACTTTTTTTTTAAAAACAAACATAGCTAACTTACTAAATTTGTAAATGTCTTATTTTCAAATTTTTGGTCGAAAGATTATGATGCAAAAATACCAAATCTTCATAGACTAGCCATCCACATTTTATCCCAACCATGTAGCTCTTCTGGATGTGTACATAATTGGAGCATGTTTGAGGCCATTCACGCAAATAAGCGCAACAAGTTGATAACACGATGTGTCAATGACCTTGTTTTTGTGCAATACAATCTTCATCTTCACATTAAGACAAAAAAAGGGGCAAGAGAGTCATAAGGCAATTGACTTGGAAGATATCAATCAAACCTCAGACTTTTGTTGAGGATGTCAATGAGCAACCAATGCTCACTGAGGAGTTTGTGAAATTGGCGAGGAAAGCGGAGGAAGCAACAGCCACAAGGGCAGGAGAGGCATCGAGGGATGCTGGTGTGGGGTGGAGAGAATCCGGATGATGTGTTTGTGGATGATTTTGTTATAGAGGATGAATCTTTACCTTCTACTTCCAGAGAACAATAGAAAGTAGATGAATCTTTACATCGATAGAAGTCATATTGACACAATCATGGCATTGATGTTGAATCATTGTTGACCTAGTCTAACTTTGTTCCTACTCTTAAGAAATAGTTTTACCTTGTATGAAATTATGGCGGCCATTGTGTCAAATGGCAATTTTACACCAAGGACGTAGCCGATCAGCACCAGAATATGCCAACATTTTCCATAATATGCCCACAAAGCTTGGCATATGTGATAATGAGAGAAACAAAGACCTCAAGGACAGAGTTGGCATGCATCCCTGCATTCAGACCAATATGAATTCCCAGTAAATCTCAGAGCTAGGAGACACTTGCAGGAACAGTTACCTAAGACTTCGAGACAAGGGGGTGAGGTTTCTAGGACGGCAAAAAACTTCCAAAATTTTAGGGACGGCCGAGTGACAACTAATTAAAATAATATATAAATATTTTAAACTTTAAATATACAAATAAACTAAAAAAAATTAGAACTAGATACATCAATGATAGATTAAATGATCATACATTACAATTTTAAAGTTTTTGATAAATACATCAACTATTCAACACGTTGCCCAAGGGCCAAAACAAAATGAAGAAACATAGTCCATAAACATCCAAGTATGCAACTAAAAAATCAGAGTCATCATCTGAAAGAACATCCATTAACTATTGCCTGTTGGAACTGTTGTCCTCATTCTCATCCTCAAAGTGGATCCCAATCAATCCATGTTGCACATTATGCTCCTCTTCAACCTGACTCAATTCCTCAAGATCTACAACCCATCGTAATGTTGGGGTCTACATGTACTGAGGAGTCTTGTGATCCATCAAAATGCAATGCACTGAGTACAACAACAAGATTCTTCACTCTCTTAGAGGTAAATTTGTTCCTCTTAAAAGAGTGGATCCGACCATATGTCAACCAATTCCTCTCAACAGCAAAGGAACTAGCAACCTATGAAAGGAGACGAATTGCAAGTGTCTATCGATGTCCTGGACACCCATATGGCCGCCACCAACTCATTGGCTTCTCTTGGGCCAATGTTGCCTTGTCTATCCTCGCTAATGTTTTGTAGCCATCAAGTTTTATAAACTTGATCCACTCGATCCTCAAATGTGAAGCCTCTTTTGCAATATACATTTTTTCCAAGGCCTTCATTAAGCCCCCCTTCAACTTGTTGTCCTCTCGAGGGGTACATCTACCAGGTCTGTCCACATACCATTTTGATTTAAGGGCATATGCAGCCATATGTAGTGAAGTGTTCAGAGTCTCCCACCTCTTTTGAATGACAAGCTGAATATGCTCAATGTAGAAGTCTAGGGTGGGGTCCCTCACCCAAATAGCGGCCTTCATCTGGCCAAACATGTTGTTGATGCACTAATATATCTCACCGAGGTTGGGGCTATCAAAATCCCCATATTTGATGACGCTAAAAAATAGAGATTTAATAGATGTATTTTGCATCGGCCCAAAATGTGTCTCTCACCACCACTTCCTTCGCCCTCTTCCCTTGCTTTGTCTTGGACTCCGGCCTCCAAATCCACTCCTGTGTCAGAATCATAAGTTGTTGGGGCTCCTACAACTCAAGCATAATATCTAGCAAAACAAAGTAGGATATATAACAGATGTCAATTGGCTTGAGGAATTGCTTCCTTGAAAAGCTTTGAAAGAGTGCCAAAGATGTGTGGTGATTGCAGACGAACATCTGCACCTCCCCAGCCTCGTTCGTTATCTATTTGACCCATTTAATTTTTTTTTTTCCAATGCCTTTTAGTGCATTTTTCATGACATGCACGCAACAAAGGGTCCAAAATATATGCCTATATGTAGCTTCCACTAGCTTCCCTACTACTCTGCATGCATACGCTGCATTTGTGACTTCCTATACAACATTGGTAGGGCCAAGTTCCTCAATGGCTTCTTTCAAAATCAGAACTGAAATTTTGCATCTTTGTGCTTCCAAGAACAATCAGTTGACCTCAAGAAGTATGGTCCATCTTTGCACGAGACAATGATAATAATGAGTGGATGGTGTCTAATATTCGTCCACCCATCCATGATAATGTTGCATCCATGGGTCACCCATGTGTCTTTCATATTGTGCCTTTCATCTCCTCCATCAATACGTTAACCTTGGAATAGTTCTTATCCAAGATTGTAGTCCTTGATTTGTTATTTCCTGGAGGCACATATATTGGACCAGCTTTGACTACCTTAGCCATGGCCTCCTTGTAATAACGAGAACGAGCAGCATTATAAGGGATCCATGTGGCACAGAAGAATGATATATTGGTCTATTTATAAGTTGGAAGTCACTTTTGGGTTTAGCTTTATGTTATTTTAAGTTTTGAAGTCATTTAACATTTTTTATTTCTTTTATTTTTTAATTTTATTAGAAACTATTTTTTTTCGCTGCAAACTTTATGCAACCATAGAGGATGTTTGGGACGTCCAGAGCTACCTAGGGACATCTTGGATGTCCTCTACAAGCTCCCAAAAACATAACGTTGCCGGAACTTTTTTAAAAACGTCAGAACGTCCCCATTGTAATGTCCCTTTTTAGGTAATTTTTTTGAATTATGGGTTTTACTATGATGCCTTCTCACACTGGAGCAGTACATACAACACTTAATAACCCAAACCCCAATGAATAAAAATAACACTGCAAAACTAATGTTTGAGTCCAATTAGGAACTTTATTTCAATACTCACGTACAAATAATATGAATAAGATTTGAAACTGAATAATAAATGAATACCCACAAACGCTAACGCTAATGTATGTTGGATTAAGACTGCAGCCACCAAAGGATGTCCACAACAAGGGTATTAGTCCCCACGACAGTTGAAAATACCTCTAAAACAATGCTATATCGCATGGCAGGGTACAATAACTCCACGGATGGTATAAATATTGTCATGACAACAATTTGAGGTTCCACAACTGGTACAGCAGTCCACAGCAGGCAGCAAATGTCTATGGCAAGTACAACAGCGTTGGATGTCCCCAAGGCAGCGTCACTTTCACCAATAGCAGCACAATGGTTAACAATGTTGTGCAGCAGCCAAAAGATGGTAGTAGGGGTTCCCGAGGCCCACGCTAGGACAGCAACAGCACAACCAAGGGTATTGCATTGGATGTGGGAACAGATACAACTGGCCCTAATCAATGAACAAACCTCCAATGAATATATATAACTCTGTAGCGTGGCATTGTATCGTGGTACTGTAGCATGATACTATAGCGTGTTACTGAAAGAGCGCTGACACCAAAGTAAATCACGGATACCAATAGAATTCTGAAGATGATCACAATCTTGCCAAATATAAAATTTTACAAATCTGAAACCCTAGTGCTCTGTTGAAAAATTCCGATGAAGCACACTTGTAATTTTTGTATGAAATTACCTCAGGTTTAGAGGGTTTCCGTCCTCAAACCTAAATCTGAATGGTGAGGGATTTTAACTGAAAACTAATGAACTAGAAGGCTCAATCAATTGAGGAATATTGATAATTAAAAAACAAATGCATTACAATGAGGAAAACTCTTAATATATAGAACTCAATTGCATCTTTTAAGGTTAGGGTTACACTTTAAGCTTTTACCTTTTTCTTTTATTTTCACTTTTCCCTTTTTTCACCCTTTTCTTTTATTTTTAATAATAATAAAATAATATTAAGTTGTCACTTTTTAATAAAATAAAAAGTAGGTCACTTAGACAACTTTTTTATTTTTTTACTCTATTTGAAAAAGCAACCATGACAATCCACCCTTTCCAAAGAAAGATTTTCCTCAAGCAATACTTGAATTGTCCTACAAATACCAGGATCTCAAACTCATTTTTTCATTTTTTCCATTCCTCCTTGTGAAGTAGTTGGCTTTTGTGGCACTACTATGATATAATAAGGAATTGGAAGCCATGTACCAAGTGATACTTCTCCAACCATCTCAGTGAATGAATCCATGATAGATGAATGATGAATCAATTGGAATCTAGAAAGAGTACTACCAATTGTGTCATTCTCAAGTTGTTTTGCTTGTTGATCTTCAATTCCCTGCAAAATTGTGTTGATTATGCCCAACTTCTTACTTGCAACTTTGTTTTCCCTAGAAACTATTATTTATGGAAATCATTCTCTCCATTCATCTCACTAAAAAATACTGCAATAATTTGTGGTTCTTCTATCTTATGAAGTGAAGGGAATGAGCTAAACTTCATAGTGAGAGCATCAACCATTTCTTACATTTCCTTGAGTGCAGTTAAGGCCTCTTCTGCGATTCCCATGACCATATCCCTAGGAATCTTTAATCACACACAGATATTCTAATTTCATTGTTTCTAATGTACTCTTTACTATTGGCAAAACTGCTAGAGTAATGGTATGCTTAGTGCTAGCAACATTTACCTCACCCATAGTGTTGTTCTCTACCACAATTTGGGCTCTCTACAAACTTAAGAATAAAATTTTCAATAAGTCTTTCCGTACTATCCAACTTGATAAGGACTTGCACCTCTTTCTCTTCTATTATCAGCAGTTGTAGCTCTTCAATCTTCTGCACTACTTTGTTTGCTCTTGGCTAAACTGTTGTGATTCATCTAACTTTGATGTTGCTCATTTCTTGTCAATTTTTGCTTCCTCAACCTTTTCAAGGTTGTTTTGCTACTATTATTGTCGTCATACCTTGAGCAATGACCCTGGAGATTGTCAAACTACTTATCATTAGTTTCTGATCTAAAAATTTCAACAAGCTCAAAACCACCATTAATATTTGTTGAAATATTTTTCTCATGTGCATGCCTTTTGACAAAGTCATCATGAATCTCCACCTCATATCCTTCTTGACTTGACACATTCTTTTTATTTCCCAATCTTGAATCACATGAATGCTCAGAGTGTCTTCCTTCTATTGTTGATGCCTCTGACAAGACAATACCCTCAAAAGAATTGTGTTGACTTTCATTCTTACAAATATCCTGCAAATCATCTCTATGTAGCATGGACTCAATCATAGGTGGATTGATGGGTATGTATTGAAAAGGAACAACTTTCTCACTTGTGCATTCACCAAGTGATGCTTTCTCCTTAACTTCTTTAAAATAAATCTTTTGTTAATCAACAATATCAAAAGTCAATAAAATATCTTTTTCTACATTAAATTTCATACCTTCTACCTAAACAGCTGATTCCTCCAAGGTTTGTTTTCTTTCAATTTCTTGCAATTCTAATTTTTCTTCTTCCTCATGTTCCACCATCAAAATTTTTGGGACTTGTTCTTTGCCTAGGCATGTGTGGCTTGGCTCCCAAGGTTCTTTGCATGAGAAGTAACATTCTTGTCTTCTAAGATCATTTTTCCTGCCATTTTTTTGGGAATTCTTGCTCAGTTCAGCTATCATTTTTGTTGTCAAGTACGGTTTCAACCTTTCTTCACATTAATCAACCACACTTCTACCCAATGCAAGTGTTGTTGGTGAGACTTCCCACACATCCTTTCTCACATTAGTCAATAAGACTGATAGGAGTGGCTGGAAAATATCATCTCTCATTCAGAATCAAAGACATAATTGTTTGCATCGAGGTAACAACATTTTCTGCATTATTCTTATTAACAATAGCAAAGAAATGTTGAAACATTTTAAAAATAAGATCATCACATTCGAGATCTAGCATTACAACACATGATCTAACTTTTGCAACAATTTCTGAAATCGAAACCCTCTTAGCAAAATAGGGATCTTTGATTTTATCCATACCTCAAAAGCTTTCCACAGTCAACAAGACTATTTCCCTCATGTTGGTGGTGTTATATGGCTTTTCAAAAGCTATTATTCTTGTAATTTTACTAATACAAGTGATAACTACAACTCTCACATCAGGATCTGGGTGTCACAAAAGTTTGGGCTTGACCAAACTCATTGCATAATCTCAGAATCTGACTGTTCTACCATGGATAGAGAAATTTCCATTTCCTCCAAAATTCTAAGTAGAACATCTTTTGAATGGGACAGCTGCTCAAGTTTCTTCCCTGCACTGTAAAGCTTTATTCAGATAGAATTTAAATAAGCCTATACAAAGATTAACTCACATAAATAATGGCAAAGACGAACATAGAGAAATAATATTCAAGCACACAATAATATTTTATTATTCTTCTCATTACAATAACAATATGAAGCTTACATATTTATAGGAATGTCTTTCCTATAAAGATGGAGATTTACTTAACCAACGAATCTCCCCAAATAACTCAATCTTAACAAATAACCTATATACGTAATATTGTTGTTACTCACAACAATATAACTTTCAAATAGTATATTCTAACTACTAACCCAATATACCTATTAGTGAATTACTACTCTCGAAATTATTCACATTGCAAATCAATGTAAGGACTAACACTCCCCCTCTTAGTCCTTACATGATACTTTGTGTTTTTCACAAGACTTAATGAAAGTAAAGAAAAACGCATCAACCTCTTATCAACCATTCACTGTCGAGAACACATCAATCGAATCAGTGTGGGAACTCCGAACAGGGACCATATGCCATCACCCATTCATTGAGGAAACCTCATCAACTTATACAGTGTGGGAACTACAAGTAGGAACCATCTATTCAACATTCACTCCCACATCTCTATAAAACCTTTTTTATGTAGTTCACTATGCGGGAAAAAAGAAATACACCTCTTATTTGTCACACATACAAACAAGTGTTGAAAAATAACAAAATATATGCACCATTATAACAAAAACGCCTCTTATTTAGTGGCTAATGACAAGCGTAGAAAGCCTCCCTCCTTTAGTGCCTCCAACCTCCAACATAAGAAGCTACTTACTTTCTTTGTAAGTGCTTGATGTATTCACGTGCAGTCAAGCATTGACATTTTTTAAGTCAAACTAGTTCAAGTTCAGTTTCTACATCATAACCTGCTTCGAGATTTTTGCAAATTCTATTGTCATGACACTTAACATTGTGGATGTCGGATGACTCTATTTTTGGCATTATCAACAAACTTGATCTCAATGACACCTTTTATGTTTTTAGATTTGTGATAATATCGACTAATGACTTAATTCTAATCTTAACATCTAATAAAAGTTTATTGACGCAATTTTTTTTTTGCACAATAATATATTTCGCTATTGTAAATCTCCTTCGAACACCAATACATATATATAGGATATGTGTATCATATAATTGGGGATATTCATATCCCTAAAAAATCTCACTCGTCTAGCTATATTAACACGAAATATATTGTTAACTATTTAACAATATATTTATATAACAAACTAATTATTAACTACTAACTTAATTTAACTATTAGTAAATTATTACTCTCGTAATTATTCACATTACAATCAATGTGAGGACTAACATTTCCTAATGTATTCCCAAATCATCTTTACTCATTAACTCCATGATTCACAATGTATGCATCAAATGGTATCTACAAAAAAAAAAATTCTTCCCAACAGGTTGGTAAGAGCAAGGCTCTAATACCACTATAATGTCCCTTTTTAAGTAATTTTTCTGAAATCTGGGTTTTACTATGATTCCTTCTCAAACTAGGGCATTAATCACATACTAAACAGTACATACAACACTTAATACAGCAAACCCCAATGAACAACAATAACACTATGCAAAACTGATGTTTGAGTCCAATTAGGAACTTTATTTCAATACTAAGGTATAAATAATATGATAGTGATTTGAAACTGAATGATAAATGAATACCCACAAACCCTAATGCTGATGTATGCTGGATTAAAACTGCAGCCACCAAAGGATGTCCATGGCAACGGTATTAGTCCCCACGGCAGCTGCAAATACCTCTAAAACAGTCCTATATGCCACAATAGGGTACAATAACTCCACGTATGGTATAAATATTGTCACAGCAGCAATTTATGAGATCCCATGAGTAGTACAACAGTCCACAGCAGGTACAGCAGGCAGCAAATGTCTATGGCAGGTGCAGCAGCATTGAATGTCCCTGGGGCAGCGTCACTTTCACCTACAGCAGCACAACTGTTAACAAGGATGCACAACAGCCAAAAGATGGTAGTAGGAGATCCAAAGTCCCACGCTAGGACAGCAACAGCCCAACCAAGGGTGCCGCATTGGATCTGGGAGCAGATACAGCTGGCCCTAATCAAAGAACAAACTTCCAATGAATATATATAACTTTGTAGCATGGTACTGTAGCATGGTAATGAAAGCGAGCTAACACCAAAGTAAATCACATATACCTCTGAAATGTCTCACAAAATTCTAAAGCTGATCATAATCTCGCCAAATATGGAATCTGACAAATCTGAAACCCTAGTGCTCTATTGAAAGATTCCGATGAAGCACGCTTATAATTTATGTATATTACCTCAAATATTTAGAGGGTTTCCGTTCTCAAACCTAAATCCGAATGGCAAGGGTTTTCTTCCTCACAATTTATACCAACTATAAGGGTTGTCATCCTTATACTAAAAACTGATGGACCGGAAGGCTCAATCAATTGAAGAATATTGATAATTAAAAAACAAATATATTACAATGAGAACTCTCAATATATAGAACTCAATCGCATATTTAGGATTAAGGTTCCACTTTTAAGTTTGACCATATTCTTTTATTTTCACTTTTCCCTTTTCTCACCCTTTTCTTTTATTTCCAGTAATAATAAAGTAATATCAAGTTGTCACTTTTTAATAAAATAAAAAGATGCTTAGACAACTTAAAATATTAATTTTATTATTTTTTACTTTATTTTGAAAAATGGGACATGACACCCAAGATATATCCTGAGATTTTCATTTTTCCGGAAACCCCAGGGGGACATTTCCCAAGAGTCCCCAAGTCCTGGAAGCATCTAGGACATCTGGAACTTGACAAAAATGCGGATAAGACTGCCTGCCTGTGTGTTCTTTATAATGAAGAAAAGCTCAAACATAAAGATAAGATATTTCTCAATCTAAATTACCAGATTGTTAAGAAAACCACCCCCATACCTTAACTGGTTCGATTCAAGTTCTAATCCTGGGTCTGATTCTCCTTGGAAATGGCCCGCATTATTTACAACCACCCGAGGAAATATGATGGGTTAGTTTAGGATAAGTTAATTATTTTTTACTCCTGTAATTTAGTTTCAACAGAGGTTTCCAGCAGGGAACTTAACCGAAACAGGAAAACTTAACCAAGGCTAAACCAACCTATTAATAACTGCCCCCAACCTAACTCAACCACCTCTAAACCCAGCTTTTTTTATATTTTTTATATTTTCTGTACAAATGTTTCCAAGAAAAACCCTTCCAAAAAATCGGCATTTCCTGTAACCATTTCTTGGTAACTTAGTTCTCTATCTAATAAGACAGATCAAGAAGGATAAAGCTGGCACTAAGCCTGATAGAGCAAAGGTCCTTGTTGCAAGATTCAAACCCAAATTACAGTGCCAAAGAAAAACCTATCAATGAACAGAAGCAGCAGAAGATTTACTAAAAAAACTACCCTCGAGGGATACAAGAGAACAGGAAAAAGAAGATCTAAATTAGTAAAGAAACATCAAACAATCCCTCTTTATTCATTTATAATAGTCTGGAAACAATTCTAAACAGGAATGAATTTATACCTCCACGCAAGCCGCCATACATAAAAATTAGTTCACCTACAGCTGCAGCAGCATGACGACAGCGCCTTGTGAGTTCTGCTTCCCCACCAGCAACATCTGCACTGTATCTTCCTGTTCGAGCAGTTGTGACCACTGACTTCCTGTCACACCAAACTCCAGCTGCAGTATCCAAGACTAGTAACAAGCAATGCAAATATCATTTATTACAAATGTTGGGCAAGTCAAAAGTTTATTGAAATGTTTGACAATATGAAATGTAAATGGACAAGATGAATAAATGTTTGTAACTAGAAATTAAGTCTAACGATACCTGCAACACTGGAAGCATCCTCTACCATTCGACCACCTCCAAGAGCTCCACCAGAAACATGCAGCCTTGCATTGACAAAAACCTGAGAACAAAGGAAACAAGGTACAGAAAATAAATTCAGATACCAGACTGCAATTATTAATGTACGATAAAAATGCCATTAAATAACAAGAACTTACTGCTGCATGCTGATATCTAGGAGAAGGGGATTCACCAAGTGCAATTGCCCATTCCCAGCGTCCGTCTCTGTGCTTTGCCAGACCATATGCACCAGCCAAAGGCTAATGACACAGTTAAACAACAAGAGAGGAGTGAATAGTTGTTTAGGCCACATGGAAACAAAACGTCCAGGTCACAGCAACATTAGAAGACTGCTATCAATCTAGAAAAGCGGTACATTGTATTACGCACTAGAGAGGTCTTATTCCTAGCTATTGAAGGTATATCTTGCATCATAGACCAAACTCAGAAATAAAATTCTCAGATGTACATTGATACTACCAGTCTTCCAAAGAGTCAGTGCAGTGCTACTTCACTTTGTTCTTGTTGAGTATTTCATATGACAAACTTCCCTACAAATAGACAGAAAAGATGCAAGACATTCACATGCACTGGAAATAAATCTGCCACTTCTTTTAGTTTCAAATTAAGGATCAACTCATTTGGTAAAAAAGCCCATAGGGGACGGCAAAGCCACTAATGTAGGCTGTCTGGAAATAATTGAAGGCATAAAGAAATCAGAAAGATATGCCTAACTCAAATTTGTTCCATCTACATTGAGCTCCATGTTACCTATGTTACTAACCTTGTAGAGGTGTGACATTGCATCTGGGAATCCATTCGCCACTTGTCCCACTGAGGCCTCATTCAAGGATGGTGCATGAGTCTGACTAGCACACTCTTTCAGTGTGGATTTACAAAAGACGCCTCAAGATACAAAGAATTTATATGATAAAGAGGGACATGCTGCTGCTATTTCCCATATTTGAAGAAGCATTAAGGTGTGAGAGATCCTGAAGTGTGATGCCAAAGATGCTGTCAATCTATTCTAAAATCAAGGGTCTCTTTCAAACAAAACTTTGAGTTGGCTAGTGCATCAACAAGGATTGGCAGTAAAAACAAGGTTAGATTCTTCTTGCATTCTCTTGGAAGAGAGCAGCCAGTCAAACATGTTTTCTGTAGTGTTGCCAAGAATTGTTAGTCATGGTTACAAGTTGAAATCAGATACTTATTTATTGCCCCGCTCTCTTGGCAAGGTTCTAATGAAACAGCTACGTCGGCTGGTGCATTTTATTAAATATAGTCATATAGGCTGTTGTACTTTATGTTTTACATATTCACATGGGCTTATTGTATATTCTTTAAATGAATTACATCTTTATGCTCTTTAAAACTTCTTCCATCTATAGATGTTTTCTTCCTCTAGAACCTTCCTTTTCTCTTCTTCTCTTGGAAGCTAATTTTGTCTAGAAGCTTCTTTGTAAAGAAAATAGAGTACAAGTGTTACCCTAGTATTTACAGGACGATCGCAAAGCATGATTAAGAGATGATCAACGATGGCTTCATCAATCAAGTGATTGCAGTGCTGTGAGGTGATTTTCATTGCAATTGTCCAGGGAAGGGATGAAGGTCATTTGTTACTAGGCTGATTGATATATCCGTCGGGAGTCCTATTCATTCATTATAGCTTTCTGTTTCACTAGTCAGCCCTACAAACCCCCAAGCTCGGTAGACAATGTATTGTTATTAATGGAGTTTACAAAGCAAAACCTCCCGGTACATAAATAACTAAATGACCCAAAGAAGAAATCCCATATCAAGTACCCCATGATGACAGGGCATTACACCTGCAAGGACAAGAACTGTCCTACCAAGCCTGACACCAAAATTTAGATATAGCATTTAGGCACAAAGAGAGCCTGTCCTTTGTGTGAAAAATAGGGAAAATTTGAAATCTGGATCCACCAAAGAGCTCACAGAGTAATTTCATTGTGTATTATCCCAAGAAGACTTCTGAGCAAATTGCAAGCATGGTGGTTATGTCAGAGGCAGGCCGCCTGCAAGAGTGGGAAAGATTAAATAAAAAATCAAAGCTCCCATAAGTCACAAGAAAAACAAAACTAACGAAGATGATTAGCGGGGTCATGAATGCCAAAGCTCCAAATGGGGTCATGAGGCTACTCATACTCTACAGAATTATGCAGGGAATATTAACTATGGTTTTGAATTGCATGATAGTGAGGCTCATGTGAGTGGAACTTCAACTTCAGCTGAGGTACCGCATGAAACAAATATTTCAGATGATGTGCCTGAAAAACAATGGACAATCCACCAATGCAGCAGGCACCATAATCCTGCAGGAAGAGTTTGCTCTGGTTTCGAACTGCATGACAGTGAGACTAATGTAGGAGTGCCTGCAGCTGAATCTGAAGCTTCAGCTGAGGTAACCCATGAAACATATATTTCAGACGCAATGCCTGAACCAAAAATGGACAATCCATGAATACAGTGGGCATCTAGGGTGAGAAATCCACAAACTACTCTGCAGAACAACAAATCATCATCATCAGACAGGAAGAAAGAGCAAGAAGTAGCAGGGTTGTTGCAAGAAGGTCTCGTGTTATGAAGGGAAGTGGTCAAGCTGGTTCAGGAAATGATCACCAACAGTCCAAATGAAACATTAATGAAGCCATTCTCGTAAGAAAAGGTAAAAAGAATCCTCAATCAGATGAAAAAAGACGAGGCACCAAGAAGCTCAGCAAAGAAACTTGTAATGTCTGCTTTCCTCTTTAGCCTGGGAGGCAGTCATGAAGAAGTAGATATGTTACGCTAAGCAAGAGCGGATCCCTATCACCGAGAGTTGGTGTTGGGGTACCTTAGAAGTAAAGGAGTTGTATAGAGATGAGTGCCGCCTCACTAATATACCCCCATCAGTGTGAAGCAATAGTGTCCAAGAGACGCTTAATGCCACCAATCTCTATGAGGGGCTGAAAGAATGATCACCTTGGGGTCTCAAGGGGCTTCCCACAAGGACCCGCATCGAGGGTGGCCCACTCCTGAGAAAAAGGACAAAGCATTGTTGCTCCGAGTACTAAAAGAAAGTAGATAGAGAGTTGCTCGAGTCTCTATAAAGATAGTGATATCTCCCTTGAATCTCGTAATAAATAGGGCATCTGAAAATGAAGTGTTTCTTAGTCTCCACCTCTTGAAGAGGGAAAACATGACAAATCCGGTCCCCATGTGGAATATGATGATCAATCTCCATCAGCCACTGATGAGAGAATACCCTCAAGTTGTTGAGCAGAAACCTCATGAGATGAGATCAATGATGATGGAGATAGTCAGAGCGACGAATGACACCATCCACCACCTACAAGAAATACTCAGCGGAAAAGGCAAGCTTGGGTTGGGCAGCTGAGGAGAGGTCCAAGTGACATGCATGTACTGCCTATAGATATCCTCTCTGACAACTCTAATGATGACCTCCTTTAAGGAAAGAAGCCAAGGAGAGGCATCTAAAGATTACTTGAAAGGAGGTAACCTATCAGTAGAGATGTTGATAGACTGAAGGTACAAACTAGTCTTAGAACACCAACAATGTCGTCATCTATTGGGGCCCAAAGATGCAATCCTCTCTAAAGAACATAGGGCTAAGTATGGATACCTTGTATGGCATGAAGTTGAATCCCCCATGATTATGAGTCTGCAAATGCAGAAATTAACCCTAAAGATAGTCTCAAGGCATGAAGACTAGGCAACAAACTTAGCTTGGACAATGCACTAAGGAACAATCCATTTGCAACAGATCATACGCTGAATTGTGAGAGTTTGGACCCTCTCAATACAAGCCCAATCAAAGGAACCTACACTAGGTCCCCATACCTCAGACATAAAACTATAGACTTAATCACTATATCAGAGAGATGCATCTTCAAAGGGATATCCTAGAAGTGGATTTGAAAGCATTGGCACTCCAAGACAAAAAGGGAGCCATATCCCTTGCAAAGGCATGACCGAAAGGCAGGCTTCATACTAAAATATAGTCCAGAAAACTAGACCCCCAAGTAAGTGTAGGCTGACATGATCTCCAAAGGTTCCCCAGTAAAGGAACCGGAACCATGAAAAAGAACGTTTAGAGGTGTTGAATATCAGATCTTAAATTTGCTAAGGTTGACCACCAACTAAGGAAGCTCACAAAAACAAGCAAGGACATCAAGTTGTCTCTGTAAACCATCAATAAAGTAAGAAAGGAGAACAATGTCATCAACAAAAATGAGTATGGCTCTCAGCGCATCATGTAAAATATGCAACCATCATCTCCATGGGCATGCGATCGAAGAAAATCCTCCAACTCGTCGATGTAAATGATGAAGAGGGATGGAGAGAGCAGACATATCCCTGCTTGACCCCAATGGTACTTGTCACAAAGTTAGAAATATTGTGAGAAGTATGAAACTATCCAACAACTATCTCATAGAGCCTCCAAGTGGCGATAATGAGAGAGCCTAGAATGCCGACATCATGCATCTTCTAAAAGAGAAGATGTTGTAAAACCAAGTAAAAGCCTTTTTGGAAGTCTCAAAAAACAACAAACGACATTGAAAGACCAATAATGTAATGTCCCCCTTTTTAACTCGTTCCAGCGTCTTGGTAGATTAGCCTATATTTGGCCCTCGTAGGCTAATGCAGTTGGTTAGAAGGTTTTGTTTGGCAGTTACCTGAGTGTTTTCTTCTCCCGAACTCAGTTGGGTTCAGGATTGACTTCCATTTGGTGATTCAAGACTCAGTTTCACACACTATTTATAGTAAGTCATCTTGCCAGTGGAGTCTAGTGTTTCTATATATAATAAAGCCCCTTGGACATGTGATGAATTCAATGTTGATCCCAATTTTCAGTTGGCTTAAAGAATTAAGGATTAATGTGCAAATTATATCATTCAATTATTAATAATAATTAATCATTAAAAGTATATTATAAAGTTATATTATAACTTTATGTCTAAAGGGGGCTATTTAATGACTTAAAGTACATTAAATGACTAATTAAATGGGCACCTACTTTGAGGAAATATTTTATTAAGTTATAAAGAGCAAATGTAATATTATTTTAAATGATTAAAAGAGGCTTCTAGAGGATCAACCTCTTCTTGGAGAAATTATAAAAGGGATCAACCAAAGTTATTATGGATACATTCAGGATTTTGATATTTGGTTTTGGAGAGTTTTGTTATGGAGAAGAAGAAACCGAGGGTTTCAGCGTTTTCTGTCATTATCAGCGTTGGAGAGCTTAGCTAGTTTGAAGTTTGTGCACTCTAAGGTTGTGAAATACCAGCTGAAGATCGCCTCGTGGATTGGCTTCATTCAGGAGTCAATACTGAGCTTCATTGGATGATTTCATTAAAGGAATATACAAGGGGTTTTAAATCTATCATTGGAGAATATCGAATTGAGGAAATTATTTATCTTTTTTGTGGGCATTGAAGCAAGGATTTGCAGCCATATGTAGCAGCGATTTGGGCAAGATAAATATAAATAAAAATTGTGGTATGTTAGAAGGGTTTGCAGCTGATAAAAGATACCTCAATTTGCAATGAAGAATTCAAGGAAAAATCATGGGAAATCGGATTGAAGCAAGGCAGCAATGGAGTGAAATCATGGCACCTTGAAGGCACATGTGTGGAGCGCACCATCAAACAGTCCAATCAGCTAGCTGCCAACTGTGAACAGGTTACTCATTTGCATCATTTAGTTGATTACCTTGCATTGTATTAGTCGCTGCCATAAGGTAGCAGTAGTTGCATATTTGGAAAGGATATTGTAATAGCATTCATTCATGCTTGATGTAAGCCAAGAGTCTAGGTAATTGCATTTAGTTTGTATCAGCAGATTACAATCAGTCTATTCAATCAATAAAAGAGGAATAAGGTTACATCATAAGTGTTTGTCAAATTGTCGATTGTTGTAGCTATACATCTCAGTTCATAAGTTCGCATAACAAGTGTTTGAGAAAATGACATATGCAGTAGATGAAGATTTCAGTCATTAATATGCATGCCAAATGTTTGTAGTAATGTCTCTTTTGCTGAAGGTGCATATTCAATGTCATTTCAGTCATTTAGTTGCATTAGAAAGTCATAAATCCGTAGTAGTATTGCATATTCATCTTATATCAGTCATTTGCATATCTTAGTTCAAGTTCTATGAATGCATATGCTCTCTAACAATATCAAAACCACCAAAGAGATTACAACAGCAAGTTCAGACCTTGTGTGCAAAGTGTTTGACAATATTCTTTGAAGTTCAAATTCAACAAATTTTCATCATAAGTTTGGAATTTCATTTTGGGGAGAACAGGGATTCTTACAAATGACAAGCCTCCTCAATGATATCCAAAAATGTAAAAAAAAAGTAAATTATTTTCTATACCCTTTTGAATCCAACCTACCCACCTGCACTAAGACTACCTCTCTCCATGTGCTATGAAAGTTGCATGTCTAACACTGTGGCATAAAGCTTGCCAAATGTATGCCCAATCATAATGGTTTTCTTTTAGTTGCTAGGGTTGGAGATATCCCTAGACTTAAGAATGGGATGGATTATGTGTTGGGACCAAGAATGAAAAAAATCAAAGCAATCAACCTTATTAGAAAACTTTGCCAATGGTAAGGCAAGGAAATCCACACCATATTTGAGGAACAAAGCCTAAAGGCCCTCGCAATACGCTGCTTTGTTGATACATAACATATGAATAGCCAATATAATTGAATTGGCAAAGAAAACAACAGAGGATGATGGTAGGGTGGAGACAATGACAATAGGCTAGCATAGGAAACCCATGCTTGGGGATCAAAGTCAAAAGCGAGGATCTTCCTCGATGGAAGAGTGCGCCAAAAGGTCATAGGGGATTGTTGGAGAGCAGCAAGGAGAGCAATTTGTCTACAAGTACGAAACTCACATTTCTTTTATCAGAGAAGACAACCATAATCTCTACGAGTGCTCATGGACTAGGACAAAACGAAGTCTTTGATGTAGAGATTTACATTTGTCATCATACCAAAGGTTCATAGGGTAGGACCCGTGGGGACAAGGTGAGTTAGAGTAGTGCACAATGTGGGGGTAGGAGTCAAAGGTCGAGTCCCAAAGGGCAAGATCTAAAAACTCATACATGGACTTTGCGGTGGAGAAAGGTAGGGAATAGTATCCAAACATACGTTGGAAGATTTGGGCAGCATAGTCAATGACGAACTCGTCACCAAAGTGGACAGTGGTATGGCAAGTGTTGGGAGCCACAGAAGGCATTAGGGGATAGGAGAGAGACGCAACATGTAGAGTGAAAGTCAAGGTAGCATGGTTGCCAAGTGGGAGATCATGGGAAATAAGTTAGTCCCAGATGTGGTGGATGAGGGATTTGCTTGTAAGAAAATAATCCACTGCACTCACTCCCCCCATGGGGGAAACACGGGAATCTACTAGCACCAGAGAAGCAAGGAAGCTCATTGAAAATGTGGAGACTTTGTGATTATCCCATCTAGAGAAGGTGCCTCCCATAGGCTATGACCAGAGTATTCCCATCTATTGATTCTCTCTGTAAACCAAACTCCTCAACTTCCAGCTCTTGAAGGTATAACTTGATCTATGAAAGATCATGAACAGGTATTTGGTGGGTCCCTGTACGAGCATTGAAGACCCCTTGAAGAAAAACATCGCCACTGACAAATAATGGTTAATCTATGGATATAGGTCAAGGTATGGGTCCCCATCAATATGCACAACAAACGGTGATCAAGCAAGGGGAAGTAGCATATTGCAAAGAAGACATCACAGATATGAGGTGAGCCCCTTTGAACATGCAACCACATGTACTTGGAATGGACATCAAAAGCTAAAAACAGAGCATTGCAACTAAGGTTGTCATAATGAGACAAGCCAATCCCCCAAAACCACGGACCCCACCCGATCTACAAGTCTCACATCGACAAGCCGAGACCCAAAAGCAACTTGTAACTAGAGGGAGCCCTTGCTCCGGGCTCTCATGTGTCCCTATAAAGATGATGAGATTTGGCTGTGCAATCAAATCCTGGAAGGTACCCGGAGAAGACCATAGAGCAACATTATAGTTCCAACAAGCAATGCAGATGCCACTCTCATGGTCTGAGACCCCAACGTGTTATCATTTAGATGGTGAAGGACGTGACCACCTTGGGGCTGGGAAAGCATGAGTAATAGCCCTTTTATCCCAAATGACCACCCATTTGTTTTCTTTCCTAGCAGCAACAATGAAGGCCCGAGCTTTCTAAGGCTCCTCCACTTGAAGCATAGTGTCATCAACATCTATGTAAACTTTATTTGGGGAGAGAAAAGAGCTGCCTTTTAGATTTCAAAGCTCTTAAGTGATCCTCTGTTGATCGGAATTTGATAACAAGGGTGTTATCCGGAGTCATCAAGCCCGGTCAAGGGAGATGTCATTCATTTGTTTGGCTTGTAAAAGACCAACGGGCTTAGGGAGGCCACAAACCCATAGGTTAAGGGCCTAGGCTTGTCGTGCTCTCTCCTCATTAAATTTGGCTTGGACAGTCATTTCAACAACTAAAGGGACCTTCTTCCCTTTAACTATTTGGACCCACGATTTTTGTTCATTAACCTTTTTTTGGATGGACTATTGAGGAGTTGTGGTTCCTACTTCAGGTGCTCCTGCTGGGTAAGTATATCAGATTGTTTGTTTTTGATCTCATGAATCAAATCCTAAAGCTATTGAAATTGTGGAGCGTCTACAGGGGGACCTTGGGACTGCTCAAGTCAAGCAACCCTTGTCCTCAAGTCAACAATGATAAGGTCTTTCTCCAATTGTAGTTTTAAGAGTGACATGGTCCAGTCTTTCTCTTGTTGCTGCTGTTTGAAAAGTGAAAGGAGTTCCTGAAACTCAGCACCCATTTTTTCAATAGCAGAAATCATGTTGTATGGTCTGTTGTATTGGATCTTAGATGTCATGACAGCTCAGGTTTTGGGTCGTCAAACACTTGGCAGCAAATCAAAAGATGCCTAGTGCAATCTGTCGAACAAGTGACAGTTAGCCCAACATGTCCAAAGCATTATCAAACCTGCTTGAATCCGTGCTGAAGGCCCACAAAATCCCAAACCTGATCAATTCAAACCTGCGCTTACAGACCTTCCAGACTACTACCCATAAAATGCCAAAACCCACGAAAATCCCACTAACAGCGACAGAAATACCCCAAACAGCGATGGAAAACCCCTAGATGGCAATGGAAATCCCACGCACAATGACTGAAATTCCAATTTAATTCCACACGATGATGGAAATTCCAGATTAATTCCACACAGGTAAAGAGCTGAGCCTAAATTTTTCAAGAAAATAACTTAAAGAATGAACCCTTGCTATGCAACTTGGGTACGCGAAGAAATAAGAACGTGGGTAACTTCCTCGACAGGAATGATGAGTGAAAATCAATGAAAGAATATTAAATTAGGTTAGTGATAAGCTCTGAATATGTTATTTTTAGAAGGATAAAAATTGATGGTAAGAATATTTTGTTGAACATCGTATCCTCTAAACAAGGAAGGTTTGTTAAAGGCTAGTAAATCCTAGATGAAATCATCATGAGCCAAAAGGTTTTGCATTCACTCAAATCAAGCAAAGATGAAGGGATGATCTTAAAACTAGATATAGCAAAGGCATATATGAGGGTTAATTGGGCATTTCTAAGGAAGGTCCCTGTGGCCTTTAGGTTCTCCAAGTCATTGATTGCATAACCGACGAGTAACCGCTGGTTGCTCGGTTACTCGCCGGGAAAACACCCAGGTGAATAACCGCCACTCGAAACCGCTAAAATGAAAAAACCCCAATTTTTTTAACGAGCGCATACTCGTCGATTACCTGTACGCTGCTAAAACGCGGGATACACGCGTAGAATGCAGAAAATCTGCAAAAATGGATGTCAAACGCTGCAAAAACGCGAAATTTTGTCTTATAAATTAAAATGCATCCTCTCTCATTTCATTCACACAAGATTTAGAGCATTCAAGAGCGGATTAGGAGAAGAATTCAACAAAGCAATTTTCAGGTTAGTACATTTTATTTTATTTTAAATTTCCGAGCATGTAAAGAAATTTTAATTTAATTATAAATATAAATATATCTGATAAATATTTTAAATTTAAATATTCAAATTTCATGCATTCTGTTCAAATTTCATGTCTTTCGTTAAAATTTATGCATAATTTTTTACAATTTTTGAGTAAAAATGTTGTTTTTTAATCGTTATAGTTTCTTTTATCATGATTCATTATAATTTATTTAATGTTTTTTAACCATTACAGTTTCAATTTGTTCGTTAAATCAAAATGTATTTTAGTTTCAATTTTTATAGTTTATGATTATCATTATAATTTATTTATTGTATTTTAATTTGTGTTAAATGTTTTTATTTTTCAATTTTTTAATGTTGTTTTAAACATGTTTGCAAGTTATCCGTTAGCAAACAATGGCATCCACTACTGCATCAGGGTTGGATTCAATCAGTGGCAGCGAATCAACTCCCCCTAATGCTCGCACCATTGCTTGAAAGTATGTCATGCAAGTTGGAACGTCCCAAACAGTTTCAGTTCGTTCATTTTGCTCGAAAAAGATGTAAGGAGGCATCAATCACTTCAAATACCACCTTTCATGCATTCCTTCCCGTGATATCACGCTTTTTCCCAGTGTCATGGAAAAGGTAAAACAAGAGATGATTGTAAAGCTTGCACTGTTGGACGAAAAGAAACTAGAGAAGGCAAGGATGCAAGCAACCCTAACAGCGGCCATTGCACTCACATCAACAGAAGAAGAGACAACTATGACAGAGAATGTGGGCTCTACTTGTGGTCCACACAAGTGCCATGGCACATCTTCGAGTTAGATTGTGTCACCTAAATTCCATATGGAATATTGTTTGACAACTGAATCAAAGTATGATTGTGATTGTGTCATACATTAAAATGCATATAAATACCCTTCTCACAACACTCTCAATGATCGTTCCGTACATGATACCAACGAGAAATTGGTATTACAAAACTTTGCCGCTAATCCTTCGTTAAAAAGAAATATTATGACTAATGTCTCAAACATTTCACAACAGCTCAGATACAAGAATTAACATGACTTCCACAAAACACACAAGAGATCAATCTTTGTTTAATAAAGAACAACTTGAGCAACATAAATACTTCACAGCTAATTGCAACACATCGCAGCTAGTTGTAACATCTGAATAGACCAGTTAACCCCGTTGACATGGATTGACATTGTTGATGTAAGATTCTTGCGAGACACTCATCACAACAACTAGAAGCAATACTTGCATCCAAGATCTTGGTTCTCCTCGCAACCAAATTTCATGGCAAATTGTTATTCCTGCATGTCAGATGACAACGATCCTTATTTTGTGCAACCAAAAACACAGCAAGATGTAACCTATGCTTTGCCTTCACTTTTCTCAAGTTACACATGGTTGCATCGTCTTATTACTAGTTCATAGACTATAAAATCCAAGAACTGTACCACATGCAGCAGGCAATGCTCTCTAATTTCTCCAATATGTGCAGCCTCACGAGTTGCCAAGCTTCACACCCACAAAAGATTGGCATACAAAAAATAAAGAGGTAAAATTAAATTACTACGTGTCAACTTATGCTCAATTTTTTTTTTATGTCAGTAATAGCTTTTCAGAAAGTTGGAAAGCAAAATTACATTTCTCTATGCCATATCTAAAACATCAAAGAGTACCGATAACAAATATGATATCAATAAATTTCTCATAAACTTGCATCACCACTAGTTTCTATAGACTATGACCCAACCATTTTGATTGGCAGGGACATCTCTGATGCTAATCTTAAATACATACCACATTGCTTGCATCCCTCCCTCCGCAAAGCAAGAGCAAACCATCCGATCGTGCACTTGCAGTTGCATACCTGATCAAACATTATTGTTGTTACATTACAAATATGCAAGCACATAATATAAGGTTAACAAATATATTAGTGAGAATTGTCACGCATCTCTGAATCTGGTAGCACTTGGAAATACAAATGAACTATGTTTTAGTTTACAAATCCTTGTTAAATTCTTTTTTGTATAACCAAGAAAGAAATAATAAGCCATCTATAAAGATCCCAGCAAAATCATATAGAACACCTACAGGCTAGAATAAGCTTTGATATCCCAATGTCACAAATTTAAAGACAAATAGAAAGATCTCTTAGAAAATCAGGAGAAAAGTAAACAACATACACGAGAACACAGCACTGGAGTATAACTCACCTGCAACAGGCATAAACTAAAAAACAAAAACTCTCAAAGGAAGTCATGAACTCTCAACATGTAATTCATGTGAACCAAGCCACAAACATTTTGAAGAAACCACGGATCAAAGCTTACAAGCAAGCTATAATTTTGTGCTGTGGCAATCAATGACTAGCCACAAATGATGAACAAATTAAACATTTGAAGTTGCACATATCCAGTTCCCATGGTAGAAAAGACCCTCCTCCATATTTTAAGCATTTTTTACCGTTCTTACAAATAATAGTCTCACTTTTATGGAGAGGGTGAGTGCGTCTACAATGACCCACTCTCTCTCTAACATTAACGACTTCAATTTTCAAATTTAATTACACTAAATTAAATATCCTATATGATGTTATTTATAGACTACATGCAAAGGGATATGTTTGCTTGATTAAAAAATCAGTTTTTTCACAGTTGTTTCCCAAAAAAAATTGTCCCTGCATATTTTGCAATCTTTTAAGTTTTTAACCTATGGTAATTCATTCTTTTACGAACATGGCTACTATGGCTACTCAGGTGTGAAATGGGAAGATGAACTGATCCAATTGGGTTCTCCAAAAACAGTTCTAGTGATACCACCAAACCTATTTTCATAGCTTGCGATAATGACGGTTCATGTTATATGGTCCCCGTCCCCAAAATACCACCCAGGATTCAGATCATGAACACCACCTGAGGAAGATTGAGAAGAGAGACTATATTTTGTATAGCGGGGTAAAGCAAACGCGAGACAGTTTGTCATGTCATATTTGGCTTACAGTGACATCCAGGCCAGATGTGCAGACAACTTAGAGGTTATCTCCGTGTCGGAACTATTTGAAGAGTCAGAAATTTCTGATTAGAATCAATAGCAAAAGAACCACCCTTAAAAAGGAGTAAACAAAATATTAACATTTTTTTGTACTCTTGTTCACTTAAGCTTTTGTAAATATGTGTAGAAACAGGCACATGGCCCCAGGGTGTCGCTTTGTAACTATGTGGTCCTATAGACTGTTTTCAGTCTCATGGACGTATTTAAAATCATGGCATTTCATTCCTTTCATCTAAAATAGTTCCCCAAGACATGCCCTCATTAAAATTAAGACTATCTAAATAAGAGAAAATTTATCTGTTTCATATTAGAAATTTAAACAAATGTATGCTAGCTTTTCTTAGATTTTCGGTTGTAAGAATGTACTATGAAGTTATCATGAATATCCAAGTTCAGTTCAGAGAGACGGCAAGCTAACTTCCCCTCTTTACAGCCAGTATCAAATATATAACCAAAAAAAAGGAATACTAATAAAGAATGCTGCCAGCATCGTTCATGATAGTTTGTTGGCAAGGATCCCAAAAGGGTTAATCAGGGAAAATAAAAAAATGTGGAGATAATTGGCATCTAGTTGAAGAAAAATATGAATTATGTATGAAGATCGGGAAAACACTGAAATATGACCAGTATTGTGAGTAGCCATAAAAATTAAAATTATATCTTATATTTTGGTAACACTACTACTAAACATCTGACAGAGATTTCAAAAAGAATATAAGAATATCAATTCATCACTAAGACTGCATCACATTACTCTCCAATATGATGACACTGATTACAAATGCATAATAAAATATGTAACAATTCCTATCCCCTCAAAAGTTGTCACACAGATCAATTAGTCAATTAAATTCAGGTAATTCTAGTCAGACATGTCACAAACAGGAAATACAGTAGAAAAAAACAGAGTGCAAGCAATTGACCCGCTGCAATGAACAGATAATTATGTAAATTAGAAATGTCGGTTTGTCTATAAGACTGAACTCAGAGTTTTCCTTGTCATTGCCATTGCCGTAAATCAAAAATTCTCAAAAGGAAGCAATTCATGTATAACAAAGTTGCAAACTTTTGAAGGTCCTCATGATCACTTGTATTGCACTAAGAGTGCAAAGTAAGTGCAGCCACAGTAATGCATTGCACATCCTGTTAAGTGCAATGAATGAGTAAAATGACTTTGAGAACTGCTAGTGTGTAAGCCCTAGTGTGATGTCATTACGATTTTCATCTCAGACAGTCCCGTGAATTATAATATTTTGGAGGTGCAGATATAAGACCGTGGCACATCTGCAATGAGGATGATCTTTGGTTCTGTGATCTTGTGCTTGTTTTCTGTGATAGTTGGCCACAATTATGGTGTAACTTGTTGAGGTTTGAGGGATTTAGTGGCTAAATACTTGCATCTTTGTATATGATGGCATTGGTTTGTAGCTCCCTTATTTCCCTGCACCTTACAGTTCATGTTTTTTGATATTTGTTGTTTTTTATATTCCAAGTAATTGACAGAATGAAAAGATAGCCCCTCCTACCCATCTATGACAACAGATGAGAACGGAAGCTTCCTGAAAATTAAAAACAGAGAAAAAATAAGCCACAATCCCAAAAAAGAATGGGAATTTTCAACAGTCTGAAAAACATATCATCATTATAAACCTTGATAGATTAGTAAGACATCCTATTTTTTGGAAAATCAAGGTCTAAGACTCTAATCTGCAGATTTACCAAGGTATGGCTTTCCAATTAATGTCTAATAAAAAATACCATGATCAACTTGACTCTATCAGGATAAGTTGAGAACAATGTTTTTGAGGGGAAACTTTAATTACGAGAAAGAATAGACTGCTCACAAAATTCATTAAAAAGGGATTCGAACTTGCTTAAGGCACCCTGTCATCTACTCTAAACTGGGTACAGCTCCCAACCTTACCTTTAATCTTCTGGTATGGATCAGGCCTAGGCAGATAGGTAATCCACTGAAAAATCCTCACTATATTTTTTAACTACTATAAATATAAAGAAGTCATAGTATACAAGAATTTGTTTACACCTGTATTTAGAAAAGGGGCTCCTAGCTTTGATTAACCTGCATCTCATGCATTATTTATGGAAGCAATTTTTAAATTATGGGAATATGCCACATTTCACATGCAGAATATGTGTAGAGCATGGAGAACTCCCAAAGATAGCCCAAAGAAAGAAAAAAAGAGTCTAAAGATTCCAGAACAAGCCATGAATGGAAAAGAATATTCAAAAGAAAGGTTATAATTGTTACAGATCGACTTTATTGTCACTGTGACACATGACAAGCAACCCATTCAAGAGATGCAGACTCGAGAGATTATCACACAGTGTACCTAATCATGTACCATGGAAGATGTGATAAGGCACAAATAATCCTACTGAAGTATTGCCAACATCAAGCCTATTCTGGCATTAATAGATAGATGTTATTTGACATTCATCACTGGCACCCATTGAGACTCGGGCTCAGTAATTTATGGAAACAAGCAATTTTGTCATATTTGTCCTACACAATATAATAGCACGACCGGCCACCAACACTCCCTCTGAAGAGGGTTTGAAGGGCCCAACACCTTTTACACGAGATTTCATGTGCCCACAGCCTTGACTCAAGAGAGCTTAAACAAGCAAATAGCCTTCAGCCACAGGGTATCAATTCTTCCGTACAAAATACAATGGGACCAATAAAAATTAATTCAAATCATCCAACTGGCACACCCACATTCTTTTTCATTTCATCACAAGAGGGCATTGCATCAAATAATTTAAACATAATCTTGAACCATTCATTTTAGATCTCATTTATGCAATTAATGCATTATAACAACCTCATATATCATTTATACAGCTGCAGTGACATGTAAAAATAAGCAAAAGTTAGCGTATCTTAATTTGAACAGACATGAAAAAGATAACAAGATTGAGATATGTCAATGTCTCTCTCACACAAAAAAAACACACATACATAACACGTGTCCCTCAAACATTATGTCTCCACCCAAATCTGGCACAAGCATATGCTCACATGCCCAAAATTTTGACCAAGCACTGTGTGGCTGCTCAGGCAATTTAAGAAAGCTATTGTCAAAGCCGCCACAAAGTCTATTTGGTTCCATCATATCTTGTCAATGCCACAATTTAAGTAACTAGGAGTTGTCAATACCACCACAAAGTCTATTTGGTTCCATCAGAACTTGTCAAAGTTCGACATCATACAGTAATTGCCTACTACCATTTGGTACAACAAGAGTACAATTCACATTCCCAGAAACACTGTGGAACGTCAGCACACCAAACAAAGAGGTCCACATGCACCATATTCAGAAGTTGATTCATAAACACATCATTGATCTCCAGTACTGTCATACAAAATTGCAAGTGGCAGACATCTTCACTAAACCCTACTGAGACCAAGTACGTTCATCTTCGAGCACTGCTAGGGGTAAACAAAGTTGTCCTTAGCAAGGTTGCAGGATGCGAAACCCCTACAGTTAGGGCACACATTGTTACATGCAAGACACGGATATGAGCGCACCACAGTTCAGATATGCCCAAATATCATAATTGGCCATATACAAATATGGACAGTACCCAGGCTGTATCGGATAAGGTCAGATATAGTATGCAGGGCATCTGTAGACGTATCCGATTTAAAAACTGAAAATTTTGACTTAAAAAACCCTCGAAAGGTTTAAAATTTAATATAAAAAAATGCAGATGACCCCCTTAAATGCATTTTATCAGCAGAAACAGAGGATGTGGAGGTGAATGAGTGTTGGTTTTCTCTTTTCCTTCAAAAATTCACACTTGCTTTACACGACCTACTATCCATTCATTTGAAATAAAATATAGGTAAATTTTATATTGTAGCAAATTTGGGTATTTTAAGTTAGATATAGGTTAAGTTTTTTATATTTTAGAAATAATTGTTGTCAAGTTTAAATTTTATATGTATTTATAATTTGATTTACAATCTAGTTGAACTTGAACTCTTAATCAGTTTATAAATATCAATCAGAATTGATTTTAATCTAATCTATAAATTTGTTTATAATTACAAACTGACAATTATTAAAAATTTGTTTTTTTTTTTTTTTAATTTATAATCTAGATGATAATTATAATAATTAAAATATAATTTATATATGTTGTATCCAACTGTGTCCATATCAGGGATCTTAAAAATATCTGTATCCATATCCCATACCGTAGTCGTATTTGTATATGTATCCATATCCATGCAACTCTAGTCCGAAGCACTCCTTCCTTCTCCATGTACTTTTCATTGTACATGGGTACCTAATCAAGGAATTGTTTTCAAAACCCATTTCTGAGGTATCAACCTCCTTTTGTAGATACTACCCTAAGTTGCACGTAAGGGAGGTGCTGGTGTAAAATGTTATTTACACCTATCTTAAGTTTACTTAAATTAATGTTTTATCCTAAGTCATATTAAATATTTTACCTTAGATTTATTTCAATAATAAGAACCATTGGTTTAAGACCAAGTGTAAGGCCGGGGTAGTTGTAAAAGGGTTTACTCAGCAAAAAGATATTGATTACAATGATATTTTTGGACCGGTGGCAATAAAATTAACTATTGGACTTATACTCTCCCTTGTAGCTTGAAAAAGTTGGATTATATCTTAGATGAATGTAAAAAAGCACCTTTCAAAATGTTGATTCTAAGGAAGAAGATTACATGAAATTCCCTTAAGTATTTGTAAAAAAGGACAAGGAATACTTGATTTGCCGACTTACCAAAACTTTTATGAGCTAAAGCATGCACATATCACTCACCAATGTCATTTCTCATATGCTATCCATACTTTCAAAGAAGAAATAGGTTGTGATGTAGCGCTAATTGATGTTTGTGATATGATTCTTTTGCATTCATATATGCATATCCATCAACGTGTGTACATAGCGAATCCTAGAAATATCATCATATCAATGGGCAATAAAAGATATAAGACACCTGAAGTGATTCCACACTCTAATCATGCCAGCAAACTCTTAAGAAGATGGTGTTATATAGCTATGCATCGTTTGCATTCAAAACTTCACCACCTACAACAGAACGACCTCAACCAGTAAAAACATATCACATTCTGGAAACCATGTATACGCGGAAATTTTCTATGCGTATATCAAGTTGTTAGAATGGGTCAATTCACTCATCATGGAAAATGGTTCACCAAGACTCAACTAGAAGCCAAGATTTCACACTTGCTTCCTCGACTTAACATAATTGGGACTATTGCTTCTCAAGGCAGGGGGGAATGATACAAGTGGATTCTCCACAAACAAATCCAGTGATATCACTGACACCACTTTCATAGACTGCAGTACTAACGATTATTGTTCAAAGGTATGCAGTACTCACAAACCACCTTTATAGGTTCATAGTATCTTCAAAATATCGATCCATCTCCACCAGATACTGCACACACTTTTATGGTGGCACAATGCAATCTTGGAAAATCAGGTGTGGCGCCATCCATGTGCACGCCAAATTTTATGTGGTCTTCATTGATGGCTTTCTCACAGTCTAGATGCTACAAGCCACACCACTAAAGCCTACTCACAATGCACAGTAATGCCAAGTGCCTACAATGTTATTGACTTAGTTCCTATGGGGGTGGAGCCCCCAATATGACTCGAGGGGTTCCCCTTCTAGGATCAAGTAACAGTGGCCCTATGGGATACAGGGTAACGCCCCACAAGCCAAATTTTGACCATCAATTTTGACACCGTTCATCTCAACCGTCAAAAGGAAAAGAGTCACACGAGGAAGCTCAACCATTTTGACTTCCATAACAGTTCTTTACACCTTTGTGGATTTATAATATTATGTATACATACGTGCATGAGTAGTTAGCATTAGATAGTAAAATATAAACAGCCATACATCTTCCTCGATAGTATGGCATGTACAAAACGAACAGATTAATAAAACTTTCAGTTTCAATTATATTATTTTCTTTATTCCAAATACTATTTTTCATTGCTTCAGCACACGCATATAACACATCTAAATCCTCATTTAGAGTGTTGTCCCCCAAATAACCCATGGGGTTCGGATCACAATGTCAGTAATATAAATTACTGGATGACCACACAATATGTTATATAGTTACAGGAGTTAGTACTTACAAATACAAATGAAACAATTACAGAAATCTTCCCACTTGCAGGATTATCCCTTTATCATTGGTTGTTCACAGCATTTTTAACCACCTTCAACAATAAATGTTTAATAAACATTTGTATGATAATAGGGTATAATAAGGTGTCACGAATTTTAATAGCACAGCAGGAAAAATTGGCCAGAAAAGTAACACATCTGAATTGTTCTATATAGACAATTATGTCATATCCATAGGATATTTAAATAAAAATATTTATTTATTAATGAAGGAAAGATTGACACATTCCTCTATCCTCAATTTGGATGTTTATAGACAAAAACAAACATATTGCGGGGCTGTGTCTAATGAGGCATGTCCCTATACAACATATTAACTAATAAATGCATTATACAAGGGTACATAACACAAACATGAGTGCATAAACATAAAATAACATACTAGACCATTTACATGACATGACTGTAATAGGTCCATCTGAATTGTGACTCAATGACCTATAACAAAAAATGTGCAAAGGATATTTCAATGTCCATGTTCTATTCTCCTTTAACAGGCTCCACAATGCATAAATAGCAAGAAACCCATGTGATTACAAAGAAGTTTTTTACAAAGTAAAAATCGTCCTTAATTAGTTACATACCATTTACATTATACAACATTGATAAATAATCCATCCAACTACGTACAGTTGATGCATGGTATTATTAAAAGAATTCACAACTTACATGCAAGGAGGTGGTCCATTCCCTTCTGGCTCCAATTTTTGCCATTCATAAGGCTTCTTGGCTGACGTATCTAAAACCCAAACATCGACCAAAGGTCGCTTTCCTAAAATAAAGGTATATCAGTTTTCTAACTTCGAACAGGCATCACAACAGATGATGGGAGAAAAAAAGAAACAGAAAGCGTTGCTTAACACGAAATATAATAAGCAAATCATTAGACAGAAATGACAAGGCACCAAAAATGTTGAGGTGAAAGATCATACCATCATTTCCCCCGATAGATAACAAAAATCTTTGGCCTACAAAAGCCATGACATGACCATAACGAGGTCCTGGACCAGGTCCTTGCACAACCACCCTGCTAAAGACATCAAGTCTTAAAACAGTACATTATATGCATAATTGTTCTCCATTATAGGTTTCACCTAGATTGATTACCTATGCCATCGCGGCCTTTGTTGAGTAAGGTCAAGAACATGCAGATCTTCTGATGAAAGTCCCAATGGACCAATTCCACCCTGCATGTGTCATTGGAAATATTAGACATCCAAAGTAATTCCTCTATAGATATACACAATGCATTATAAGAAAGTCCAATCAATATCCATCAATCACAATCCTGCATGTAAATTTTAACAAAGCAAAGACAACAAAATACTTATTGCATCAACATGCATAATACAGGTATAGAAACTCTGAAAATACCTGAATCACAACCATGGCACCCACAGCAGTTGCAACATGTGCAGCACGAGGTGATGGTGGCTCACCCAATGGATGAAGCCTGCAATCAATACTATGAATAAGGGCACTCAACATTAAATCATTTAAAAATTGAAAGAAATTAACTCATGCTCACCATATCTCTGGGATTTCAGCTTTACTCATTTGTGTTTCTTTTTTTTAATAGCTCGGTTCCAATTTTAAAATAAGCTAATCTGAGGAAGCTGATTGTTTTAAATAAATTGGGTTTCCAATAATTGATGTAAAAAAGTTCAATAACAAGCCATAGGTATTCCATGTGACACTAGAACTTGTATACTCTTAGATTATAATATTATATTTAACTGTAACACGTGACTCAAAAAATTGACTTGACATTTTTATGCAGATCAAGTGCCAAAGCTTTATTCATTAATTCTTGTCTTAAATTATGTGGAACATCATCGTAGCATTGTTTTGACAAAGACCTTTATTTGAAAATTACAATACGTAATTCTTAATATCTTACTCTAGGTCAACAAGAGATGTGCTTTCCCATATTACAAGAACTTTTTTGGTATAGGTCCATAAGATGACTAAAAATAAAAACAATGCAACAAAATGCATATAGCTTTGAAATCTGAATTCTGGGGTTGAACAGTGTAATACTAGACAATATTGTTTTCAATCTACGTTGTTTGGAAATGGGTATGGGTAGGAAAAAGGAAACGTTTCCAAAACGCAGAAAGGTAGATTTTCAAAAAACTTTTGATTTGGAAATGCCATGGAAATGTCCATACAATATATATATATATATATTGGAAACAGGTATGGGTAGGAAAACATAAATGTTTCCGAAACGCGGAAATCTGGATTTTCAAAAACCCTTGATTTGTAAAAGCCATGGAAATGTCCGTACAATATATATATTGTACGGACATTTCCATGGCTTTTACAAATCAAGGGTTTTTGAAAATCCAGATTTCCGCGTTTCGGAAACATTTATGTTTTCCTAAACAATGCATAATACTCGTTTTTAGTCTATAAAAGATAAAACTCTTAAAAATATATAGTATTCATTCATTCATTACTTCAAAGACAAAATGTAGATTTAAATCTAGAATAAATCATCTAGATTGTCCTCAAAATCATCACTCCCACTATTTTCCAACTTTATCATTTACTAAGTATAAATCATTCAATTTGTAGGGGCTCCCCTGTGCATGAAGCTCCTGAGTGCATGTCTTAAAGGGTGCACCCAGAATGGGTTGGGATAAGCTTGTGGCACTTTGCGAGAGACGTTCTCATACTATTCTATCATACCTACATCACTTCATGCAGCCTTCATACCTCCTATGCTGTCTCCTTGAAATCTTGAAACCCTGAAATATGGCTAAGCCTGAAATCCTGAAATTTAAATAAGTCTGAAAAATGATAAGATCCTCCAAAACCTAGAATTTGCATTATAGCTCCTAGAGGTCCGAATCCCTTGGAAATGCCGGGAAACGACCATAAAATGCCCAGAAACATCCTCAACGTTTACAGTACATTTCCCCAGCAGATCCGGACAGGAAAAGGGGGCAGGGGAGTTCCTGCAACACAGTTTTCAATGAATGTAGAATAAAAAGCAATCAACTAACAAGGGGTTGGAGCATCCATGCAACTTGGCCATAGCTAGTTGGAACATTAGCTTATATGATATGATAGTCTGTGTGGAAAGAGGACAATAAGAGTTTCAAATGCTAACTTGATGATTAGAAGATAATTAGGCTCACATAGTTTGTCGGTCGCAGTGGTATGATTGTTACTGATCAGTAATAAGGATTAGAGATTTACATGGATTGTGTATGAACATAAAAGCTATAAGTCAAATATCCTGAAATTTTTTGGAATGCTATAAAACCAATTAAAATCAGACAATCACTTGTGGAAAGATTATGCACAACACACGACTGGCAATGAGGTCAGATGTAGGAAGAGGATTGATTGGCTTGGTTTCTAAGTGGATTCCTCCTACATGAGGCTAATTCAAACCGAACTTTGAGGAAGGTACTCAGTTGAAGGAAATTGATAAAGACAAAGGGACCCAAATGCTCAATGGAATGGTTCAATACTACGAAGTTTCAAGGCAAAGAAGTCCTGAGACATATCAGAGAAAGTGAAGACTCCTCTCAAAGTCCAGTGAGACCGCAAGGCCACATCTCTTTCCTGCTCACTGTGAAAGCCAGGTACTATGTGTATCTTCTGGAATTGTGAAGTCTTTGGTCTATGCTTCCACACCAAGAAGAGATCAGATGATTTCAAGTCAGTATCTTAATAAGAACTATAATATTTTAAATCTCTAAATATCTATAGTGCTCAGTGCCCAGTGCTCAGTGCTCAGATATCTATAATATGACCATTTGTATTCTTACCTAACCACATGAGCTGGGGGATTTACTGCATTGGGTTTACCCTACATTTAATTTCAATGCTTTTGTTCTTCTTCTTTTTTAGTTAGTTGTTGTTCCTAGGGTCCTTTTACGGTAGCACTTTATATTGTAATTGGGTGTATTCTCAAGTCCCACTGACCTAATTTTGGTCATTCGTGGATATTAATATAATTTCTTTCTTTCTTTCTTTCAGTGCTCAGTGTTCATTGATCCAAGCTAATGGGATTTCAAGCATAGCCTTTTTTGTTTTGGAAGTAGCTTTTCTGTAGGAGGTACTATATCGGTCATACTAGCTCTTGATGCTTTCCAGGAACGCTGTTATACTCACAAATGTATCTATTTTGAAGGGAAACCCTCAAATAATGAACATTTTGTTTTATTTATCAACAAAACATTTTACATGATAAAGAATTATTGTAAGTACAAGGATAATATTAAACATTTCACGTACAGATCTACAATAAACATTTCTGCAAGTGCCGAGAAACATATTTAAAATGTGTAAACTAATTACTACACTTAGAAAACTGCTACCAGCGTGCATACACTATGCTTATAATTAACTGTGTAAACATGAAGATAATGTAATTGTCTGCAAATACCATAATCATCCATACCTTGTCCACTTGTTTGTCAAGACATCATAACAGTGCACATCAGCTGTTGCCCCTGCTAACCCTGCAACTCAATAAGAGTTAGAAATCAAAATTCCCATACTGGTTGCCATAGATTTCATATGCAATCACCTAGCAAAAAACAGAAAAATATTACCAACACCATGATGTATACAAAATAGCATGAAACATTTTTTTCTACATTGCCGAAAATACATGTCTCTTTATCTTATCTTAACTGCAGATAGATCAAACAACTTGCTGTTGGATTATAACATAGCACTGCAATTTTGAATGAAAGATGAATTCATAAAAGGATTATGCAAAGATATACAAAATTCAAATACAATACAAAATAAAAAAAAATAACAGGGAAATTTTAAAATTTGAATGTGATGTTCCTCAATGCAAGAGGTAATTAAAAATCTATTTTGCCAAAATGCCCCTTCCCCAAAAATTGCAGGTAAAACATATATCTTGCTGCTGGAGTATAATTAAATGCCAACATCTGCAGACCTCATAAAACAATTACATGTAGATACGTCAAAATCAAATGGTAGATTACATTGAGAAAAGCCAAAGGTAAATGCAATTTGTAGTCGTGCAGTGCATCTGATCCCAAGTGATATGCCAAATATTTGTTTTTCTATAATTTAGTGATAAATCACAATTCTTTAAATACTTTGTCAATATTTATCTTCAATTTGCAGATATAATATAGGTCCTTTGTTTTCTGCAGAAAATGCAGATAAAACACAAATCTTGTTGCTGGGACAAAATTCAATAAAAGCAAACAATACATTCATGAAGCTCATTCGATGTCAACACAAAGATGGGAAAATTTTAAATTGATTATACAAAGATGAGAAAATTTTAAATTGATTACACAGATGGAAATAAAATTTAGATATGGAACCAAAACATTGAATCAATACATACGGAAACCAAATTAAATGGTATACTTTGCCTGGGCACCATGGTTAAATCGGATATGATAAGATGCAAATACCTCCCTTTCCCCACAGATCAAGTTATAATTTATTTTTCCCTTTACAATTATAATATGAAACACAAAAGTTAATGGTGAAACATAACAGAGTGCAACCATTTAAGCACATAGAAAACAGATTAAGTACATTACGATATATTAATTAATAGGCTAATTATTGCAATTATGACATATAGAATGACAGCACAGTGCTGATTTGAAGTGATGATACAAATATATATATATATATATATATATATTAGCAGGATATTGCATCCAAGCCTTGAAGCCTTTAAACACGAAATATTTATCGTTTTTCTAAACTTCAAACAGGATACTAATCTAGCTCTTTGAATGGAATAAATGAACGGCATTTAACCTTTACAAATATCGTTGAAGTTTTAATCAATACATGAAAACCATAAATTTAGAAGGTAAACACTTAAAACCACATGCATAATTAGAGAATCAAAAGAAGATTCAAATATAATAGTGTGGTTGGTTATGGAACATGGTTTTTCTCCGAGTAGGATAACACAAATAATTTGTTTAACTCCAAAGGACACTAAATTTCAAATCCTGTTTTCTATTTTTTTGTTGCAGATAGCATACAAAACATTCACTCTCAATTCTCTTTTAAAATACAAAACTGAAATTTGAAATTGAACAAACAAAACAATTGCATTAATAAATGCAGATTCAAATGTTACATGTTTGACATGGACTACAGCTGATTCAAAAAGATGAAACGTTAGACCTTTACTAAATCTTCCAGAGGAAATAACATGGCAAAATGTAAACAGTCCAAATACCTATCATGATCAATATTTTAAGAAAAATAAACCTTAAATCAAAATAAACAAATTAAAGACAATCATTAAAAAAAAAAAATTAAAGACAATAACAAAAAATAAAGCTTTAATACAAAACAAACAAATTAAAGATACATTTTCCAGATAAAATTGAAACAGACAAAGTAACTTGTTCCAATAATTTTTACACCCATTAGCATGAATGCAATGGCAAGAAAAAGGGGTTTGGGAGCAGCACAGACCAGAGAGAAGTAGGGATTCGGATTGCGAGGGGCATCAAAGCAAGGACGGGCAAGGCAGGAGAAGAAAACAATTGAGGCACCCCTTGAAAATTCTTCCCATCAAAGGCAGTCCTCTGTTATCTCAATTGATTCTCCTGGATTCAGATACAGTTCCAGAATTCTCTCTAGAGGATGTAGAACTCAATCCAGAGGTTAAATTCTCAAGAAGAGAGCCCTAATCAGCAAATTAACAGTATCTTGGCCAAGCACATCGGATTTCAAAAAATGGCTCTCTTAAAGGATTTCTTCTCGAAATAAGGTTAGCTTCTTCCCCAAGGTCATTTCATGGTTATTTTTTATTCTGCAAAATAAAAGGAAGGATGCCTTTGTTGAATTTGGTATAAGAATATTAATAGAAAATAATAAGGATCTGCACAAAATAATACACTACTTAATATTAATCAATCTTTGAAGGGTCTCTATACAATTGTTTATGTCCGATTATTTAAAGCATTTACTTATCATATCCCACTTTTCTCTTAACCCCTTTTAATCCCTACATGGATGTAGAGATAACATACCGACAACTCAACACACTATCGTATAATTAACATTAACAAACTTTATATTATAACCTAAGATTACCTGTGTCTAAATTATAATACACCAAACATAAAAGACCTTATACTATGTTTTAATAATTCCCAAAATCGCAACACCCCCCCCAATTACAAAATAGTTTAAATATTGGGAGATAATATACTTTGTATGTGAACTAGCACATACTCGTAGTTTGACAAACTTACAAACAGTAGTGGGAATGGCCTCACAACACCTCCTCAACAAGATACAGCCTCACCAATCAATATAAACAAATGGTGACATACTCTACCATTCACCAAGCACAGTTATGGGAATTGGCCTCACAACACTAATATGAACAGAGACATGCTCGATACCATTACAACACAATATGTGAATAGAATACACAACTATTCGCCTAGAAACAGTACTGATACTGAGCATCACTATGTTTCCTCATTGGTATTTGGCCTCAATGGTCAACAACATCAGTATTGGGAATTGGTCACATTACATCCTTATGTGGAATTGGGTCTCACCTCAATTGCTCCTCGAGTTGGCCTCACCTAACCAACATTGTTCTCATCTCGTGTGCAGCACAAGTACGTTTCTCATCACCTTCACTAGTGATCACCATCTTTGACTTTATGATCTTTTTTTCACTAGCATCTTTGAGTTGGCAACACTCTCAAGACTCGTAACTTTCCTCCATCCTCCTATGCTCCTCCATTCTCCTCTCGAGCTTGACTCACTCAACCAAATCAATCCCGATGATCCTATGGACCACAAATCGCTACATGGAGCTCTCCAACAATTTAGGCAAAGTTTTTCCTACTGTTTGTCCTCCTCCATGGGAATAGGCTTCCTCCCTCCGCCCAAATAAAAATTGAAAAGGCTTGTAAGGGTGTTAGGTACCACATACAATGCACCCATATACAAAAAAACTCAACTTAAGGGTTTAGACATAATGGAATTTTGCGGAAAAAAATAAATAAATATTACAACTCATAAGAGTTGAAGCAAAATTCTTTTGCCAAATGGCTTATGATTCTTTTTTTACACATACTGGCAAAATTTCGTTAGAATCTGCCTCACCGATAAAAAGACTTAGAATTAATACTACTTTTTCGAGCTACGAATGAAAAAATTATAAAAAAAATTAAATGCAAAAAACTATTGGAGTTGTATAGAAAAGTTTCTGAGAGATGTTTGACATTGATATTTGACACAAACTGGTAAAATTTTGTCAGAAGATTTGATCCAGTGAAGAAAAAATTGAATTAATTCTATTCTACGCAATTTTAGAGATAAATTTAAAATTTTCTAAAGCTCTAAAAAAAATTATAACTTTATAATAAAATTAAAAAAACTTTTAGCTGGGATTTTTTTAGAATGCCTTTTACAAGCTGCATTACTTTGGTTTCACACCTCTCACAGTCACTCTTTTTATTGCAATACTACAATGTCTTTGTTTGAATGTTGTGCTTATGATTCTAAAACAACTTCCATGCCTCTTTCACACAAGCGCCACTCACCAAGCAGTAAACTAGCATCTAATTCTAAGCCTTTTTTATTATTAATATCACTATTTATTGTTGGGTGCCTCTACTCCTCAAACATTTTGTTTAACCCTAATTTTCGCTAAGTATAGATCTGTGTGAGCATCACTATAGAAGAGGGCCATCAACAAAAGAAGTTGCAATTTGATAAGTTAAGTCTCATGCGGAGGTATACATATGACAAAGTAACATGCGATTAAAGTTATATTGGAAAGGTGTGTGCACATATATAGGTGCACAAAGGAATATGGAAGAACTGAACACAAGTAAAAACAGAAGAGTCTTTGGATACTTGGGGGCCGTATAAGGTGAAGAGTTGGTTGTCGAGATTCAAGGAGGCACGTTAAGCAAAGGATCAATAACTGCAAAGCACAGGGGGCGCCCAAATAGGAAAGCCAATTAGCGCAAAGCTCGAAAATGCATAAAGAGGAAACTTTGTGAGTGCTGAACATGGAGCGCATAAATAGGAAAGACATTGTTGCAGGGAGACATGCCCCCCACCCTTTGGAACGCGTCTCGAGTACCGGGATGTATCTCCGATATAGGAGACAAGTAGAGACGTCACCCGTACCCAGAGGCATCTGCGAGAGACGTACGACATCTCCCAGTTATTTCTCAACAAATAAACACGTACCCAAAAAACCCTAAACACGAAAACAACATCCTGTGGTTTAAACTTTTCAATCGTGTAACTCATCATGTGGCTTTAACTTTGCTAGGCAATGATTGTCGTACGTCGAACCACACAAGAAGGACCCACATGCAAAAGAAAAGCATAAATCATGGCAGGAGAGGAACCAGACGAGTAGAGACATTGAAAGAGTCGTGTGTTTTGCAAAAACATTGAAGAAAAATGTGTTGTAGTCACATTACACGTCTAGGGCATAGAAGAAACAAAGACACGAGATGGCCAAACCAGATGAAGATAAAACACAAACAACAGACTTTCTTTCTTTCACATTTCTTGCAAGTGCAAATGCATTAGGGCACTCATCTAATGTCGTTCACCGCAATCTGTAAAAAAAACATGACTTAACTTTAAATAAATATATATGATTTAATTAAAATTTTGTGAATTAAAATTTCGTATCATTTTTAGTAAGATAAAAGAATATTTATGATTTTAATTTTAATTATTTAATTTTAGCTTTTAGTTTTTACTAGGGGCTTTTTTTTAAATATTTATTATACATTTAAATTTAATTATTAATAATTATTTAATGTTTTTAAAATTTGTATTTTAATTTTATCATTTATATTATAAATTTTTAATTTTAGTTTTTATGTTATTTTTTTAATTATTGTTTTTCATTAAAAATAAATTTTTTATTTTATTTTATTTTATTTTATTTTTATTTTTAATTTTAATTTACAAGTTAATATTTAAAAATTAATTTTAATTTAGGTTTTTAAATTTTAACGATATTTTTCAGTAAATTTTAAATTATAATCACTAATAGTATTGTAATATATACCATGTAATAATACTAGTATTGCATATGATATATTTTATTTGCACAGTATTGCAATAGTGTATATTTCTCTAAATTTTTCACTCATCTAGTTTTCAAAAAAACGGCGTACCGGCACCCATACCCGTCTCCCCATACTCATCTAGTTTTCAAAAAAATGGCGTACCGGCACCCATACCCGTCTCCCCATACTTGTACCCATACCCGTCTCTAGGTAACTATGAGGAAGGACAATGCAAAACAAGGAGTTGGTTGCCACAAAACAAGGGCTATTTTGGAAAAACTGTTAGAAGTTTTGGGTATGGGTTGTCAATGAGCTGTAAATGACAGCAAGGCTAGTCTTGTGTCTGTAAAAGGCCATCTTGCCATTTGTAATAGGTTCTACGGTTGGACAATCTTGTATTTGGTTCATAGCTTATGTCATTGGAGTATGATATAGTATTGATGTAGAAGCTACCATTGTTGGAGCTTTAAGGAAACTATAAAAGTTGCATGTTAATGTATCTTACACCATTATGATAAATGAATAGAAGTATGATGGTGGAATTGGTTCTACCGTGCAATGATGTTACATGCATGAATGGTTTCTTTTGTTTGGTATAGTGCTATGTTGTATGTTATTAAAAATATCCTGCATGCCCATTAATTGTTGCCATTTGGTTATCATATTTTTCATCCAACCCCACATGCCCCAGTAATCTCTCTTTGCACCTCGAGTGAACACCCAAGTATGCTTGAGTAATAGGTCAGCATAGTAGGTTAGTCTTATTTGTTGGATTCACATGAGCCACGCAAGTGTGTTCTGAAGCACTGGAAAACCCCCAACGCACCTCCTTCAGGATTGGCTTGCAACTACACACTAGAAAAAATGCCCAAATATTTCAGAATAGGCTTAGAAACCTAATGGCAAGGAAATTGGAGTGCTTTGGAGCTCCTCTCAATAATGCCTTTTTGCAGCTGTAATCTCTCCTCTAATTTTATTTTATTATTAATTGTAGGAATCTGCCATAGGCATTCAAATCAGACACCTTTCTTTAGCACTCCTATTTTTTATATTGATTGGTTGGTGCTCTCCAGCTGAGAATATCAACGCCTTTTGTACAAAATTTATCTACAAGCTCCTCCTTGCTGCCACACTAATACATGAAACACACAAAAAACTAATGATTGTTCTTATTGTTTTTGGCTCTCTATTACTAATAAATGTCATGGTCAGACAAACTCTAAAACCTTCTCACAAAAACTAATCTAAAATTAATTTATCACAAAAAGACTTTCATAAATTGAGGCAACAAAACAAAGAGTCGAGCTGCACCTTTGAAACTTATCAAAACTTCAAATTTTTTTTACATATGAAGAAAACTCTTCCTCGAATGCTCTCAACTCTCTTGATCTCATCCGCTCTGGTACCAAATGTTGAATTTGATATAAGAATCTTAATATAAAATCAGAGAAATTGCACAAAATAATACACAACTTGATATTATTCAATCTTTAAAGGGGACGTATACAATTGTTTATGTCCTATTATTTAAGACATATAATTATCATATCCAAATTTTCTCTCAACCCCTTCTAATCCCCACGTGGATGTTGTTACAACCTCTCAACAACCCAACAAACTATCCTATAATTAACTTAACAAACTTTATATTATAACCCATGATTAACTATATCTAAAACTATAATACACCAAGCATAGTATAACCTATTCTATGCTGTGATAATTCATAACCACCATTTGGGGTGACCCATGGTTTAAGGGTCATGCAGGACTGTATATGAGGCTTTGGAATGAGAGTTTTAACACTAAAACGGAAGTGCTTCCAAGGGGATCTGTTTGTATGGATTAGTAGCAGAATTTTGGTAGTCCTATATGTTTGTACAGATAGGAAACAATCTGAGAGGATACATTTGTATGGAAAAATCTACTGCATCAATTTTTGTGCACATGCGTGTTCAAATAGACCTACCACAGGCAGTGGATTCAAATCTAGAGGAATTGTGACTATTTGGAAGCCCAGCTGAGTCTCACAAATTCAATCGGACTCTTGTGGGAAAGTTGTTAGATTTAATGATCTTAGCAGTGACAACAGTTTCATACTTTCAGATGTCCGTGGGCCCTACCTCACAACCAGGACAAATACTTTATTGGGAATCTACAAAATTCTTTAAGGGAATCTGACCCCTCAGATAGATGGATTTTGAGAGGAGATTCTAATAATAACTCACAACCTTCTGGAAGTTCAATAGATGGCAGTTCAATCTCCAAATCCTCTTGTGACTCTAATCAATTCAAAGCTGCTATGGGCCTTCAAGGTTTCAAGATGTGAATCCAGGATCACAGTCCTACACTTGGAATAATAGGAGACTTGGCTCAGAAATTTTAGTTGAACACTTCAACAGATTCTTGGTTAGAATGGACTTAGTCCAGACTGATAACAAGATTGAGTTGACATTGTTCGCAATGTAGTTTCAAATCATTGCCCTATCCCACTCATCATCAAATCAGAAACTAAGCCAAAAAGGTACCCTTTTAAATTTGAGTTGATGTGGCTCAAAGATGGAAGTCTCAAAGAGTAAATCAAAGAATGGTCGAGTGTCGGAATAACAAGGTCAAAAATGTACACCATGGCTCAAAAACTCAAAATGGTAAAGGAAAAGTTAAAAGAATGGAATACAAATAAATTTGGAAATATTTTTTATAAAATAAGAGAAGTTCAGTCCTTTAAGAACAAATCCAGCAAAATAATGCAAATCGGGTCTTAAATGAGGCTATGTTAGCTGAAGAAACAAAATTAATGGAGAAGCTAAACAAGTTGTAGTTTATGGAATAAATTCACTAGAAGCATAAATTTAGGATGAGATTCAAAGAAGGTGACAGAAATACAACATTCCTCCATAAATCTGCTGTGTTCTCAAAAGACACATCAACAAAATCTCTGAGATTATTGCGCCTGGAAGAAAGACTGTAAGGGATCCCAAAATGATACAATTAGAAGCATTGGCCTATTTCAGTTCCCTACTTTCCAAAGGGATCAATGATAAGAGTAGAAGCTGCTGAGAAAATATTGCAGTCAAGTCCGAGGATTCTCTCTACTGAAGATAAAAAACTGCTCAATGCTCCAATTACAGAGTGAGAAATCCACAAGGCTGTTTTTCATTTCGAAAAGATAAATCTGCAAGGTCAGGTGGATTTCCTGCAGGTTTTTTTTAAAATTTTTGCGATGCTTTGCACAAGGATGTGATGGCAGTCCCTGAATCAGGTGAGAAAAAACCAAACTGAAAAAGCTCGTTACTACCTTCAATGTCCAGATATAAAAAAATGAAGAGGCTGGATTCTTTGATGCATCCCATCCTATCTCTCTACGCAACATGACATATGAGATCATCTAAAAGGTTTAGAAAAATAGACTTAAACAAATCCTTCCTAACATTATACCAGAGAAGCAAGGACAATTTGTTAAGGGAAAACAGATCTTCTAGAATAATTTTAGCTCGTGAACGGCCAAATCCAATCTGCTCCCAGAAAGAAGCAGTATGGTGATTAAATAGGATATAAACAAGGCAAATGACAGGGTCAACTGGTCTTGTCTGGAAGTTGTTCTTAAAAGACTCGACTTCAATTCAGATTTGAGGAAGCTGATCATAGTTGCTTCTCTGCCCCAAGATTCTCCATTTTGGTCAACAGTGAACCAGTTGGTTGCTTTCCTATATCTAGGGGCCTCAGACAAGGTAACAGAATATCTCATTATCTTTTCCTTAAAGTAGCTTAAGATTTGAGCAGGTCCCTGAAGAACAGGGTGAGTACAGGAGGACTGAAGGAACTATCAATTTCTAACGTTATCCATAACATCTCTCAACTACAATTTGTGGATGATGCAGTCTTGCCAGGGTCCCCTGCAACTCTGGAAGCAACCCAGCTCAAGAAAACTCTTGATACATACGAAAGAATTGCAGAACGCTTAATAAACAAAAATCAAAGATCTTCCATACAAATAGAAACCTTCAGGCTGCCATATGCAGAATTTTGGACTTTAATCCTGGCACACTGCCTTGCTCTGACTTAGGCATTCCTTTGTTTGCTGGAAGAAGATCCTCTACCCTACAGATATTCATGGTGGAAACAATGAACGCTAAATTGGCTGGATGGAAGAGTAAATGGCTATGTCTAGCTAGAAGAATTCAGCTTATTAAGGAATCCCTGCAAGCCATGCCCAACTATATAATGTTTGTACTTCAAGTGGCCTCCTCAATACAAATTATACAAGTACACTTTCTGTAGAATGCACAGGAGACGAGAAGAAATTTCCACTTCTGAAATGGGACCAGGATTGGCTACCAAAAGAATGGGGAGGTGCTCTAGAGGTCATCAATAAAAAGATGAAATATGCACTAGGAGGTAACCAGGCTTGGCAGCTATACTTTGAGAAGTGGGCTCTTTGGAGTAGAAGGTTAAGAAGCAAATATTTGGATTGTAAGGAACCTTAAAGGATATTCACTGTATCAAATCATTTGCATGGATTTCCAATATAGAACTTCATTAGCTCTTCTCCTGTCATGTTAAAGCCTCTTCTTAAATGGAATGTTAAGGATGGGCTGAAGGTGACATTCTTGGGGCATGCTTGGCCATGCAACAAGCCTTTCAACAAATTTAAAGACCTAGGCCCTTACATGACATCCTCTCCACTGCTTATGGGAAGAGAGTATAGGACTGTTTTTTTATAATCTAGTACAAGTTGGGTAAGATGGCAAACTTAGATTGACCAGAGATGAATGCAGTAAATTTGCTAGATAAGATGATGCTCCCTTTCCATTTCTTGGATGGACCAGATACTAGTTTGGATAGGATCTAAAGTGTGAAACTACTTTGTGAAAGTGGGATATAAGCTAGCAGTCATTCGAGCAAGTGCAACGAATAAGCAGTTCCCCTCCCAGCCAAACATGGATTAGCAACGGGTTGCCAAATACCAATGCCTTTTCGTGGCTTGCTAGTCATGGCACAATTCTGACTCAAACAAAATTGGATCAAAGAAGATTTCGTAGGCCTTCAAGGTGTCCTTTATGCAAGGCTTATAAGGGAAATACAGATCCTCTTCTCATCCACTGTCAATTTTCATCTCAGTAGAGCATATTTGGAAAACACTTCACTTCCATCTATTGGAATTTATGGCTGGAAATATAAAGGAGGATTTTCCAATCTAAGCAGCTCCCTGTTTCGAGGATTTGTGCCCAAGTAGTTGATGGCATCAAGGAATTGATCAATACCCGGCCTCCTGGGAATCAGAAGATATGCCCAGTTGGTCAGATAAAATCTTCCTACACTGGACCATGGTTTTGGACAGGACTCCCAGTAATGGAATTGGAAGAAGCAAGGCAAAAGCAACCATTACAAGGTGGTCACCGTCAGAAATTAATTTCACAAACTTCATTTTTATGGAGCATCAAAAAGAAACCCTGGTCTAGCAGGAGTGAGAGGAGTACTCAGAAATTAGCATTGAAGTGTTATCCTAGTTTATTATAAAGCATTGGGATGCACTTCTAACAATCTTGCAGAAGCTAGAGCTCTATGGGGAGGGTTGCAGATGGCAAAGAAGAAGAGCTCAAATTTGGTAGTTGAAGAGGACTCGAGTCGCCATTAAAGCGGAAATAAAAGGAATAGCCCCAACTGGCAAATCAACAAGGTCATCCAAGAATGCTTCATCTTAATCCAAACAATAAAAGTTCAGTCCATCAAACATGTTGGGAGGGCAACAAGGTGACGAACCATCTAGCAAACTTAGGAGTTTCTATGAATCCATAGGGAGCAATTTAAAAATAGAAACCTCCTTTTTCAAAGACCAAAAAATCATTGAATTATATGCTAAATATATTCACCCAAATCACATTAAACAGTGACCATGGGGAATAATGAGAAAGAATGGATGACTATAATGGGAAGCGCAAGAATCAATTCCGAGGCACTTAAATGCTCATTTTATTTGGCCTCTTTCATTTAAGTATACGAGCATGACACAGCAGACGCAAGAATCAATTCCAAGGCACTTAAATGCTCATTTTATTTGGCCTCTTTCATTTAAGTATACGAGCATAACACGGCAGACGTTACTAGAAGTGTCGGTTATCACCTCATCGGTACCGTATCGAAGGAATTTCTTATTGTTGTGTGTGTATTTTCAAAGCTCCGACATCTTCGTTAATGGAACCTATTCTGAAACCGTCAAAGTAGAAGATGATGGCAAGGGTCGCAACCCCACAAATATGTGCCCATGCAAACAAGTGGGCATATAGCCAAGACAAGGGATAAGCATGGTTGGAGCTATGGAGAAAACGAATAATTTCCTCACCCAAGATGATATTGGGCATGGATATTGAGACCTCTAGCGGGATGCCAAATTGAAAAACAATACTGAGGAAGGGTTTGTTGTGGTTGATACAGCAAGGATGGATGCCAAATCAACCCTAATGTAATGAAGGAAGGCCATCAAGGAGGGTATTTAGGAGGAGGAACAACTCCAATTGTTGGCATCCTATGCAATACAAGCCCAATTGAGAGGAAGGATGGATGAAACAAATGCAGTTGATAAAACTGCCAATTCAGGCCAGACAAAAACCTGCTCCAATGTGCATAAAATGGCACAAATAATTGAGCTTGAAACTGTAGTTGCATATACCAGCTCAACCTATAGATTCTATGAGATGTGGCATTTGACCACTCAAAGTTTTCGGCAACTCAAAAGCCTATGTCATTTACACAATCAACTAGGGTAGAAAGATAGTTCAGCTATGAAAAACATTTGCAGTGCTCCCCATGTCTCGAGGACAGGGAACGGAGTTTCAGGGATGGCAGAAATTTCCCAGATTTGGGGTACGGCGGGGGGGTGGCTATTACTATAATGTATAAAAAATAATGTTTCGAGTCTTTAGAATACATAAAAAAAAAATAACTTAAACAAACTAAAATACTGCTACTTGGGTTTAATAGGAGGCCTTGCACACAACTTTTTGAAGCCACAATCTACCTCCTAGATGAGTTGCACTTTCTGTCCTCTTGGCTTTAGTAAAGGGCCATCCACATCCAATTTCTCATCAAAATTACTACCCTTTGATTGAGATCTTGGTGAATATTTCAACATTGTTTTCATTTCAAAATTAATTTGGATTTCCTAAAATTTTAGGATTTTTCAGTCTTCAGAAGATTTAGAAAACAGATTCTATATTTTAGTTTCATACTTCCAATTTCGGTCGTAGCATTCCCATGTTGTTATCAATTTAATTCTATTCACAATAATGGAGGGGTATTGGAGCTCTAATATCATATTTATAATTTATTTTTCTGGAACTTCAATTTTCTATTCGAATATTAGATTTCTATTTTCAGAAACTCATATTTCTTTTTTTTTCCAGATCTCAGCTGTTGAATTTTCAATGTAATGATAAATTTCAGATTTGAGCACCACAACAGTGACATTAGAGTTGCTTTCTTAGCATCGTGAGTGAGCACTAACATTAGGTAGAGGGCGTTGCAAAATATATTTGATAGATTCAATCATAATTTCTCTCAACAGAGACCCAAATCATATTTAAGGCATCAACGACACCGTGACATCCCCGGGAAGATGTTTGATAGATTCAATTAGAATTCTCTCAACAAACACCCAGATCATCTTTAAGGTGTTGGGGATGTCACGCCATCCCCGATGCCTTCAGAAAAAAGATGACATCCCCCCTTTTAGGGGACGTCCCTTTGTTTTTCTTTTTTGGGTACACAAAGGGGATGTCTCCTCCCCATTCCCCCATCCCCAAGGGCCAAGACATTTGGTATGTCACTCAGACCCCGAGAGACGAGTCACTGTGGAAGAGTAAAAATTTGGTTCAGAGATTGAGGAAGATGATGGACAGAAACGTCTGTCAAAGACGCTAAAAGATGATAAGGATATGGGGTTGGGTTGGCCAGTCTCCCCCCTCTTCAACCGCTGAAAACTCAAAGACGAGTTGGGAGCCACATTTTAATGCAACTTGTGGGGCTCAATGTTATAAACTGCATAGGTTTATATCCATTTTAGTGTCATGTCTAAACTGGGTGCTGACATGGAGATGAATGAAGAGTTTTACAATACGGATGCAATCTCTTATGTTTTCGATTTCCCTAGTCGATAGATTCAGTATGGGCAAAAAAGCCAATTCAACCCCTTTGTATTTTTTTGGGCATACCATATTATACTAGGTTCAGCACAAGGCTTTGTGTATCAGTTTAAGCAACACATTGCATGCTATAAGGGCCCTCGATTGTGTGTCAAATAAGTGTGGCATGCAATTAACTAGAGGATCGCCTGCGACATGTGTACAGAAAGAAATTCAGGTTCTTTGTAATGCTGTTTTCTATCTGCTGATATGTTGGTGTAAAATTTCCTGTGAATAAATAAAATTATGAATTATGATTTCATGGTCTTTTGCAGCTATCTTAATCTTTTCGATGGCTATAGGGTCGTACATTCTTGGTAGCTATCCATAAGTTTTTGGTTAAAGTTCTTCTATCTAAAGGCAAGCACTATTACCCTTTTATTACTTTTAAGGTTTACCCATCCAAGAAAATTAAATTAAACAAAATAATACAAACACCTAAAATTAAAACAAAACAAAAAAAAATGCAGCCAAAGGATCATTAAATGCAATATTTTAGTATATTCACAAAGTTCAATTGCAATACAAAACTGAAATTTTAAATTGCAAAAACAAAATAATTGTTGCATGAAGAAATGCAAATATTTCTTCATTTAGATGCTACACCTTATAGACCTCAGGTACAGCTAATGCAAATAGATAAAATGCAAAACCTTTACTTCTTCAAAATTGCTAACAAAATCTTAAATTCAAATGGTATAGATTAGGTATGAACTATGTACTGATCCAAGTCTCAAATAAAATGTTATACTTTAGGCATGGTTTATAACTGATTCAAAGTCTCCATCTCAAATGTTAAACATTAGCCATGCTCTACAACATGAAATCTCAAATTCAAATGTTATACTTTAGGCATGTGCTGCAGAAGATTCGAAGAGCTCAAACACAATCTTTAACTTTTGAAAATCTTCTTACAAAATGCAAATCTTGCTGATAAAAGAACAAAAAAGGAATGCAACAATCCAAACTGCCATCCAGATCCAATTTTTTTATAACATTTGAACAAATGTTTCAAATGTAAAGCAAAAACTATTTAAAACACACAACCTTTACTTCTCAAAAATTGATTTAAAATTTACCCTTTATTACTGATTTACTCTTGTTAATAGGACGAGTTTATCATATGGACCCATATCAAGTGCAGTAATCTTCTGATTTGGGTTGGACAAAGCTTAATTTTGATGGAGCCTCCCAGGGAAACCCTGCCAAAACGGGCTCTCTTCTTTCAATCTCACTACAAGGCCTTTGTGGCTGCCTTAGCCTCATTTCTTAGAAAGGGAACTAACAACAAGGTGGAAGCTTGGCCACTTGTGGATGGTCTCCAACTTGCCTTGTCCCAAGGGGTGGATAAATTCATGGTTGAAATGGAATCACATCTTATAATTAATGCTATGATTAGAGGCAAAACACCCAACTGGAAATTTAACAGCATTCTAAGGAAAGTTCTGGATTTGTGTGGAAATTTTCAACATATATCCTTTATTCATTGTTACAGGAAGACTAATAGACCAACAAACCCACTAGCTAACACAGGGTCGACTTAGGGATTTCTCTAAGGTAGGGTGCTCCGTGCCTTTGGAATGGCTTGGCTTGGAAGAGCACCTTCCTCTAGACTTGCTAGATTTTCCTCACCTCTAGAATATAGTGTTTTGAAGTTTGCTTTTCTTTCCACTCAAGGAAAAAATTGGAGTTTTGAAGTGACTATTCGCAATTATTGTTATTGCTTTCAAATTTTATGATGAGAGGAGGCAGATTGTTTTTAAGGATTGCATTTCACGGCGCTGCATGCGAGGCAAGGGGGCATTCATTGAGAGTTAGCATGTAAAATGACAGGTATGCTTTTTCATAAGCCATGACTCCTTCCCTTCTTCCAATTCGTTATGCCTGCTTCCCACATTCCTCTAGCTCTATCCTGAACTTTCTGCGAGTTTAAATGGCGTCCTCCTCTAGGTTCTCTCACTCCATAGTGGCATTTGGGGGTGTTGCTTCTTCAATAAGGTTGTTACAGTATTTTGCCATCAACAAAGGCATGTGTTAGGACTTTGTCAGGCATGTATTGGGTGTCAAAGATGGGAGATTTTCCAAGTGTTAAATGAACATTCTCATCCCTACCAGATGATTTCCTTCTAAAATTGGCCTCTACCTCCCTTGCTTTTTATACCTTTCATTTCCTTGCAATGAATCTCATTCCCCCTGATTCCCTACCCCTTTGTCTAAACTACAAAACCTTTGGGAGGTTGTTTATCCTATCACTGAACTCTCAGAGATACTAGGGATGCAAAGATGTTATCTTTGCAGACTCTTGCTCAAGCCCTTCCAAAATGGCACCCAATTCTAAGTTCACAGTGTTGAAAGCAGGAATGCTTCAGTGGGGAGGAGATTGTGGAAGTTAGCTTGTTTGTGGCAGAGAGCAATGCAGAATCTTGTCTCTTATGTCATGGGATTTTGCCTCCTCTCTTAGGATTGAGGTTAGGAATGGCTTTGTTTTTCTGGTCAACAATGTGGTATTAATTGTTAAGAATCGAGTAAGCACCCTCACTTCCTCCTTCCCCTAAGCCTAAGCCTAAGCCTAAGTCTTCAGGCCCAAAAAGTGGCCCATGAAGGTGAGTGGCCTTTCGGTTAAAAAAAGGATTCGGAAGGTAAAAGGCCTTAGTGATATTGAGGAAGTGTTGAATAGGCTGCCTTTGAAGATGGAGCAACTGATGCGGATGGGCACCAGGGATGAAGGCCACAATGGCCTCTCAAGTGAGCTTCATTTTCACTGCCAAAGATAACATGCCTGAATTTCTTCAGCATCAGGTGAAGTTTTTGGACACCCAGTGTAAGTTTTTGTGAAGGTGGTGGCAATGGCCGAGGTGGACATGTTCCTATTTGTGGTGAATTTGAGGAGGTTGGTGGGTGTGGTGTGACTTGCAAGTTAGGCAAGGATGGGGGACAACCCCCCCTCTTCCTTAATTCTCCTACCCTGTGCTCTCAGCCACCCTTGTTGTACCCCATGTGTTTTGTTGGGTAGCAGATGGTTTTCTGGAGGTTGTTGAATAAGCTGCCTTTAAAGATGGAGCAATTGATGTGGATGGGCACGAGGGATCAACGTCACGATGGCCTCTAATGTGAGCTTTATTTTGGCTGCCAAAGATAACATGCCCGAATTTCTTCAGCATCAGGTAAAGTTTTTGGACCCGCAGTATAAGTTTTTGTGAAGGTGGTGGCAGCAGCAGAGGGGTCACGTTCATATTTGTGGTGGGTTCAGGGAATCTGGTAGGTATGATGTGACTTATAAGTTAGGCAAGGATTGGGAACAGCCCCCCTCTTCCTTGATTCTTCTACCCTGTGCTATCGGCCACCCTTGTTGTAGTTTTTGTGTTTTGTTGGGTAGCAGATGGTTTTTAACTTTTTTGGATGTCTTCTTTGATTTTACGAGGCAGTTGTTGAGCTGTCGTGGTGGGGACATCGTTCCCTATCTGTGGTTGGTTGTGGGTGACCATTGTTTGTTTTTTGTTTGTTTGGCGGTTGGTGGCGGTGATGAACTGGTGTTGCAAGGTGTGGTGGCAGGTTGGTGATCTGTTTTGGTGGCAGCTGGGCAGCATGGAGGGAAGGCTTGGTGTTGGATGGGGGTGGTGGGGTCATCTTGTTCGTGTTGATGGTGGAGTGGTAAGGCATGTTGGTGCTTGCGTTTTAGGCTGGTCTAGGCCAGCTGTCATCATAGGGTGGCGTTGCACTTTTGGGAATCTTGGTTGTTGGTGGAGGATGGGCATGCATGGCCACCCTTCCATCTTCTCCTATCCTTGTTTTGTGTAAAGGTAACCTCAGTTACCTTTTGGCCTATTGTACTGCTTCCAAGGAATATGTGATTATCTTATGCTGTGTGGTATATCCTTTATCTTTTATGCATTATAATGTAATCATTTTTTCCTCTAAAATGTGTGAGGGCACCAATAGAATCCCTCGTTTTGCCTATCAAAAAACATTGCTTTAAAAATTAGGAGAAAATTTTTCAAATGCAAAAGTAAAACTAAAATTATAAACACAGCCTTTACTTCTCAAAAATTGTTTTAAGAATGCAAATCTTGCAGGCAGAATAACTGAACAAAAAGCAACAATCCAAACACCTATCGAGATGTTAAAGATAACATTAAAGTAAACATCTCAAACAACTATTTATGTTGTTTTTGTCCAGAAACTTATTTTATTTAACAATTATGGTCGAAGAAGCTTGAAGTTTTTAGAAGAAAATAAGTCAAATGCAAACCTCAAACTAAAATTCTCAACATATAATTTGCAGCTTAAATTAAAAAAAATCAAAATAATTAAAATGCAGACAAAAAACACTAAATTTTTATTTCTCAAAAATTGCTTTGCTTACGAAATGCAAATCTTGCAAACATGAGAACAAAACAAATACAAACCTAAAACACAAAATCTTTCGTTCTCAAAAATTGCTTACTAAACGCAAATCTCTCATGCAGAGGAACACAATATAAGCAACAATTCAAACACCTATCAAGATATTAAAGTCAAAATCAAAGCAAAACAAAATAATTTGAATGGGAATCTCAAACTAAAATTCACAGCACACAATTTACAACTATAATCAAAAACAAAATCAAAATAATTCAAATGTGAACCTAAAATACAAATTCTTTACATCTCGAAAACTAAAATTTTGATGCTTTTTTGCAGTGTTGGATGAGTGGTATGTTTTCGGAACAGGAAAAAAAAATAGAAACCTAGAACAAGACTCTTTACTCCTCAAAACAAACTGAGGAAATCAAAATTTTGAACACCTCTCAAGATCTTAAATTCAAAAATCAAAGGAAAAACTAATAATTCGAATGCAAACCTTGAACTAAAATTCTCGACACACAATTTACAGCTAAATTAAAAATCAAAATCAACATAATTCAAATGCAAACCTAAAACACAAAATATTTACTTCTCAAAAATTTCTCACTAAACACAAATCTCACGGACAGAGAAATCAGAACAGAATCTTTACTTCATAAAAATTGCTAACCAAACACAAAATCTTGCAAACAGAACAACAGAACAGCAAAGAACGAAACAATCCAAACACTTCTTGTGATCTTCAAGTCAAAATAAAAGCCAAACAAAATAATCTGAATTTGAACCTCAAACTAAGATTATCAACACACAATTTAGTAGAGTAATTGACAGCTAAAACTAAATACAAAATAAAAATAAGTCAAATCCCAACCTAAAACACAGAATATGTACTTCTCAAAAAATTGCTTGTGAAAAGCACATCTTGCAGATAATAGAATAGAACAAATGCAAATCTAACATGTAAAATCTCTACTTCTAAAAAAGTTGCTTATAAGACACATATCTTGCAGACAGAATGCTCAATTTCCACTCCCCAAAGCATTTCATTGCCTATCATGCCCTTCTTAGTCTCTAGGTGCCCAGGTATCCACTGTAAGCCCTTTATTTTTCGAACCTTGCTGTATATATAGGGAGGGAAGAGACTTTTATATCATCATAAAAAAGTTAAATAATCTTTTTTTCCTCCTATCAACTCGATTTTGCTACCCCAGCCAACAAACATGCGTGAGCCATCTCACAGATTATACATCCAGACAACTCAAAATCTCTATGGTTGGCTCTAGGAAGAACAGAACAGAATGCAACCATCTAAACAGATATTGAAATATTAATGATATAATCAAAACAAAACAAAATAATTCAAATCAGAACCTAAACACACCAAATCTTTACTTCTCAAAAATTGCTTGCTAAACGTGAATCTCTGAAACATATGAACAGAACAGAATGCAACAATCCAAACAGCTCTCGAGATCTTGCTGATAAAAACAAAGCAGAACAAAGTAATTCAAATGCAAACCTAAAACTCACAATATTTACTTCTCAAAAAACGCTTGCTATAGACACAAATCTCCCAGACAGAAGAACAGAACCAGATGCAACAATCCAAACATCTATCGACATCTCAAAGTCAAAATCAAAGCAAAACAAAATACTTTGAATATGAACCTCAAACTAAAATTCTCACACAAAATATTTACTTCTCAAAAAACGCTTACTAAACACGAATCTGCCATACAGAAGAACAGAACTGGATGCAACAATCCAAACATATCTCAAGATCTCAAAGTCAAAATCAAAGCAAAACAAAATACTTTGAATGTGAACCTCAAAATAAAATTCTCGGGACGAAATTTTAAGCTAAAATTCCGATAATTCAAAATGCAAACCTAAAATAAAACAATTAAGAACTTTCAAAATTAATAATAAAAACCTACTGATCCCTGGATTTCCACCGGGGGAAGGCGGAGGAGAAGCAGCCGCAGCAACAGCTGAATTTCCTTCAAGCGCAGTCGCGCCGCCGAACAAAATCAATCTAGGACCAATATAACCAGGCGTTCCCTCTTCTCCCACCGCCGCAACCGCAGTCAAAGTGTGTCCACACCTAGGGCCCGGTCCATCATCTTTATTCTCAATAATCGCATCAACTACTCTGTAAGGCGGAGCCACCCTAGGTCCAGCCGCTTGCGCCGCAACAGGAGCTTCCTCTTCTTCCTTAACAACATCGCCGACGGCGTTCGAATCTACCTCCATGGCTCTTTTAAGCCCCTAATTTCACCAAATTCAGAGCAACAAAACCTTTCCTCCTTTGCTTTAGGCTGAACAGCATGGTGCATTCATGGTGCGCGTGATAATTTAAGCTTCCACAACAAAATATGATACGTTCAATATGCTTCCATTTTTTACTTCCTGATAGGATTCGAACCCTGGTCTGATCACTGTAAAGACCTTGGAATTTACGAATGATTATTGTTGTCCTTGCTGGACCTCTGTATTGTCTCTGCGAAAAAGGAAAATTTAACTTGACGTTCTTAACCGTGGTTAAAGTCTGACCGCCAATAAGGGGATATGCCGGCCCTTGGCTGAGTTGTTTAAATTTGTATTAAATTCATGTGTTGTTGTAATTATGTATACAATGTGTTTTTCGGGGTGTGTGGGGGAGTTTCATGGGTGTTTCACTAATTTTATCGTCAGCTCCACGTAGCTAAATGACATTCCTTGGTTGTAGTTCCCATAAATGTGAAAGTATGGAAGTTTATTTCTGGTCTTTAAGATGGAGTGGATTGTGAAGAGGTTTGTTATTACTTGCATGAAGTTTCAAAAGTCTCAACACATATTTACAAAGTCAATATATGACTTTTATAAAGTCAAAATATGATACAAAATATATTTATAAAGTTAAATTAGGTATAAGTAGTAATATAAGGAGGAGGAGGATCGTTTCAATGAAGGGGATTAGTCTGAGTAGAAAACTTCCCTAAAGTGGATTTGGTGTCACTTATTCATCTTGATGACTTGCACAACCAAATGTATAAGCGCTCTACAATCACACCCACACCCATAACAACATGTGCTAGATACACCCACCTCGAAGGCCCAACAGTGATCTTACCATGAGCAAGGAGTTCCATCCCCCAACCAAGAGGAGGGGTAGAGAAGTGGTTGCACCACACTAGTAGAGGAAAACCTTGGGGTGAGATGTTTGGTTGAATTCTTCTCATAGTACAAGGAGCACTACTTCCCAGTGGTTAAGCAAGTCTTGTAGGTGTTGAACCTCCAAAGCAACTTTTTCAGCTTTGGCCTGGATCTAAACGAATACATAAAGGAGCACATGAACCTCTTCATTAGTAAAAATCTATTGTGAAATAATCTTATTATTAAAATTTATAAGGTTCCAGAACTGAAAAAAAATATAAACTTTAAATAAAATATAATTTGGCCACTAAGCATAATCCCCAAACAAAGCAATCCTCTAATAAATGGTTTTGGATGGAAAGCCACAAACATGCTATGAATCCACTTCTAAGTACATTGGCTCAAGGGTATGTCTGGAACAAATGCTTTAAGGTCTATGTCTGTTGCAAGTAAGGCATTTTGGGTGAGCAATCCCAATGTGGTAAACCCTGACAATGCTTGATAAATTAAAAGCCACAAATTATGCACAAACTTGCACTCGAGCTTAACATGTCATATTCGATTAAGGTCATAAATTCAAGTTTGAGGCAATGAATTCAACCCCCCATTGGTTGTTCCACTTATAAAACACTGAAGAAAAAGGGCTAGGATTTTGATAGAGAAGCTCCTAATGCACAAGCGCTCTACACTCAGAAGGAGGAGGAACAATCATACCCACACCCATAACAATTTGTGCTAGATACACCCACCTCGAAGGCCCAATAGTAATCTTACCATGAGCAAGGAGTTTCATCCCCCAACCAGGAGGAGGGGTAGAGAAGCAGCTCCACCACACTAGTAGAGAAAAACCTTGGGGCGAGATGTTTGGTCGGATTCTGATCATAGTACAGAGAGCACTACTCCCTAGTGGTTAAGCAAGCCTTGCAGGTGTTAAACCTCCAAAGCAACTTTTTCAGCTTTAGTGTAATAACCCCACTGTGCTTAACTTAGAAAAACATTATTATTTTTTTTAATTTTAATCTACGCATTCATCCATTAAAATTCACCACGAGAATCTAATTAATGATCCAAATATAACACTCTAAGTATATTAATTATAAATAAGCATGTGACAACTAATTGTCACTGATCACTATCAACACAAGAAACATATCAAAACCAATTATGGAAAGTAGTTACAAACCATGGCTGGTACAACCATACAGCCATTGCTATCAATTTATAATAAGTAATAATTACATTTCATCAAAATAATGTTTCAATAATAAATACAATATAATGTGCATATATAAGATACACGGCTCCATGGAGCATGAGTTTCCGAACTCCATTATCTCTCTAAATCTCAAGTGTCATCTCCAAGTAAGTATTGTTGTGAGGAGTGAGAGCATCATCTGAGCATTTTTCTACACTAACCACGGACCATCGATCCCCACACAATTCTCCATGAGGGAATGGTCCTCCCTTCACAGATGAGTAGATAGTGACGGTGTAGGAATCTAAACAGACAAGCTAGTACCTATGTGCTATATGATTTCTAAAAAAAAATATACGGTGTATGACAAAGAAACGTGTTCTAATAAGATATCGCACAAGCATGTGAATCATACACATGAAATGGCAATGTCTCACTAACATTACTTTGGCCAAAAATTTCAATAGTAAATGATCACTACAATTAGTCAATTTCATATACACCAGTTGATCGAATTACCTTCGTTTGGCATTATGATGCTAATAAGCTAGTGAAGTCTATCTCACTACTTAGTATAAAAAATGTGAGATTTGCTTACCATATATATAACCAACAGATTCATACAGATTATTTCTTACTAGTAATCACAAGACATGTTAAGCACATGAATAATTAAATATATACGTTTAGTCCATCAAATGTATGAATGAATCTCCATAATGTCATTTATTATATAATTAATAAGCAAACAAGTGTAGATTATATCAATCGAGTATATAATGTATATATTATGCTGCATATTCTAATTTTCAAAAGCAGACACAATACAGTACTTTCTACTATCATAAAACATGCTAAACATAGCCATAATTAAACTGCATACATTTAGTTTGTCAAACGTATGAATGAATCTAGACATAACAATTACAATTTGTACCACCCGGGTATAACATACATTTAGACTATAGTTTTCAAACATAATACACTCTATGACATCCCGTAATATCATGTTCATTGTTCATGAACATAACTACATAATTACAAACAACCAGTCTTACAATTTCAAGAATCAAATGTCTTGTAATGTTAAATAATAGACAAATAAGTACAGTTTATATTAACGGGTATATCCTATGTTTAAACTGCATACTACTATAACTTATAGGCACACATCACGATGCACTAATATATGTTATATATATTTAAACACTTGTGCATATCAATTTACTCGTAATATATATCGCTTACCAATTTTCATTACTGTACCTATAGGTATTAAAAGTCATAATATTTTTAGAGAATCAGGTAACCAAGTTATGTCTCGTGTGAATATAATCTTTCACTCAAATAATTATTACATTTCTAGGAGGTTGTATTCATATGATTTATAGTTTTAAGACCCACGAAACCCTTTGACTTAGTTTAACCATCCATTTAGTTATGGGTATAAAGATATGATCTAATACACCTATATATGTGTGATATTTTATATGAATACCCAAATCCATGTGGAGATATATTTTCTATATGAATACCCTCATATATATATTAATTGTATTCATACTATGTTTCACATAAAATTACTTACCAATATATAAGTATGGTTTATAAAGTTCAACAGTCATTAGAACTCCAATCAATGACTTAATCATTAGAACTTTCCTATTCAGAAAATACATTGACGATCTATTATAAATATTAATACTTCCATAGTATTAATGAGCATATTATCATAGGCAATAGACTATTTATACCCATATCAGATTGCCATTAATTATAACACACACAGTTCCTTATAGTCGTTTATGCATATTATCTTATGTATTTTGTTACAAGTTTGATTATGTCAACTTATTGTAAATAACACTTACACTTAAGGACTCCAAACACATTGGATATAATAAAGATATCGCTATATATGCAAATCTATATATAGGTACCACATGTAACGAATGTCATAAAAAGGAAATATTCAACGTCATATATTCTTCTTATACACACGCGCGCGCGCATGCACATGTACACATTTGAAACACAAAAGAGAGATTCAGTGCATAGCTCTTAGATACCACATATCTTAATTAGTCGAGGTATCATATGAATAAAATTGAACTAAGGATCAGATTAATATATAATGCCAATCAATTCTATAGACATAAAATGAAATACACACAACCTATTTGTTTTAGATATGTATAATATCATTATCTTAGATTCCACCAATATATCAGTTCACTCTATATACCCCAGATATTATACCACATGTAGATATTTTTGCTAATATTACATATTAAGATACCACATATTATATCATTGACCTGATATAATGTATAATAATCAGCATGGTTTTCTATTGACTCTAAATAAAATTAACATAAGAGCTACGACATATATTATATCAGTAACTCTGATATACCAATATAGTAACATAGAGATCTACAGTTTGGCAATGATAGTCACAAATACAAAATTTGACAATAATGGTTTAATATTTACGATAATGTTATACTTTTTTTTAATAAAAAGGGTAAAAATATATTAATAAAAGAACAAGAGCATTACAAGAAGAACGAGGGACCGAAATCCCCAAAGGAAAACAACAAGCGTAGAAAAACTAGGGACGAACCCACCTATATGTTGATATGAACCTTCATATCTTCTTCCAAAATACATTCCAGATTAAAACGAAGCTTCGTGGAGAGAGACTTCCAATCCTCGAAATTACCACCATCTAAATGCTTGGACGCCCATTTTGCCAAACAATCCGCTACTCTATTCCATTCACGGGGAATATGAACAAACCTAATTCTATCCATGAGCGAGCTAATCCTCAAAATCTGCTGCACAATCCCAGCCAATTGCCAATTGACATCCAACATTTTCCTCTTAACAAGCAGGTTGATCACGACTTGAGAATCCAATTCGCAAATGATCCTACACCAACCCAACGCCTGAGCTTTCTTAAGAGCATAGAGAATAGCCTAGATTTCCATCATGTTGTTGGTTTGCATCCCCTCATGGACTACAAAGAAAAAAATCACCATACCTTCAGAGTATCTGCCTATCCCACTAGTACTCACAAGGCCGAGATTGCCCCTAGAAGAGTCATTCGTATTGATCTTGAAAAACCCATTGGGAGGGTACTGCCACTGACCGTCCCTATGAATCTTCTCTTTGCCCTGTCGACCTCTCCTGACACAAGCTGAATTACTTGTAAATCGCTGGAATCCTAGACGTGCCACCACCTCAGCGTCATGTTTGGATAAAGGGAGACAAACCTCACTCTTGGCCTGCATAGTCTCCTGAATCATCCCTATGACTTTTTGCCATACTTGTTGCACCATAATCCTCTCATTCTAGAATATCTACCTATTTCTCTCCAACTAGAGCTGCCACAGCAAAAAGATGCCCCCCCTAACCAAACATTCTATAGAAAAACCGTCCTTGAGGGGGGTTCTCCCACGCCACTCCAAAAATTGACCAAGGATGAAACATGGAGATAGGGGCGCTGCCATACGTCCCACTTATAATGCCAGAGTTGCAAAGCAAAGGAGCAACGAAAAAATAGGTGAGCACAATCTTCCTCAGCCGCTCCGCACATAACACAAATGGACGGGCCTTGGAAGCCTCTTTTTCGGAGATTGTCCCAGGTCAAGCACCTGTTCAAAGCCAACAACCAAACAAAGCAGTTGCATTTTGGCCATGAAAATTTATTCCAGACCTGTCTCCACCATTGCACTTCTCCCCTACCCAATCTCTAAGATAATAAAGCCTAATATCCAGAAGCAACTATGTAATTTCCTTTAGGATTGGAAGACCAAGCAAGCTCATCTTCCTCCTGGAGGGAGCTACATCGGCGTCTAAAAAGGAGGTTTAGTAGCTCATCATGCTCCTCATGCATTCCAACAATTGGCCAAACCTCAGGCGCTTTCCATTTTGCCACCTCCAGCTGTCCGCAGGAAATGTATGATTTAAAGTCACTCACTCGAGACCAACCAGCATCAAGGAATCTCTGGCAAAGGTTTGACAGATTAGGGGACTGAGAAATAATGGGAGGGTTACTGTCCCAAGAATCAATCCAAAAGAGAGCCTTGGATCCTTGCTTACAAATCCAGAATAAGCCTTCCTTAATAAGAGCAGCCCCTTTTTCGAGAGTCCTCCATATCGCTGAGCCTTTTCCAATGAGTGGATAACAAGGAATATCACTCTAAGTGGCCCCCGAATAGTACTTTTGAGAGAGAATTATGGCCCAGGCCTTGTCTTGTTCATTGCACCAGCGCCAATAAAGCTTAGCCACGAAAGCAACTCCATTTAAGTCTGTCTACTTTAGGCCAAGCCCCCCATGTTGTTTGAGGCTACAGACCATCTCCCATCTAACTAAGCTTCATTTTGAGGTCATCAAAGTACCAGCCCATAAAAATTGCCTAGTAATCGAGTCAAATTCCTTAACAATTCCCATTAGGGCAACCTAAAGCATACATCTGTAAATGGGCAAAGCCTGCACCACATATTGAATTAATTAAACACGACTCGCAAAAGAAAGCCACCTATGAGTCCAATGATTCACCTTCGCCCAAAATTTATCCAAAATATTTTGCTAGGATTCTTTGCATATACGGCCAGCTGTAATAGGAATACCCAGATAAATCAAGGGGAGAGTCCCAATCTGGAAATGCATAGTTCGAGCAATTCGCTGTTGTATGGGAACTGGTGTATTAAAGAAGAAGATGGATGGCTTATCTTTATTGACCTTTTTCCCCGAGGCCGTTAGATAAACATCCAACACCCTATGCAAATTGGCGGCTTCACTCATTGTGGCCATGCCCATCAGAACAGTGTCATCAGCAAATTGCAAGTGAGACTGCGCTAACAGTTCACCCCCCATCACCAACCTTGAATATGCCCATCCTCTCTGTTCCTTCTGATCATCCTCCCCAAGCCTTCAGCAAGAAGAAGAAAGAGATACAGAGACAAGGGATCTCCTTGTCGCAGCCCCCTAGAGGCACCAAATAACTCCGTATGTTCCCCATTGATAAGCACCGAAAAAGAAATCGAGGAAATGCAGCTCATGACCCATTGGGTCCATTCGTCCGCAAAACCAAAAGCTTTGAGAACCTTCTACAGGAATGACCATCTAACCCTATCAAAATCCTTGGCCATATCTAGCTTAATAAACATTGTCTTATTCTTGGAACTGGCCATGAAGTGAATGGACTCAATCGCTATGACAATACCATCAAGAATTTGCCTGTCTTCCACAAAACCACTCTGTTCTTCAGAAATCACATTGTTGACCCTGATTTTTAACCTTTCTGCAATGATTTTAGATATGATTTTATAAACAACATTACAAAGAGATATAGGGCAAAACTGACTTAGCCTATCAGCTCCTTCGCATTTCGGTATGAGGGTGAGATAAGTCGCATTTGAAGCCTTAAACATTTGCTTATTCCGCTGAGATTCTTGAACAACAGCTAAAAGATCCAATTTGATAATATCCCAAAATTCTTGATAGAATTCAGTTGGGAAGCCGTTAGGACCAGTCGCTTTCCCCTTTTTCATTTGGGAAATAGTCACCTCAAGCTCCCCAAGTGTGATATCCTTCATTAAATTCTCATTCATTTCACGCGTCACCAGGGGCAGAATGCAATAGAGAACCTGTGCTTCTTCTGGTAATTTCTCATTCGCATCTTCCCTAAAAAGAGTAGAGAAATACTGCACCACCTCCTCTGACATTGCAAGAAAGGAATTAAGCTGCTCACCTCTTTCATTGACAGGACCGAGATAGAGTTGTCGTGCCTTCTGGCTTTGGACAATTGAAAGAAAAAAGAATTATTTCTGTCACCTTCTTGGAGCCATTCTATCTTAGCTTTCTGCTTCCAAAACACTTCTTCCCGTAGCTCGCATTCCTCCAGGTCTTTCACAGCCTAAGCTTTGTCTTGAAGTAAGATTTCAGTCAATCCTTCCTCCCTGATTGTTCTCGTGATACCATCAAGCTTAGCCTGCGCATCAGCCTTAGCATGAATTTTTTTCCCAAAGCTTTGATGATTCCACTATTTAAGCTTATACTTCACAAACTACAAAAATTTAGCAAAAACATACATCATCGTACCATGGGTAGGCCTGCCCCACCTCCACCAATTGGCCGCACATTCGAACAATGACTGATCTCGCAGCCACATGAGTTGGAATCTGAAGGAAGGAGAGCAAGGCTGGTACTTTGAAACACTGTTCAGCTTAATAGGCCAATATCTGATCCTCTCCAATCCAAACTTTTAGACTCTGTAGACCACATACCCCAGACTTAGTAGCCAGAAACCAAAAAATGATCCAGTCTCTCAATAATGCAATGTTGGCCAGTCCTCTGATTGTTCCAAGTAAACTGTCTGTTGTTGGGTCGAATGTCGACTAAATTCAAAACTTTAATGTAATTTTGCATAAGCAAAGCAGAGGGGTCAAGCTTTGTCATACCACCACATTTTTTAGTCAAATCCAAAATAGCGTTAAAATCTCCAGCCATAATCCAAGGTTGGAGGGGAGCCAAGCTGCGGACAAAACTAATGTGGCCCCATAGGGATTGTTTATCGTGCCAGTTAATAGGGGCATAGACATTGGATAGAAGAATGACTTCCTCTGTCTCAAAGCTGAAAGCCATCATAGTCAAGAAAAACTTAGAGGACAACCATCCTATGAGGCCGATCTTGCGGGGGTTCCAAAGGCAAGCTAATCCTCCTGAAGTTCTAGTAGCCCCAATGCATTAACAGTCCCCTTGTCTCCACAACTTAGGCACTAATATGGACATATCATCTACTGAAAGCTTAGTCTCCTGCAAAAAAAGGACATCAGGCCTTTGACTTCTAATTAAGTTTTGAACATCATTTTATCTAGGGCTGTTGTTCAAACCCCTTACATTCTAGGATAGTACAATCATTTCAAAGGATTTAGAAAGTGAGCATTCAGAGTCTTCACTGACCTCGACTCCACCAAAGTCTCTCCCATTAGTTTCATCTTTTCCAGGTCTTTTTTCCTACCAAGCTTGACCGATTTCTCCCCCCCACCCTTCTTAAGGTCTTTTTGCAAAAGTCCCAAGTGAGGAGAAGATTTACTACTCCTTGCTGCTCCTAATTCTTCGGATTTCCCTGTTAAAGATAAATTCCCATCTTCTTTAGAGGGAACAACTAAGGAAGTCAAAACATTCGATATCAACATCTGCTGGTCCATATCCATGTGCCCATCCCCAACATCCTGTGATTCAATTAAATCAACTGAAACATTGTTATCTTGGGCTGGGCCCTCAAGCTACTGATCCAAAATCATCAACCCTGGGTTCACCTCCTGTTGGTTAAGGTCATCTAGAATTTCAAATATGTTAAGCGAGTCATCTGTCTATCTTTCCTTCAAAGACCGTTTGTGACCCCTGCTTCTATATCACCCTTTAACTGGGATAAAACCATCAATTTCTGGCGCCTCACCTGGAATCGGGCCCTTCCCTTTGTCAATTCCAGGCGGATTATGAGTAGGTTGAGCAGGCTGAGATTCAAAGGTTTTAGATTTGGGACACCATCGTTGCAAGTGACCATAAGCATGCCAAAGATGACAGTTAAAAGGAAGAGTTTCATAATCCAATTGTTGTACCCAGTAAAAGGGTCCCGCACTCATTTCAACAGCATCAGGGATTGGCTTACTAAGATCAATTTCAACACAAATGCGGACATAAGTCATTACCTTTTTCCCAAGGATTGACATTGATGAATCGAATGGCCTTCCTAAGAGGGACGCAAGCAATTGCAGGGTATCTTCACGACAACATTCCACTGAAAAGCGAGGCAGCGGCACCCACACCAGAACATGGTTTGGCAATTCCTCTGAAGGTATAAAACTAGCATGCCATGGCTTGATAAACAACCCCACCTGATTGTGAAAGTATGGACCTCCAGCAAAGACTCTGCTACAATTAGTCAAGCAGGTAAAAGTGACCATAAAATAATTGTTGGCTAACATTGGGATATCCATTTCTCCTTTCGGAGCCCATGTCCTCTGAGCCCACGCTTCCAAGAATTGGAATGAAGTCCTAAGCCCCAAAAAGTTGCAATACAAAGAATGATTTGTATAATATTTGATATCCTTAGCAATCATGTCCATAGGTATGACCAATTTGGGCCTCTCCTTGCATCTTTCCAGGCATCCATTGACCTTGGGAAGTCTCATGCCAGTTGACTCTTCAACATCACATAGACCTGGAAACAGTGGGGGGAAAACCATTCAAGCACTCCTCAGGCTCTGGGCCTTCTGCTGCACTCCCTAGGCCGACTGTTGCACTCCCAATGCCGCCTTGCAGCTGTGACCTGCGCTCTCCCCCTTCGCGCCCTCCTTCCCCCATGCGCCTTCCTTCTCTCTTTTCGCCATTTTCATCACAGTCCAAGATGATAATGTTATACTCATGTTAATGACAGTTTGACATTAAATATCTGTGAATACTCATAGCAATATTTGTACATATGTATAAATCATCTATTTTTAATGGTTATGGGGATGTAATATATCTACTACCACATATTGATTGTCAAGTCTATGAATATATCACATATAATATATATGCCCCATATAGTAATATATGTATGATTCATATATTATTATGAATTTATCATTACCATGTCATTAGATTAATGTGATGTGTTTTATTGCATATACATTGGATTAATCTATTCGATATACATCATTGAGATGTAAATATATATATCAATCGATATGTTATATCACTGTAATATATAACATTATGTTTCATATGTAGCTAAGATATGTATACACCTATCAAATTTACTGCATATTTTCAACTTTTTGCATTGTATGCACATAACAAGTTTGCTGTATAATTCTAATGCAATGTGTTGTGTATGTTCTATTTTATTTAATGAAAATACTTATAAAGTTTGTTGTATTTTTATAACATAAGTCACTGCCTATATACCATTGCCCATTGTCTTATGGCCTACACAACTGCCATCAAATAGATCACCTCCTTGTCGCTGGTTTTTTTAGAGTTTTGTTATATAGATCATTATATATACTATATATCAATCATTATATATATATATATATATATAGCATTATACATTTTAGATTAATTTTATTAGACGGTGATAAATGAATAAAATTTATGAATATGCTCATGTCAGGAATTATAAAGGCAATTTGCTCATGTATAAAGTTTAAATCACCTTAGTCATTATATTGTAATATATAAAGTACCATTAAGCATACTAAAGTCCGAGTATAATGATACCATGCAATATATATTCCTGGTATATGTAATAAATAATGATTAATATGGTATTAAGAAGTATAATTAATTAATACTTTTGGCACCATGTGTAATAAGGCGATTTGTTTTACATAAGAAAATTTTCTATATGTTTTCTATGTTGCCCCACCCCATCCTTTCTTTTCTATGACATGTTATTGATTCATGATATAGTTTTGTGCTATCTATAACCCATATTTATAGATCGCCTAAGAAAAAGAAATATTCAAACATCTTCAATGTATATCTACTTATATAGTTTATTGTGTAATATGTCTGGTTATATAGTTTTGTGCTATCTATAACCCATATTTATAGATCGCCTAAGAAAAAGAAATATTCAAACATCTTCAATGTATATCTACCTATATAGTTTATTGTGTAATATGTCTGGTTATATATATGGATCGCCTAAGAAAAAGAAATATTCAAACATCTTCAATGTATATCTACCTATATAGTTTATTGTGTAATATGTCTGGTTATATTTTTAAATATAACCAGACATATTACACAATAAACTATATAGGTAGATATACATTGAAGATGTTTGAATATTTCTTTTTCTTAGGCGATATATATATATATATATATATATATATATATATATATATATATATATATATATATATATAACCTAGTAGGACTGCTCTATATCCTAGTTCATTGTAATAGTACCAGGTTTCTACAACATTCAACATGAACACACAAAAATTAATTACATTGCCTACCTGGAAAACTATTTTGATGTTCAACCTTCCATGTCTTCTCTTCCCTTCCATGCTTCACACTCACTTCTCCTCCTTACTGCCTTCTTCTTTTATGTTGCATCTCACTTTCTTTGCCATGATATATTCTCCTTATTATTATTTTTTTCTCCCTTATGAGAGGTGTGCTTCCCTTTCTTTTATTGAAAAGCCCTTATTTTCTTTTTAAAGCATATTTCTTTTTGTTTTACTATTTTTTTTTAAATTATAAACAAGTGTTTTTTAGTTAATGCCTTGTTTCATAATTATAAAAATCAATCCAATTATTTTATCTCTTTTTTTTTTTTTTTTCTCCATATTTTCTTTATTTATATATTTATTATAATATATTTACTACTTAATATTAATATGACTTAATATAGACAAGTCATTAATATTCTTTTAATCAAAACTGATAAATAACAAATAGTAGCATTCTACATTAAATCTACGTTTAATGTCCATAACTAAATCAAGCAAGATTAATTCTTTTAAGCATGAATCTGAGCTAACACACACAATTAATCATGCACAAACTATTTTCCAAATACAATAGCATCAAAATGCACTAATGCTAACAATTCAAACCATGCATCTAATATGTACTGGCTAATATGGTGTGTATAAGGTTCTATCTATTTCTCTGTCATCCCCCAATATCTCCATCTACATTACCCTCTCTGATGATGTTCTCCCTTTGTCATGCTCTAAGGGATGAATATATCCTGCGTCCAACTCACAACAAGCAGGTAGTTATTCCATAACATCGTGGCATGTATACATCATAAAATAATGTTAACTAACAAGCCAACATGATTACAACATAAAAAATATACATTACAGCTAACTCATAATAATGAAATTATGTAATTAAGCAACATATATCTATCCCATAACAATATATAACTCATCGCTTAGTTAATAATAATCCAAATCAAATTACCAACTATAAAAAATTCATGAATAATCAAATAAATTTACTTAATGATGAATTGAGATGTAACATCATTCCCCTCTAAAGTTGGTCATCATCCTGATGACACTTGTTCAAACATAAGTTCTGAATTAACATTATTTAATAGAAAAATAATATAGTATGAAGCATCAAATCAAGCATATAAATGTGAAAATCGCATGTAGAACTCTTCATATTCCTCTCAAGTAGCACTATATTCAGAGTATTAGTCCCATAAGACCTTTCATTGTGACATCTCCCTATTACATAATTAAAGTTTGTGAGTGTCACTTACTCTGATTGGTTCTATCATGACCACTTTGAGGTCCAAAATTGGCAAATTAAGCCTATACGCAATAGGACTACCATTTTTAACACCTTGTAGGGTCCTACATGTCTCAATGATAATTTTATTACCTTCCCAAATTTAATCTTCAATTATAAGCACATGAAATCATCATAAAAGCCAAAACAAATGGCCAAATGGAGTTCCAGAAAACCTTCCAACCCATATGCACACCTCTCTAATCTAAAGAGTGTTTTTCTCATCCTAAAGAAAAATGTTTAGAGAACTTGGCAAGAACAATGTGTATAAGTCAATACCATTGCTACTTCACATTGCTCCCGTTAAGTATGACATGTCTATAATGTCGTTACTCCATGTAGCTATTGACAAGTATGATGATGAATATGAACTATAAATAATACATTTTTAATGTATACTAAATTAAGAAATAGACATTCCTCAATATACGTGTGTATAACCATACAATTAAATTTGACAAGTCCCGCTTGTCAAATACTGGGTTTGACAAGCTGCCTTTGTCAGATCCAAACTTAGTAACCACTGATTTAATGTGAGACTAACTAAGGTCCACTCCCATCTCTTAGTACTCACGTTCCTAATTCACCACTCGTCCCTTAGGTCTCCACGACCTAATGATCTCAAAAATGTACACATGGTTCAATGAATCACAAATCTATACTAATAAATCTTAGAGAGAAATGATATATGTTAAATAATTCAATATGTATCAACATACATCACAAGAAAAATCATACAATCATTCCATAATTGTATTAAGTTACCATTAGCCAAACATAATTAGTATCAAATTTCATCGTTTAACCTATTTTGATATATTCATAGTTAAGAGGAAATAATATTATCATAACAAACAAAGGCTAAGGATCACACCATCCTGAAAACACTATAAAAGGAACAAGTGAGATAATGCCTTTCCGCTTGCTCAGCAAGTTACACAACAAGTTATATGTTATCTCAACCCCATAGACTAACAATATGTTTCATACATCCTACTTCATACTTGCTCTAGGTGAAAGGTACATAAATGTATCATCAAAACAACATGTTTTTAAGTAAAATAAGAATAATACACATCTAATCAAGGGTAAATGAAGGTTCACCACTCCACGTGGTTAGAGTTTACACTTGTAGATAAAGCAACATTGTAAAGTGTGACTCTAAAAAGCCAAAAATAGTGAACTAACATTTCAACAACAAAACTCTTGTATACCCTCATATGGTATGAAGAAAATACCATAACCCAAGTTATCAAATCACTACTCACTTACCAATTTTGTAAGTGTAGTATCACATCCTATTTCCACAATCAGAAATAAAAATATTAACGACATAAATGCATCAATTCATTCTAGTCCTATAACTTCTCTCTCAATAAGAAGTAGGAGACACTATCCCACGAATTCCAGTGAATATGGTCAAAACAACATTGTAGAAACAAGTTTCAACATCATGAAAATACGAATCCACTTAGTGGAGTTTTAATGATGTCAAAGGGGAGTGAGAGACTAATAACTCACCTGTATACTAACTATGAGAGATGACACTTTTTCCCAATCCACATAAACATATGAGATGCCAAACCATAAGCAAACTCCTAACACATAGGAATCCTTAACAAAGATAATTACACTCTACTACAAGGAAAATTCCCACCGTGATAGGTGGTGCCAATCCATAAATGGTCTTTTAGGATTCCCTCTCTTACAAAAGACACAAAACTCTATCTAAAATGCACATATTCTTAATTGAGAAGCATCCCGTGCTTTTTGTACACTCACACTAAAAAACACAAGTGGTAGAGGTGACTTGATTACCAAGTAAAGATGTAATATTCTTGAGCTGTTCGATCTAAGCGATCAAAACATATTATATGAATCTCTTGTTCATGACTTATGAACTATGTTATACACTCACCTACCCAAACACCGTATACAACTAACACCATCGAGATACTCGATAAATCAACCTTTTAACAACTCTAAGAGGGTACGAGTGCTCTTAAAGGTACACACTCAATGTTCCACACAAAATTTCATGAATATACATTACCTACAATAGTCACCATGTCATACAAGAAGATTTACTAAATCTCACAACTCTAATCATGGTGTAGCATGATTATTCACTAAGGCACTACAAGTCCAAAATACATTTCACTTAACCAGTACAATACTACTTGTGCTCTCTCATTCTAAGGGTTTTCCTGCTCAGTGGAATGTGATGTAGGTTTATCCTAGGGTTTTTTCTCTTCATATCCATGAAATTTATGTTCCAAGACTAAAATTTGGTCTCTAGTTTCATTCATGGTTACGAGAATTTGATATAACATTGTCGCTTGCTTAACAACAAATCAGTTAAGATCAAATTGAGTGTTACTAACTTTGACCTTCAAAAGACCCTCTCTGGACACTCTAGATTTCACCATTCTCCTTCCTGATAAATAAAAGGATATAAAAATGCTAGTGGACTCATTAGGTCTTCGAGTTTGAGCCACAACTCTAATACCACATGTAACAACCCCATTGGGATTGACTTAAAAAAATATGGTTTTTTTTAATCTACACATTCTACCATTAGAATTCACCACAAAAATCTAATTAGTGATCCAGATATAACACTGTCAGTATGTTATAAATATGTGACAACTAACAGTCACTGATCACTATCAACACAAGAAACACATCAAAACCAATTACGAAAAGTAATTACAAATGTTTAGCCATGGTTGGTACAACCATACAACCACTACTGTCAATGTACAACAAGTAATAATTATATTTCATTAGAATATTGTCTCAATAATAAATACAACATAATGTATATATATAAGATACATGACTCCACGAAGCATCAGTTCTCGAACTCTAGTATCTCTGGCAATCTCAAGTGTCATCTCCAAGTAAGTACTATTGTGGGGAGGAAGAGCATCATCCAAGCACTTTTTCACACCAGTCATGGACCATCGATCCCCAACATAATTTCCCATCAAAAAATAACCCTACCTTCACTGATGAGTTGATAGTGATGTTACATGAATCCAGAGAGACAAGCTAATACTTGTGTGTTGTATGATTTAAAAAAAACATGTGATGTATCATAAAGAAACTTGTTCTAACAAGATATCGTACAAGCATGTAAATCATACACATGAAATGACAATGTCTCACTAGCATTACTTTGGCCAAAGTTTTCATTCGTTAATGATCACTAGGATCAATGAATTTTATACACACTACTTGATCAAATTACCTTTACCTGACATTGTGTTGCTAGTAAGCTAGTGAAGTCTGTCTCACTACTTACTCAGTACCAACAATGCAAGATTTGGTTAACATATATATATATATATATATATATATATATATATATATATATATATATATAACCAACAAATTCATACAAATTAATTCCTATTAATAATCACAAAATATGCTAAGCATGTGAATAATCAAATGCATACATATAGTCCATCAAACATATGAATGAATCTCCATGATATTATTTATTATATAATTAATAAACAAATAAGTGCATGTTATACCAACCAGGTATATAATATATATATTAGGCTGCATATTTTAATTTTTGAAAGCAAACATGATATAGTGCTTTCTACTATCATAAAAAAAGTTAAACATAGCAACAACCAAACTACATATATTTAGTTTATCAAACATATGAATGAATCTAGACATAACAATTACAGTTTGTACCACCCTGGTATAACATACATTTAGACTATAATTTTCAAATATAATACACTCTATGACATCCCATAATATCATAGTTCATTGTTCATGAACACAACTATACAATTACAAATAACCAATCTTACAATTTCAAAAATTAAATATCCCATAATCATAAATAATAGGTAAACACGTACAATTTATACCAACTAGATATATCTTATGTTTAAAGTCCATACCACTATAACTTGTAGGCACACATCACGATGCATTAATATGTGTTATATATGTTAGAGTATCTTATTACTCATGCTTGCTAGGTTCTAGGTTATTTGTATTTATTTAGTTTTGTCCTATGTGGGGATTTGTCCCACATTACCTAGTTTAGCTTGCATCTTGTTTTGCCTTGCCTATTTAAGCAAGGGATCTACATTGTAATATACATGCTTCATAATCCTGTGCATATATTTTATGAGTAACAATGTTCTTGTTTACAATTGATTTTCTTTTTTAGTGTGTATGTTGAAGCATCATGGCTGTAGTAATGAGTCATGAGAGAGATCTTGGTAGAAAAGTTTTGATAAATATTTCATGGTATCAAAGTAGTCTTCAATAGCCATTGCTCACCATTTCTATGTTCTCCTTTTGTTATAGTTTATAATCTTCAAAATTTATGTTTTTATTTTAAAGACTTAGATTTGAGTCGGTTGGATCTATTGCTATAATAATACCCTCATTCAACTTTGCTCTCTCTATATGCCATGCATCTCTATTATATTATCTTAGGCAAATTTATTATGGGGCCATACCCTATTATATAAACCTTATTAGTCTTGCTATATAATCCTTTTTCTTCCTGTATGCAAGGATTTGAACCATCTATTTGGTGGCCATACTATTAAAGTCTAATTTGATATAGCTCATTTTCAAATATGATGTATTTTTAGCCTATGAGAATTTTAGCAATATGTTAAGAGCACTCAGGTTGGGGCTACCATATTTGCATCTTTATAAAATATCTATTTGGGCAGTGAGAAGAGATATTGGGATCTAGATATTCTGATTTAGATATTTGCCATTCTGGATCTGACCTGTCTGTGTAAAGCCATAGCAGGTTTGAGCACTGAAAGGTCATGAAAGATGATGGTGGAATTTTCAACAGAGGCTACAGACCCTTGCCTCTTCCCCGTCTGTCGGTGCCCATGTCCCTTTTGTAAATTTGATCTTTGTTCGATCTACTTGTTATTTATATTTCTATTTGTATGGGATGAAATGGAGATTCAAATGCGTGACTGATAGATTTACCTCAACACTTGGATTCCAAACTAATATTTCTACACATAATATGGGCATTGACATCATCAACCTTCTTGATAAGCTCCTACAACACATAACTTTCCAACCGTTTCACAGGCTTATTTCTCTGTGCCTATCCATTCCTAGTTTATAAGCCTCTATTGTTTGCTGCCAAAATTTTAGATGTTGAGATTGTTTGTTATCTGTCATGAAATGGAGGCAAGGTGAAACTAGTTTGCATATGTCTTTTAAGGAAAAAGGTTGGTTTCAACATTGTGGTTAGTTTATGGCTTGGTTCTTGCCTTTTTAGAGCCAACATGTCTCAATGTCGTGCCTAATTTGATCCAACTCACCATTGGAAAAGCCATAATCTGCATTATTGGGTTGGTTCCTTCATGCCCTTGGCCTATTATTCTTCTATTGCATCTTCCCTTCGTCATCTCTTTGTTTGGCTATTGTATCATGTGAAGATTTTGATGTAAAGACTCGTGCTACAAATCTAAACTTTATTGAGAGTTTGATTAGCGTTTCATGGCTCCTACATGCAAGGACGAGCCTTTTACCTCCTTCTTCTATCAACTTAGATCCTTATCTCAGACTTGATTTTGGCTAGTATCCATCTTGGCATTCAATGGATTTGTTTTCATCTTCTTCCTACTAGTCAAGAAGAGCTTCCACATTGCATGGTGTCCCTCTACGACTCGTTGCACTAGTGTTCAACACTCTTGTTAATATAGTCTCCTTTGCTATCAAGATGGATTATTTTTTTGAGTGTGGCCATTATTTTTTGGGAGATCAATCAGGATTTGTGAATGAGTTTGTCAATCCTTCTTGGAGAGCTTTATTGATTGGGTTATGTTGGATCGCTTCACTATAAGGATGCTTTTGTAAACCCTAGATTTGTGGTTTCTAATAAGCTAATGGTTGTGCCACCTTCATCATTCTTGAAACTTGCATCTCAATTTTTTTAAGAATTATATTTTGGTCAGAAAGTGAGTAGCTACAGACTGAGGCTCCTCCTCGACGTCCTCTATCCATGGTTCATTGCGTTTATCTTCCTCCATATACAAAATGGTAGTGTTGGTTGCCATGAATCTATAACTACTCACTGTAAATCTATAGATGTTTGCTCAGGCATTGGCTCATTCTGATAATTTGTTGACATTAGTCAACTTGGCTCTCATGTCTTGTTGTATCGAGACTTTCCACATACCCCACCCATAGTTTTCTCTCTAAACATAGCTTTTTCACAGGTTTGTCTTTGTCATTCTTCAAAAAGTTTTTTTAATGATTTAAGACACGTGGAGATTCCATTTATTTAATGGTTGACATAATTAGTGGGGTATTTAGACATTTGGAGGTGGGGTTTTTTAACCATAATGGGGGGCATTCTATTAGTGATTTTTTTAATTGTAATGTGGGTTTTACTGTCGTAAGTGGGGGACAATAGTTGGGCAAATGATTTGTGTCTTTATTGTGAGAGGGGCATGGTTTTTTTTACTTTAGTTGGCTTGAGGAGATTCTTGGTTCCATTCTGGTTCTAATGAGTGGTTGGAAGGCTATGTCCACCTTAACCGCAATACTTTTTTTAAAAATTTATTGCAAATTTTATTAAATAGGCCTCATTTACGATAAATTAATTATTTAATAACTTTTGATCAGTAGCTCAAAATTGAGCATCGTATTTTATAAAATTTCATATTTTTTATTTCCAATGCATTGGTTCTATTCACATTGTAAACCACACTAAAATATAAAGTATCACATTCTAGAGGGTTTCTTCGCATTGGTTGTGCTGCCTTGTGCTTGTAGTTTGTGGTGACATTTTAGTGGTAACATAGTTTGTTATGTTGTATTTATTGAGAGAATATTCCTTATTTTGCACATACCTTGTCTCTTTTATTTGTTAGAGATTGGAGGGTAAGGTCTGATCTGGTAGGAGGTCAGACCCCCTCACATGTAACACAAACTTCCTTCTTGCTTCTTCTGAATTGCATGATCATCATTTGTTGCACTCATGGACACATTTTTGGCTGAGTTTGACATTTTATTCTTGAGTGTGTATTTTCACTACTGGAGGGTTTCTTGTGCTTTGGGCCCTACATTATACTTTGTACACATACTATCTCAGATGCATTTTTAGTTGAGCTTGACATCTTTTTGCATGTGCTTTGCACATTATTGTTTTTGGTTGTTGATCATTCTCTAGTGTGTTTGCATACATTATGGATTTTTTTGTCATTTTCCACGCTCTTCCATCAGCCCATGACATACATTAGTACTTTGACACACTGATAGTTGTGTTATGTTTCCTCGTGGCGCCTTTCTTAGTGCCCCGCCTTCTTCTATGGGGACACCTCTTCACTCCCTTATTTTTTGGAGGACCTCTTTTGATGGATTGTTCAAAAAGTATATAGTCTCTTTGTTTGGAGATATTATGGTTGAGCCCAATGTCTTCCTTGTTTCCAAGTGGTGTTTTTAGTGTATGGGTTATATTGTACTCACACTTATTTATATAGTGTTATGGGGGGTTTGTTCATTCAGTCTTGTTTACTTTCATGCATTTGTGTACTCTATTCTTTGTACCTTTTCACTTCATCCATTATTTGTCTCTTCCATCACCACCATGGGCCATCATATTTTGAGAGACCTTTTATGTATTTTTGACATGACTTTTTAAATAGTTTATAGTCTCCCACAGCTTAAAATATAGGTATTCTAATGAATCCCAGTGTCACTTATCTTTTTTGACAGTTCGACAATATCTTTTAGTGTGATATAGAGCTATTATGGTGTATACAGTGTCAACTTATTCGGTGTTTGAGTAGTGGATTCAGACCACTCATGCAGACCTTTTTCCTTCACTCCATCCATTCAGTAGTATCGGGGAGGGTGTGATGTACATTTTATTTCTTAGGTGTTGACCATTCTTTACACATGAAGTATTTTTTTATACTTTCATTATCATTGACAGTCTTTTTGATTGAAGCTATTCTGATGAAGCCTAGTGTCAATTATTTTTATGATTGAGTAGTAGATTTGAACCACTTGTGCAAATTGAGTACTTTCGTGACCTGCGAGTACTTGAAGAGTGGACCTACTTCAGCATCAACTTTGGGGGGCTTTATATCTCTCTCTTCTTCTTTTCTCTCTTTAAGGAGGGAGTTTTTCTTATAGGTTCTCTCTTTTCTCCACTTTATGAGAGTTGCATATTTTACACTTTTTAAGTATTTTTTGGATTCCTTCTTTGTACATGGGTATCTTATTCTTGCACTTTTTTTATCAGAACCTATATGAGGATTGTTACTTGACTCCATGGCCTTCTTGGTATTTTTATAATGGCACTAGTGTGGCATCTCCACCAGTCTTTGTGCTCATTTTTCACTATCTAAATAGAAGGTGTTTAAGTAATGCGTCCTCAAGTTCATCATTCTACCTAGTTCTTTGGTGCATAATGTTTGTGTTTAGTGATCTTCATATTCAACACCATTCTTATTTTGACGTAACGGTTACAATGACAACATCCATGTACTATAGCAAGATGGATTGGTGTCCAAAGGGACTTGTGGCTTCACATTGCATCCTCTATTATTAGCCCCTAGTTTTTTTTCTATGTAGAGATTTGTCTCACATTCCCTATTTTATCTTGCATCTTGTTTTGCCTTGCCTATTTAAGCAAGGGCTCTACATTGTAATATACATGCTTCATAATCTTTTGCATATGTTTTGTCAATAATAATTATCTTGTTTACAATTGGTTTTCTTTCTTAGTGTGTATGCTAAAACATTAATGGCTGTAGTAATGAGTCATTAGAGAGATCTTGGCTGAAGAGTTTTGATAACTCTTTCAATATATGTCTAAATACTTGTATATATCAATTTACTCATAATATGTACCACTTACCAGTTTTCATTTCTGTACATATAGTTATTAAGAGCCATAATGTTTTTAGAGAATCAAATAACCAAGTTATGTCTTGTGTGAATATAATCTTTCAATCAAATAATTATTACAATTCTCAGACATTGTATGCATATGGTTTATAGTTTTAAGACCTACAAGACCCTTTGACTTAATTTAACCATCCATTTAGTTATGAGCATAGGCATATGACCTAATACACCTATATATGTGATATTTTATATGAATATCCAAGACTTTGTAGAGATATATTTTCTATATGAATACCCTCATATATATTAACTATATTCATTCTATGTTTCACGTAAAAGTACTTACCAATATATGAATATAGTTTATAAAGTTCAACAATCATTAGAACTCCGATCAATGACTTAATCGTTAGAACCTTTTTATTCAAAATTAATGAACAAATTATCATAGGTAACAAATTATTTATACTTATATCATATCGCCATTAATTATAACACTCACACAGTTCTTTATAATTGTCTATGCATATTATCCTTTGTATTTTGTTACAAGTTTGATTCAGTCGACTTGTTATAAATAACACTTACACACACTTAAGGACTCCAAACACGTTGTATGTGGCAAAGATATTGCTATATATGCAAATTTGTATATAGGTATCACATGGAATGGATGTCACAAAAAAGAAATATTCCAAAATATTCAATGCTACATATATACACACACATATACATACATATATACATATACATATATACATATTCAAAATACAAAAGAGATATTCAACGCATGACTCTTAGATACCACATATCTTAATTAGCCAAGGTATCATATGAATAAAACTAAACTAAGGATCATATTAATATCTAATGCCAAACAACACTATAGACCCAAAAAGAAATACACACAACTTATTTGTTTCAGATATGTATAATATCATTATATTAGATTCCACCAATATATTAGTTCACTCTATATGCCCCAGATATTATACCACGTAGATATTTTTGCTAATATTACATGATACCACAAATTATATCATTCACCTGATTTAATGTATAATGATCAGTGTGGTTTTCTATTAACTCTAAATGGAATTACCATCAGAGTTACGTCATATATTATATCATTAACACTAAGATAATAATACACTAACATAGCAATCTATAATTTGGCAATGACAGTCATAAATACAAATCTACGATTTGACAATAATGGTCTAACATGTTTAAAAGAATGTTATACTCATGTCAATGATAGTTTGACATTAAATATCTATGAATAGTCATTACGATATTAGTACATATGTATAAATTGTCCCTTTTTAATGGTTATGGGGATGTAATATATCTACTACCACATATCGATCATTATGTCTATTAAATATCACATAATATATATATATGTCTATAATATATTATATAATTCATATAATCCCCATATAGTAATATATGTACGATTCATATATTATTATGAATATATCAATACCATGTCATTAGATTACTATGATGTGTTTATTACATATACATTGAATTACTTTATTCGATATACATCATTAGGACGTAAATATATATATCAATCGACATGTTATATCACTGTAATATATATCATTATGTTTTATATGTAGCTAAGATATGTATACACCTATCAAATTTACTACATATTTTCAACTCTATGCGTTGTATGCACCTAACAAGTTCGTTGTATACTTCCCATTCAATGCACTATGTATGCTTTGTTTTATTTACTAAAAATACTTATAAATTTCATTGTATTTTTATAACACAAGTCACTGCCTATATACCATTTCCCATTGTCTTATGGCCTACGCAGCTGCCATCAAATAGATCCCCTACCTGTCGCTATTTTTTTATAGTTTTATTATATAGATAATTATATATGTTGTATATCGATCATTATATACAGATCATTATACAATTTAGATTTGTTTTATTACACAACAATATATAAATAAAATTTATGGATACACTCATGTTATGAAGTATAAAGGTGATTTAGTCATGTATAAATTTTAAATCACCTTAATCATTATATTGCAATATATAAAGTACCATTAATCATACTAAAGTCTGTGTATAATGGTACCATGCAATATATATTCCTGGTATATGCAATATATAATGATTAATGTGGTATCAGGAAGTATAATCAATCTATACTTTTGGTAGCCCGTGTAATAAAGCGATTTATTTTACATAAGGAATTTTTTTGTATATTTTCTCTGTTGCCCCTGCTTATCCTTTCTTTTTTATGACATGTTATTGATTCATGACATAGTTTTGTACTATATATAACCCATATCTATAGATCACCTAACAAAAGGAAATATTTAGACATTTTTGATGTATATCTACTTATACAATTTACTATGTGCAATATGCTTGGTTTGATATATATAGTTTTTATATATACAGATCGTTCCATTTAATATTTTTGTATAACCTAGTAGTCGCTCTATATCGTAGTTTGTTGTAATATTACTAGGTTTCTACAACATTCAACTTGAACACGTAAAAATTAATTACATTGCCTACATGGAAAACTGCTCTACTATTCAAGTTTCCTTGTCTTCTCTTCCCTTCCACGCTTCACACACACTTCTCCTCCATACTGCCTTCTTCTCTTATACTATGCCTCACTTTCTTTGCTAGGATATATTCTCCTCATTCTTTTTTTTTCCTCCCTTATGAGAGGTGCACTTCTCTTTCTTTTATTGAAAATCCCTTCTTTTCTTTTAAAGTAGATTTCTTTTTTTTTAATTCTTTTTAAAAAAATATAAATGGGTTTTCTAATTAATGCCTTATTTCCTAATTATAAAAATCAATCCAATTATTTTATCTATTTGATTCCCTTTTTCCTTTTTTTCCTTATTTATACAATTATTAGAATATATTTACTACTTAATATTAATATTACTTAATATAAACAAGTCATTAACATTCTTTTAATCAAAACTGATAAATAACACATAGTAACAATCCACATTAAATTTAAGTTTAATGTCCATAATGAAATCATGCAAGATTAATTCCTTTAAGCATAAATCTGAGCTAACACACACAACTAATCATGCATAAACCATTATTCAAATGCAACAACATCAAAACACACTAATACTAATAATTTAAACCATGTATCTAATATGTGTTGGCGAATGTGGGGTGTGTAGGGTTCTATCCATTTCTCTGTCATTCTTTAATATATCCATCTATATCACCCTCTCTGATGATGCTCTCCCTACGTCATGATCTGAAGAATGAATCTCTCCCACATCCAACTTATGACAAGTAGGTAGTTAGTCCATAACATCATGGAATATATACATCATAAAGTACTACTAACTAACAAGCCAACATGATTATAATGTAAAGAATATACATTACAACTAACTCATAGTAATGAAATTATGAAATCAAACAACATATATCTATACCATAAAAACATATAACTCATAGATTAGTTAATAATAATCCAAATCAAATTACCAACTATAGAAAATCCACAGATAATCAAGTAAATTTGCTTAGCAAGGAATTAGGATGTAACATTTGGCCTGAATCTAAACAAATACATAGGGGAGCACATTGACCTTTTCATTAGTAAAAATCTACTGTGAAATAATCTTACTATTAAAAATATTATAATTTATAAGGTTTTACAGTGGAAAAATAATATAAACTTTAAATAAATTCCAAATGAAATATAATTTGGATGCTAAGCATAATCCCCAAATAAAACAATCCTCTAAGAAATGGGTTTTGGATGAAAAGCCATAAACATTCTATGAATCCATTTCTAAATACTCTAGTTGAGGGTATGTCTAGAACAAATGCTATAAGGTCTATAGTATGTTACAAGTAGGACATTTTGGGTGAGTAATCCCAATGTGGTAAAGGCTTTCATCTGATGAAAATGCTCAATAAACTAAGATCCACAAATTATGTGCAAACTTGCATTTGAGTTTAACATGTCATATTTGATTTAGGTAATAAAATCAAGCCTAAGGCAATGAATTTAACCCCCATTGGTTGTTCCACTTGTAAAACATTAAAGATAAAGGGCTAAGATTTTGATAGAAAAGCTCAAGAGAGTTATTCTTGAAAAGGTGTATCACAATTCTAATGTTAGTATTTTCAACAAGCCATTGGTGGTCGAAGACCCAATATATGCATCATAACATATGTAAGATGAAAGGCATATCAGATTTGAGAAGTTTAAACTTCATCTATAAGATGGTCCATGGATTCTAATCTCATAGAGATACAAGACCACAAACACTATGAATGTCTTTCTTGAAGAGGTTTGAACTAAACCCATCTCGATCCCAAATGATAAATGTATTCACCAACTCAAATACTTTCCATATGTTATCTACAAAAAATATGCTTTCAATTTTAACCAAAGCAGTGGTAACAAGAAGTGTGGGAAAACCAACTCCTTTGCGGGCCTTTTTGCCATGCGATGAACTTGCAAAAATGAAGTGGTTAAAGATAATTTTGCATGCCTCTAAACCCTCGATAGCTTGAATAATCCACTTAACACAAAGATCAATACTTTATTTACATATATTGATAATTGTCATACCTTCTTTGTCTTAAGGAAAACAACGAATGTCTCTAGCAACTCTATGGAATCCATAGAATTGTTTGGCATTAGCCCATATAAATTCATGAAAAAACTTTCTAAGCTTGCCATAGGCTATCTTCGATGGAGTTCAGCAAGAGGAATAATAGACATGAGTTGCTACAAGAATATATCAAATTGAAACTTATGAGCCAAATATAATGGCTTATGTAGTCATATAAAATGTCCAGATTGGTAGCTTCAATGTGGCTGTGACACCCTTTCCATAGGACCTTCTTGCATGCTTTCATGACCCTTCTAGACACCTTTTTTCTTATTGCTAATCATCTATAGCTTTCTAAACGGTCATTCTACCTCAGCCAGACTCTATTTCTCAAGCCAATTCTATCCCTCTAGGTCTCAAGCCTATAGGATAGGAGCGCCATACTTGGACTATAGTACTGGACCCTAGGGTGTCCCATTTTTGACACTCTTATCCAATCACATTTTGAGCCCAAACGATCATTTCCATCCAGTTCCTATCCCTCATCATGTCATCCTAGCATGAATACATTTAACCCATGACCAATAATTCCTTATAAAAGCCCATTTAAAGTTCATTTACAAAAGAGGTGACAAATCTTACAAAGCAAACAAGAATACAAGCAAACCACTAAGGTAAATTTACCTATTCTCTATAAAAAATCACCCAACACAACTACAAACATATTAAAACCCTCATACAAATCCCTAACCACCTCAAGTATTCTCAATTTGGCATTTTTGCATAAAACACATCAAGTCAGAGAACTACATATGGTTTGATCCCTCTTTGAAGTATTGGTGTGTAGGTAACGTGCCCACACAAGGGGTGTGGATACATGTTTAGTGCATCTTACACACACTAACGCCCCCCACCCCCTTTTTCTCAAATTTTATCAAGCACAATGAAGGTCTAGGGTTTTAAGATTGAATTAGCTCTATAAGGAGCTTCATTGACATTCAACACTTAAGATTTCATAGATAGATTCATACAGGGACAACAGACAAAACCCAAAAAACTCATATCTCTATGACTAGTTTGGACAATAGCAACAGGAGTAGACTATATCACCGAACCTCAAAGTGTCTTGTTTTTGGTGCTCATATCCTTTCACTGAATGAAAGCCAGATTCTAATTTGTGATACTATCCCAGTCTTGCATAACCAGTTTCAGCCTCTGTCTCAGTCATCTTAGTCCACTCTTAAACTAACTTGTATTTCTTCTTATTGTTATTTTTAGAAAGGTTTGAAAGACATAATAAATTATATAAATTAGTAATATAATTATTGCAATATTATTTACTAGTTTATTATTCTAGACCCTTAATTAAAATAGGAATAAAACTCCATTATTCCCAAAATTATTGAATCATTAGGTGAACCTGACTTACTTCATTTGTGTATAAAAACCCTAGAAACCCTAGGGTAAATTTCTTGTTGATTTTTTTTAATTTTTTTCTACATATTTAAATCAAAAATTCACATTTAATTTTTTAAAAATTACCTTAGTAATTTTTAAAATAATTTCCTTCAAACCGTAGTTGCCTATACTAGGTCTCATTTTTTCCAGTATTTTTCTGATCTTTCCAACATATTTAAATCAATAATTCACATTTAATTTTTAAATTTACCTTAGTAATTTTAAAAATAATTTCATTGAAACCCTACTTGCACTATACTAAGACCTATTGCTTTTGAGGTATCACCTTACACATAAATCAGAATTTCACATTTAATTTTTAAAATTTACCTTAGTAATTTTAAAAAACATTTTTCAAAAATCCTAGTTGCATATACTAGGTCCCCTTGCTTTTGAGGTATCACCTTACATGTTTCTGAGTTTTGTATCCTTTTTATGCATATTCCAGTTTATTGTTTAGATTATATTTATTTAATGTTCTCTTTCATTTTCCATGTTGTTTTCCTTATGCCATTTAAGTTTCTTGCATCTCTTCTTCTGAGAGGAAGTACAAGACTTAGTGGCAACCCTCCTGAATTCACCTAGATTCCTTCAACTCATCCATATACCATGGATAAACAACCAACCCAACTTCCTAATATACAACCTACACATCCAAATTACACTAATTTTCATGAGGATAATTTTGACAATGAACAGTATGAGAATAATAATGATGATACAAACATCGATGTTCATGACCCACCACATCAGGTTCTTGATCCACTTTCACCTATTGTTGATAATGATGTTATCATCAACAAAGATTTGATTCTATAGATTTTTAGAGAAAGACTCAGGGAACAACACTGATATCATACTCTTATCTTACAAACTATCATGAAAATTAAAAAAGCTAAGCAACTTGAGTCTTCCATTCCTTCAAAGCAACCAATTACACATGACACTACGAGGGCAACTATCTCAACAACCCCCTATAGCATACCAAACTTCCTATGAGGCACCACCAGTTATGACTAGTACATCTTTGTCTCCTGATGTGGCTGCCCTTGAGCAAGAGATAAAAACTCTTCAATCCAAGGTGCTACATCTTGAGCAAGGTGCCTCTAGACCTACACAAGTTTTGGATTCTTTTTCTCTACTTCATACACTATTGACACATCATATTGATTATACACTCTTTCCACTAGGTTTTATTCAACCCAAGCTCACTCTATATGATGGTAAGGGTGATCCAGAAACACACTTGAGAGCTTTTCATGCATCATGATTGAGCTATGTGCCAAATGACCAGTTACTAACCAAGTTATTTCCATAGATTTTGAAGGATTATGCGCTACAATGGTTATATAGTCTATTGAATTAGTTGGTTAATCCATTCAATCCTTTAGCTAACATGTTCCTAGCTCTTTTCATCATTAACATAGGTGACAAAGTTTTTTATGCCCAAGTTGCACAACAAAAACAAAGGTCAAATGAGCATCTCACAGATTATGTTCTTTGATATAAGACTATATTGGCTAAAATGACTAGCCCCATGGCCGATCAAGAATTACAATATCTCTTCAAATAGAGTCTTCTGCCAGCTTTACATGAGTTAATAATGTTCAAAAGGTTTTCTTCCTTCATTGAGTTATGTCATACACTAAAGGAAAGGGAAGTCAAATTAATTTTAATGGGCAAACTCAAGTACACAAGCATATCTGAAACAAATAACAAGAGTAACAACAAAGTCCCATACCAAGTAAAGGTTAATGATAACAAAAATCAAAATCAACCTACAATTAATATGGCTTCAGAGCCCCCTTAGTGTGTGGTTTTATCAACACCTCTTCGGTGAAGTTTTACCAATCTACCAGTGTCTCCAGCCAGAGTCTTATAGTAGCTATTGGAATGTAATATCATATCTCTCCCTCCTATTAAGGAAGTTAATCCAACAAAGCCTCTTCCACGAGGATATGATCAAAATGCATTCTATGATTTTCATAGGGCAATAAGCCATACATAAAATAGATGCATTAGTTTGAAACATGAGATATAGGGTTTGATAGATGGCAAATTTAATGGTCTTAGCACTCTAGTTGAGCCTCCTCAGGCAAATCAAACATAAGACAAGGCTCTCAAAATCTTTTTAGATCCTTTCCTAAAACATTTTAAACAAGAGGTAGGGGATACATCAGGTGTTCACCATGCATATCATGCACACCCTCCACCAACTACATACCAGGCACCATCGATTGAGTCACATCCTTTAAGCAACATGATTGGTGTGTATAATTCTAGAGTTTTAGCTAGACCTTCCATCTCCTTTTTAGAGCAAGAGATAGTCGAGGATGAATTGGATTACCATGCACTCTTTAATTAGAGCTTACATTAATTATCATCCCATTCATAATGTTGTCATAGACAATGGATCTAGTGTGAACATGTTCACTATGACATTACTACAGCATTTGAGATATTTAGAATAGGATATTACCCTGACATACATAGTGATCAATGAATTCAGTGGGCACATACAAAGTTCATTAGGTGAGATTGTACTTCCTCTACAAGTTGGTCCAACACATGTGGCCACACCATTTACTATTATTTCCAATGTAGGAGTTTTTGATATGTTGCTTGGTCGACCATGGATTTAGAAACTTTGAGTAGTACCTTCTACAGTTCACATATGCATGAAATTCATTCATGCTAATCAGGTTGTTACAGTTGGTGGAGTTCTGTATGAGTTATCACTCCCCACTTCAAAGCCATTTACTACTCTATAGTCACCAATTTCAGCTTCTCTACCAGTTACAGTTCTTCCTCTAGTTCAGATTTAGACACAGTCAAGGCCTTCCTCACCAGTATAGAGAGTTCATACACTCCCATGGAGGCCTCTTTTAGAGTAACCATAGTTTTTAAACTCTAGATAGTTTTCAGCGATAGTGTTCACACCTTGGGTAGTATCATTGAGATCTCATGCCTCTACACACAAAGCACATGTTCATTGAGCTTATCTTACTACCAAATAGGTCCCTAAAAACCCTAAAATTGCATCCACTTCTCAACATTACATGGGGACCCCACAGTCAATTTCAACTATAGAGATTTTAGATCATTTACAATATACACATCTTTTAGAACCACAATCTCAGCCCTTCCATCGTGCTTCATGATCATGCATGATCCCTCTCCTTGATACAAGACACCATGATGGGGAGTCTCTCATGAGACTCATTGGTTAGTATCATCTCTTCTCAGCTCTAATTATACATAGCCTCTTTTCACTTGATTATACATAGTTTTCTTTTACTTGCTTGTACATATCTTCTTTTCAATTTCTTGTACATAGTCTCCTTATGATTGATTGTACATAGCAAAATCTCAAAATACCAAAAACAATATAACATGTCAAAAATCCAAAAACATTCAAATATATAAAAAATATCAAAAACATTCAAATAACTTAAAATACCCCAAATATTTCAATTGTATGCATTATCCATGATTTACATTTCTACTACCATGCTAGACTTACATTTTGTTGTTCTATACTATTATTTATTGATTTATCTACCTTACCATGCTTCACTTGATCTTCTTTGAATGTGTGTAGTGACACCCAGATCCTTGATTGCTTCACTATACCCATTGAGGGGGCATCCTACTTATACATTTGAGACATACATCAATCTATCCACCCATCGAGTGCATTTTCTACATGACTACACCTTCCAGGTTATGTCATTCCTACACCACACACTCTAGTTATCACATTGATGTACATTACTTACCAACTTACACAAATTATTCTATTAACACTCATTATTATATAACACCTGTATATTTTTTAGCATCTACCTAGTCTTGTACTACATGTCTTGCATACTTTCACTTCTTGATTCGATTAGTTAGATGCGATTGTATTTTTAGCATTTGCATGCCTTCATTTCTTGCTTTAAGTAACTAGATGTGATTGAATTTATCTGTTCATGTTTTGTCTCTTGTATGTGCCTTAAGAAATTTGCCAATGCCATTTACTTGTACTCTTCTATGTGTTTATGGACATCATGCCAACCCTGCTTGTTTTCAATTGTATGTGTATATGACATTTCAACATGCCTGGTATGCTTGCTTTCTAGTTTGAGTGACATGTGCCCATGTCCCTTGTTTGCTTGGCCCCTTGGCCACTTTTGTGTGATTTTTGCCTTACATGCTTGTTGCTTATTTGCTTCTCAATTATTTGTAATGCCATGATCCACATCATGCATTATCTTGCTTTCTTGGATGCCGTGATGGACATCATTCTCCATCCCTCCTTGACAACTAAAAGCTAACATTTATAGTTTTAATTTAGTATATTATACTTGCTATTACATTGTTATATCTATCTAGGCATACCCCTGTTGATCTAACAATCTCTAATACAAACTATGTTATATCTTGAGACATCTTTTCGATTATCATTGCTATACCATATATTTCATAGCATAACACACTTGTAGGGATCTTTATTCTAAGGGTAGTCATTGCAAGGTCTTCATTCCTAACCTTAGAAGAGGGGGCAATAAACAAGGGTTTTTTCCTAGAGATCAGATCCTCCTACTAGTTGAAAAACTAGTTTCTAGAACACTCAGATTAATAACCAGAACCCAAACTAGGCAGAACAAACCAAAAAAATAGTGATGATTATATAAATGTGATCAAAATCAACAACAAAGGATAAGAGTGTCAGACTTGGACAATAACATCAAACACCAAGGTGTCCTATTTTTAGTGCTTCTATCCAAACAACAAAAAACCTAAATTTTTTATAAATATGTAGAAAGGTAAGTTTAGTTACAGTTTTGTTAACAAAAGTTTAGTTCAAAATTAGTAGTTTTAGTATAGTTTTTCTCAAAAAATCCAAATATAAGGGGGCATCATGCACAATATGATGGCTCTTACTTCCAATTTTAGATAAGGCAGTTGGTATAACTTCTAGATCAGAATCCATGTTATAGACACTAGTGATTGGGGGCAATGTGCGCAACACATTAGCTTTCTTTTCTTTCCAAGTTCAGTACATTACCCAAAAATTATTAATAGTTGCATGCTTTATTCCATCTATAGGTGGTTGACATAATTTCTAAGTGGCTTCCACATAAGCCTAGTTCCCAGTTTCAGAGTGGCTTTCATACAAGCCTAATCTCCACCTCTCGAAGTGGCCAAGATTGGCCTAGTTTCTAATACACATTCAGCTATCTATGCTATATTGTTAGATTACAAATCAATCATGGGATTTAGGAGCCACCTCATATGACACATATTTATACCAGTATCAGTTCATAACTTCACTTAGTGGGCAATGATGGAGCTAAAGGACTAGCTTGATTTTGTATTCTTGAGCCACCTACTCAGAGGGATTGGACACACAATCCAAAAATTGATTAGCACACGCATGACCATCTAATTTTACTTAGTAGGTGATGATGGAGCTAAAGGGCTAGCCTTGGCATTCTTGATCCACTCTCAGGGAATTGAGCACTCAGATCTATTCATGATATTACTCTTGGTATAACACATACTCAACATCACTCAGCATCACAATAAGTTTTATATTAGTCCGCATACCCAGTGAGGTGTATTCATTCCTTTTTCTTCCTCTCTCTTTTACCTAGATTTTGTACATTATTATTTTAAACATAGAGTGTCTAGTGAGAACTAATCTACTATTTTTTTCCTGTATAGATTTACACTTCATGATGTGCTCTCTCTATGCACACTCAGCATCACACAACTTCATGGGCTTCACCCTTAAAGGTAAGTTTAGGTACGCTTTCTATTTTACCTTTATCCTAGTATTTTGCTTTGCTACATGACTAGAATAAAGGGGGGTGGGGGGTAAATGTAGTCATATAAAATGTTCAAATTGGTAGCTTGTGTGTGGCTTGTGACACGCTTTTTATAAGACCTTCTTACATGCTTTTGTGACCCTTATAGACACTTTTTTGCTCATTTCCAGTCATCTGTAGCTTTCTAAATGATTTTTATAGCTTAACCAGACTCTATTTCCTAAGGCAATTCCATCCCCCCAGGTCCCTAGCCTATAGGACAAGAGTGACATACTTGGAATATAGTGTTAAACCCTAGGGTGTCCCATTTTCGTCACTCCTGTCCAATCACATTTTGAGCCCAAATTATCATTTCCATCTAATTCTTATCCCTCATCATGTCAGCCTAGTGTGATTACATTTAACCCATGACCAATAGTTCCCTATAAAAGCCCATTTAAAGTTCATTTACAAATAAGGTGACAAATCTTACAAATCAAGTAAGAATACAAACAAACCACTAAGGCAAAATTCCCTATTCTTTGCATACATTCACCCAACACAGTTGCAAACATATTCAAACCCTCAAACTAGTCCCTAGCCACCTCAAGCACTCTCAATTTGGCATTTTTACATCTGCATTACACTATTACACAAAGCACATTAAGTGGAATAACTACATATGGCTTGATCCCTCTTCAGAGTATTGGTATGTAGGTAGCATGCCCACATAAGGGGTGTGGATACACGTTCAGTGCATCTTACACACACTAACCCTCCCCCTCTTTCTCAAGTTTTATCAACCATAATGAAGGTCATGGTTTCAAGATTGAATCAGTTCTATAACGAGCTCCATTGACATTCAACACCTAAGATTTCATAGGCAGACTCATACAGGAACAACAAACAAGACCTAGAAAACTCAGATCTCTGTGACTAATTTAGACAACAACAGTAGGAGTGGACTATAACACCAGACCCCAAAGTGTCCTATTTTTAGTGCTCCTATCCTGTCATCAAATGAAAGCTATATTCTGATTTGTGACATTGTTCCAATCCTAAACAACCAATTTCAACCTCTATCTTAGTTGTCTCTGTTTAGTTTTAAGCTAAGTTGTATTTCTCCTTATTTATTGTTATTTTTAAAAAGGTTTAAAAGATAATAAATTATATAAATCAGTACTGTAATATTGTAATATTATTTACTATCTCATTATTCCATATCCTTAAACTTAAATAAGAATAAAACTCCATTATTCCCAAAATTGTTAAATCACTTGGTAATCCAGCATGTACTTGTCTTCTTAACCCGTTATAGAACATTTTGTCAAAGAGAAGATGGGGAGCTTTCTCAAGCAAAGGGAGTGCCAAGGAATTTAAACATTTATGCTTTATCAATCCATTCCAAATTAAAATTCTTAAGCCAATTAGGCATATTCATCATACTTCGTTGATGACATTAACTTTTTCTCCATTGCAAATTTGAACCTGTATAGAAGGTGATTGTGCATGTCATAACTTTATAGAACAAATCTACATTTTTTGCCAATATGAGAAAAGAATCATCAACAAAATGATTGTTAATAAGTTGACTTGTCCTATCGGGAAGAATGATGCCCCTAATAAGCCCTTGCTCGACTTTGTGGGCTGAGAGATAGCCGAAGGCCTTTGCAATGAAGACATAAATAGAAAGAAAAATCTAGAAATCCTATCTAATCGAAAGAAAAAAGACCAAATCTTTCAAAATTGTATCCATTAATGGTAAGACATGTCAAGTCATTTACCAAAAGGGATTTAACAATAGAGATAAATAAGTCTCCAAAACTTAAATCTTTTAACATGGCTATTATAAATGGCCATTATATGTGGTTAAGAGCCTTCTTGAAATCCAACTTGAGAAATAAAATACGTTTTCAAGAGGCTCGATCCCATTTCATGCCCTCTTAGACAAAAATAATGTTATTTACAATGTATCTACTTTTAAAGAAACTTTTTTTCTCGTGTTTATCAATTGTAGGAATAATGTGTTATAAATGAGTGCACGGGCTTTGGTAAGAGTTTTTTAGGAGACATTCAACAAGGTGATAGGCCTCCAACTAGTAATATGTTTTGAATTCCCTACGTTGGGAATATACTTCATGTTCCTTGGGTTAATAATATTTTTTAAGTAATTAGTCTATGTATCATCTTTATAAACTTGAAAAAAGTTTAACCCAACAAATTTCCAAGTGGCCTTGTAAAATTCACAAGGAAAACCATCTAGCTCAGGTCCTTGTCATGAGCTATTTTAACGAGTGTCACATGAAACACATCAAGTGAGAGAGGTGCATTAGAAATTCTTTGAGTATACCAATTGAAAATATTTGGAACAAGATCTAGACACTCTTGCAATGCTTAAGCTCTCTCTTGAGAATCCTCCTATACCTAAGACACTAATTATGATAGTGATCCAAAGAGGCATTAAAGATCTTAGGAAGCTTTATGAAAAGTGCATCTACTACCACATTCTCTTTTCCTTTGTCATAGACTATTTCAAAGTCACATCCCAACATTTTAGTCACCTATTTTTATTGTTCTTTTGATGACAATCATTATTCCAAAAAGCATTGTAGACTATCACAATAAATCTTCACTTGAAAGTATCTACCCATCAAATAAGATATCCATTATTTGACTACATGAATAATAACCATCATCTATTTCTCATAGATTTGTTTGAGGTTGTTTTTTCCCCTTGAATTGATGACTCTTGAATGCAATGGGTATTCCTTATTTCTTGAATATTTTCCCCATGCAATATCTTGTTACATCACATTCAACAACAAATGTTTTAAAAAAATAAGGGGTCGTCAAAACTAGTGTGGTGCACATAGCCTATTTCAACTTCTCAAATGTCATGGTCGTTGGTTTAGTCTAATGGAAGGAATATTTATTAGACAAGGCTATGAGTGGAGTTTTTATGCTATCATATTAAAAAAAAAAATTGCGATAGTAACTTGTTGGCCCCAAAAATACACAAATGGGACTTGGGGGTCTTTAGCACTTGCCACTCCATCATAGCTTTGATGTTCTTAGGGTTGACTTTGACTTCTTCTGTTTAACCCTCAATTGAGGTATGGGGGAGATATGTTTAAGAATATATAAATACTTTCAATAACAAGGATGATAAATTATTCTATGATAGGCCAAATAATTTCAAACTTAGATAAATGAATGTTTTGAAGTATAATAATGGGATATGCTAAATACAAAAAGTACTAAATTCAAAAGATGTGTAGTTGATTGTAATACAAAATATAAATGATACTTAGCTTGGTTTATTATGCACAAGCAAATTTAGACTAGAAACAGGTGGAAAATATGTAGGATAAGTATTCTAGATTATTCATCATATTCTATAAATTATACTTCTTTAGATCTGGACACCAACGTTGGATCTGAACACTAGTGTCTGACTATGATGTAGGTGTCTAGTACAGAATAATGATTGGATCTCAATCTAAACAACTTCTTTGTTATGGGTTTTATGTCATCATTCGAATGATATATTCAAATATGGGATATAAGTTGTCATTCTTTGATAATTAATCAAACCCTTACTCTCCACCCTATTTCACCCTTAGAATGAGTTTACTAAAAATGGGTTAGTGGGATCATGGTGTTGAGTTGACCTCCACTAGCCCTCTATCATTGGGAATTGCCTACATAACCAATATTCTAAGGAGAGCCTCAGACTTATGTAGTTCTACCCTATGTGTTGAAGTGTGTGTGCATAAGGGTGGAATATAGTATATGAAGATGAATGCAATGATATAGCTTATAAGTTGACAAAATATCACCCATGGGCTACTCTTTGAATACTTTAGACTTTCGTATAACTACTCCTATGTTTGATATGTAGATAGGAATGAATTAGATAAAAAAGCTTGGTTGTGTAATTAATTGATTCAAATTTAGTAATTGCTTACTTGGAATTTTCTAGATGTCCAAATGATTTGGCTTTGACTTGTATTTATACGAGCTCTTTTGAAATAATCCTCACAAAAGGATTAATGACATTCTTAGGCCAGCCCGTACACATCATGAGATTTATGAATTTCATTGTTTTTAGGGTAAGAACACTTGCATTGGAGTAAGGATAATAGCATCAATGCTATTGTCTTGCCTTAGAAACATAATTGTCCATGATGGAGGAATCTTGTTGAGGTTATGTAACTCAGTACTGGATATATATCATATTTTAGGTGTTTTATGGTTATAACTGATATAGATAATTAAAATAATTAAGGTTGGACTAGGAAATAAGTAATTGAACACAGTGAGGTGGTGAGTGTGAGCCTTTTGGCTACAAGGAAGGTCAAACTGAAGGGTAGAACCTTGAGATATATTTTTCAATGTATAATACTAGTTTAACATATAAATCCATATTTATTCATATGCATTCACCTTCCTCCATTTAATCTAATAATGCATAAGGAAGGAATTATGAGGTTAAAGGAAACAAAGTGTATTGTGGTGTGTAGATACACCTTGTCTTTGTTTGAGCCCACTTGATTTTATTGTATGTGAATGACCTATAACGAAGAGCATGTTATAATTATAATTAGTAAATACAATTTGAAATTGAATAATGTGAAAATACTTGAAAGAAAGAGAGCAAGGAAGCTGTACACTTGTATGTCGATGCATTCCCAAGTTTTATTAACTCACTGGAATCTATGTTGTTTGCTTTATGTTAGTATAGATCAAATCATTTCATTTATATATACACATATGTGTCAAGCATATTTTGAGTCTGATACAGGCATACCCAAACACATGATATATGCACTCACAGATGTTGGACCTCTCCTCTACCTGCATCATCTAGTATGTTAGGGGCATCTGCTTATTTGATCATGATTGATATAGGTTACATATCCTTTATGATCATGTACACATTATCATGTTTGAGATTATATTATAATGCTTACACATGTCTATATCTATTCTAATATTTTTCACATTACTTGATATGTTATGTTACATAATGTTATTTGTTAACACATATATGTAGGGACTAGTATGATATGTTTATGCTTTGTCTATTTTTCACTTCTTCGAGTGTATTGCATCTCTTGATATAGTCTTGCTTGTGGAACATTTGAATATGTTTCTTGCTTGTTGGACCCTTTGAAATTGTATGTTGATTGGACATTTAAATATATCATTCTATGTTGGACATTTAAATATGTCATCCCTTTATTTATGGGACATCTGAACATGCCCATCTATGAGGTCTCCTTGGAACCTTCTTTCATATTAAATTGAGTGCCTTTTTGTGTGTGTTTGATTGTTTGTTGAGCTTGCATTGTTACTCTATATGCTTCCATGATACATATCATGCATCTTAAGACTTGATGTGATCACATACTATGAGCTTCATTGATATATCTACTTCAACATGTTATCCCTATATGCTACATGATTTATACACAAATTATATATACCTTAACTTTTTGAGTTAAGGTACCTACCAGTTTCTATCTCCTTCACCCTAAAAGGGGGGGCATATTAGTCGGTTCATATGATAGAAGCATTACCTCCACTATTTTCATAGTTTATAGATTTTAGTGGGGGCATGTCATAAAGGCATGACCTCCACACTTGCACAAATCTCCAATTCGGTTTCATGATTCATATATACAGTTGGGTCAAAATCCTATACATTGCATTAATTTTTTCATAGATATAAAATATTTATGATACATATACTCCATCTAAGGCATATTTTTGGTGCATATGCCATGCCATTTCACTAAAAAATTCTAAAATTTACCAATTATAGTATTCACTAAGATGTAATAATTACATCAGGATGTCTTGTTATCGAGTATTTTTCTACTACAACAGTTGGTTCATTTTATAGGTTGGAGTGAGTAAATAATTAAACCTCACTAAATTTATAGATTAGAGTGATTAAATCATCCAATATCACCAAATTTGTGGGATTGGTTGATTAAATCACTCACCCTCACCAAATTACATATTCACACTTGAGTTGTGCGATTCAGATATAATGATCTCAAGGGTCATGTCACAACTCATCCTTGTACTAAATTAGGAGCATAATACCTTCTAATCTCCCTCTTCAATTATCCAAGGTTTAGATTTGAAACTCTTCCAACTCTAATGCTTCATAGGGAAATATTTTATCAAGTTAAAACGTAAAGAAGCAACATGGTTGCATCAAAACATAGGTTTACTCCTTCCTTGATCTCTTTATTTTTGAGCATTTCAATTATTATAAATTTTAGATTAATTATGTTGTTTTGTACTATAAAATGCTTTTAATTATAGGTCATACACCAATAAATCACTCAAAGTAGGCTTAATCAAAGGTAAGAGGTGTTGTACACACTCAAGTACACATTTCTTTCTTTTAAACTAGTAATTCCATCTTTATGTAATACTAGATTAAAGTGGAGGGGGATTATAAATTGGGGGGGAATGTAGATACTAAAACTGAATATTTATAGCATATTAATCTTGTACATTTGATAACTATCAATGAAGGCTCTACCCTTTAGTTATAAACCTCCTTGTTGTTGAAAGGCTCGCATTCACCATCTCATTGTGCTTAAATGCTTATCTCTTAGTCCAATCCATATCATTCTCATGGCCCAAGTCTCCTATACTGCATAAATTTTGTAAAACTTGATAAACATCTTCCACTTTTAGTTTCATATCCACACCTATTTTCTATCCCTTTGGACACTACCAACCATAAAGGGACACTACTACCAATAGCAGTGTCAAGATCTTTATCTAGTTACGAAAAGTCATTCAAATTATAAATGTTTCAAAACCTATGGGTTGGCCTAATTTTCTTATTAAACCCTACCGCAAGATATTTTCAAAAGGTGTGGTATAAATAAAAGTCTAAGCCTTTTCAATCCTCATCTGTAAAATACCAAGCAAACACCTACTAAAGCTCAATCAACCAACTACACAACTAAGCTATTCTAACCTATTCATCCCTATTTACATATCATACTTAGGAGCAGTCATATGATAGGTCTGAAGTATCCAATGGGAAACCCATGAGTGATATTTATCAAGTTAAAAGATAGATCATTGCATGCATCTTCATATAGTATATTGCAACCTTGTGTACACACACTCCTACACATATGGAAGATATACATAATTTTAAGGCCCTCCTCAGAGTATTGGCTATGTAGGCAATGATTAGTGATAGAGGGGTTATTGAGTTTAGATCAACACCATGATCCCATTTTTAGCATACTCATTTTAAGGGTGAAGATCTAGGGTTTGATCAATTAGTAAAGAGCAACAACCTATCTCTCAGATCTGAATATATCAGTAGAAAGGTGATAAAAAACCCATAAGAATGAAATTGGTCACAATAAGATCTAGTAATTATTATATACTAGACACCTACATTGATAATAGTGTATAGAACTGAAGGTGGTGTTTGTGGCTATAAAAGTATAATTTCCAAAATCTGATGACTAATCTTGCATATTTTCCACCTATTTTTAATCTAAATATGCTTGTGCATTATAAACCTAGTTAAGTATCATTTCTCTTTTATATTGTAATCAATTAAACATATTTCAAATTCGGTACTTTTTATATTTAACATATCTTAATATTATAACTCAAAATATTGATTTATCTGAGTTTAAAATTAATTGGCTTGCTATAAATTAGTTTATCATCATTGTGGTTGAAACTATTTCTATATTCTTAACCCTATCTCCCCCATATCTAAATTTAGGGTTAAACACCTTCATGTGGAACAATATGACTCAAATAATCCACCTCATGGAATCCCAAAGCATATTTGGAAGGTTTCGCATAAATATGATGTTATTTGAGAACTAACAATACCTATTTCACATGCTTCAAATGTTCTTCCCATGTTTTGTTGTAGATTAGGATATCATCAAGAAAAACCAACACAAACTTCCTTAAAAGATGCCTAAAAATAGTATTCATTAAACTCTAAAATGTAGATGGTGTATTTGTGAGACTAAAAGGAATGACCATAAACTCATATTGGCCTTCATGATTTTTGAAAGTTGTTTTAGGGATATCCAAATCTCTAATCTGAATTTGATGATACCCAAAATGAAGATCTAGTTTAGAAAAATAAACAACACCATGTAGTTCATCTAACATATCATCAATTATTGAAATAGGGAATGTATCTTTAATGATGTACTTATTGAGTTTTTTGTAGTCGGGGCACATCCTCTAAGTGTCATCATTCTTCCACACCATGACCACTGGGGATGAATATTTACTTTGGCTATGTCAGATAATACCTTCCTCTAACATCCCTTATACCATCTTTTCAATTGTATTTTTCTAGGCATATGGATATATGTATGGTCTGTTGTTTGGTGGTGTACTACCTAGAATCAATTTGATTGCATGATAATGTTCTTTGCTTGGTAGTAGACCTTTTAGCATTGCACCAAAAATTATTGGGTGGTTATCAAGAATCATTTATAAATTGGGATGTGTAAACAAATTTATTGGCTGAACTTCTATGGAAAAAAATAGTACTATAAATCCTTCAACCCCTTTTTAAATAATCTTCATCATTTGATGTGAATTAACCAATTGGGGAGACTTTACCTGTAATCCTCAGAGTTCAAATCTCCTACCTTCAGAGTGAAAGCACATGAATAGTTCTTAGACATTAATCTCTATTGTGCCCAAAGTCATGAACCATTATAATCCCAAAATAATATCATCCCCACCCATGGGAATAACAAACATAGGAGAATTAAGTAATTAGTCTCCCATGACAATCTTAATAGTATATCATTTTCTAGAATAATTGACTGTGCCACCATCTGCAATCATGATTTGAAATTTTGGTGCTAGATAAATAAATCAGTTCAAACAAGTATCCAACTTACTATTGATGAAATTATGTGTACTTATTGAGTTAATCAACATTGTCGCCTTCAGTTTCTTGAGGAATCCTACCACCTTAAGAGTTTGAGGAATACTTATACTTTAAAGGGCATGATAGGAGATACTAGGATGAGAATCTTTAGATTCCTCCACTAGCTCTTCCATACCCTCACCTGAGGGCTCATCATCTTCTTCATCTTAATTATATCTTTCAATGTAAAACAACTTATTTTTGGCATAGTTATGTCCTTTGATCCAGTTTTTATTATAACCAAAACATAACCCTTTTTCATGATTTCACTTATTATCACATTTATGTAGTTTGTGAAAATGATGGTGATGTGAAATTGCATTCATGACCATGAGTAAAAGCCCTTATTTTGACCAAATGTTTTTCCTCTACCTAGCATGTGAATGGTATGGATTCATAAGCTGATGCTAGATTAAACATGAGAATCTCAAGTTAGATGTTATCATTGATCTCCCCCCCCCCCAAAAAAAAAAAAAAAAAAGAAGGTTAGTCATGTTATTCTAATTGATTTCATCCACGCGTAAGGATATAGTCTAAAATTATTGAATATAATCCTTAACAATACCTGATTGTCAGAACTTTGTTGAATAATTGAAGTATATTTATGAGACAATGTTATGATAGTTCATATGTAGCTCCTCTATAAACACTGACTAGGTAATAGGAGCACCTTTATTTTTATTTTGAACACACAACCACCTATACCAAATGAATTGTTCAAGTTTCAGATAGAGAGATGCCATGATCACCTTTTAAACACATGGGGTCTAATGTAGATCAAATAAATTTTCTATTGATTGATCCAAGTGAGTGGATCCTTACCATCAAATTTTGCACTTACACCTTTGGCAGCATGTGTTTTGAACCAATATTTGAATTGTGATTATTTGGATTGGGAGAACTCAATTAGAGAGGTGGAGAGTTATTTTATGAAAGCTAAGCCATATTAGTGGTCAAATGAGTACTCAAAATTGACAACTAGATCTTCATATAATCCATTTCCCCTTTTAATACATCAAGATCATCCTTCCTCAGCATCCTTTGTATATCTAATTGAATTTGTTGAACCACCTTAAAAACTAATGGATCTAAAGTTCTAAATTCCATGTCATCCTTGTGAAGAGTTTTTCGAGTGTCTTGACCTTTCTCGTGTCCACAAGTGTTAAGACTAGCCATGCACAAACCCTACAAGGGAGGGTTTCAAGCTTGAAAAAAGTGTAGTAATAGATTATACCATTATGATCATCTCACCGAGATGAATCCAATGACTACTAATTTGCACAAGGATGCCAACAAAATCTAGACTATTTTTTTCAAAAAAAGACTGAATAATATTTTAGTGGTGAAAAAATTAATGTCTTTTTGGATCACAAGTTATGTTTTTTAATCCTAAAACTCTTTTGATTGTTGTAACACCATATCTGAAAAACAACGTTATGGAAACTATCCCAAATTAATGCTCTGATACCACTTGTAATGAAATTACTTACATGTTGCACAATAATGGAATAATATTTCACATAATTAAAATAATAATAATCAAATCCATAATCATAATTGATAAAAGAGCAGATTACTTTATAATTATGATTGAGCCGCTTCGAGGGGTCAACCTCCACAATAATGCAATAAGATCAAAATTTACAATATTATGATAAAAGACTAACCACTACTCCTATATATACTCTACTTAGCCATGAATATTAAATAGGCCAACCATACTAAGAACAAAGAGAAATGAAATAAGATAATATGAAAGGTATGAAAGCCACAAGTTGGCTACACATATCCTTATATGTAGTATAGGTTAAGGGCATAGTATTGGTAGTGAGACTTTATATAAGTTTTGATATAGCCTCTAGCTTGATTAGTCCACAATGATTTTAAAAGCACCTTTGAGGCAATCTCTAACCTTAAGTTAGTGAAAGAAGGCACAAATTTGGGATTTTTTGGCCAGATGGCACTCTAGAAGTATACGTTTTATTTGATACAAGTGACCTTTGACTATAACTAAGTAACAAAGGGCTGAGCTCGAGTGAGAGGATATGTGAATAAACTAATTAGCAAGGCATTTTCAAATATCCTAAAATTTCTTGCCACTTATTTTTCATAATGTCTAAAAAGGTGGTGGTGCATGTGAAAATGTCATTCCAACACTCTGTCTAGGTAATATCATACAACAAACATGGCAACAAGTTATTAACTCTTACAATGAGCTGAATAATACCTTCATGAATGAAGAAGTAAGTGTTCATAAAAAAATATTTGTGAGCCTACTCTTATACTTTATGTATCTCATGCCCACAAAAAATCCATAAAGTAATGGGGTTATGATCATAAAGAAAAACTTATGAATGAATAGTGACAAATCATCCATTGTTGATTTGAATATTGAATACACATTGCTCAAAAAACATGACACAATCAAGATGTTTGAGAACCCGATTAGGGCCTAAATAAATATTAGACCATGTAAACCAAGTATTTATGTTTTCAAACTACCACCAAAAGTTAGGGTCTAACATCCCCCAATGGTTTTAAAATAAAACTAAGAATCATGCTCTCTACTGTACCAACACATTGGCAAAGTGTCTTCTTTATCATTGGGGGAATCAATTATATTAAAGTCATCACATATCAACCGCTTGGAAAAATACAAGTTGTCATCAAGCCAACATCGTAATGTTTTTATTTTTAGGCCATCATTAGGCATGTAGACATTAATGAGTCCCAAAGCTCAACCATCAATATCAAATGTGGTCCACATGGCACAATGCATCATATCTTCCCTTGAAGAAATCACGAAAGGGGAAATTTTGGAGGAAATAAAAATACTCACACTAACACAACCATGCTCGAGAGAGGTTTTGTATTATGCAATTTCAAACCAAATCATTCTTAATACAATCTACAAAAGAAACCTATAAGCCTTCACTTCTTCAAGGAAAATAATATCAAATGCACCGAGACACTAACAAACAAACCTAACAAAGAACTTATTGGAGGACTCTATAAGGCCACACACATGCCATGATATACTATTCTTAAAGAAAAATCATCAATGTGTAATTCTCCTTAGGCATCACCATTTGATAGTGCCACAAACTCGTTACCTAAGAGAGTTTATTGGTTTGGTCCAAAAACATCACCAAGAAAAATGGAGTGGTGTTTGCTCCCATTTTATACCTCAGTGAGTTGTCTTCGTCATGAGGTGGGATGCACAAATTCTTAGAGGGAAGATGTGGCATTGATTATGTACTAACACTCAAAATAATTCCTTAATATATGGAACTTGTGAGGTTTCAATATGCAGAATAGGGCTATCCTGAAGGCCACTAGATTTGGATTTCTTAACATATTGTTATTGTTTGACATTAGGCAATGACCTTCCCACATTAAGGATTTTGGAAGTTTTCATGGCTTTTTTTCACTATTGATATATAATTGTTTGTATTTTTTTGTGTTTTAAATATGTCAATCTAAAAAAAACCATATTTTTATTTCTCATCGGTATTATCCAATATAATGGAATTTGAAGACAATTATTATAAAGATGATGAAAAGGGAAATTGCATCGAAGAAGAGGTCCAAATCAATTATACTAAAGTGAAGTATGATGTCATCAGTTTTGAATAAATTTCTTCAAGATAAGGGGAGTGTTATGATTAAGAGTTACGATGAAGAATCCAAATATGATATAGAACTCCCTGATCAATTATTGAAGATATAATATGACTTTGAATTCCCTAATTGGCAAGATTATGGGGCATGGCAAATGGATAAGCCATTGCCAACACCTTATGAAGTATTTACATTTTAGGGGTGAATTTATATGATATGTCTATTAAATATCTCAGATGAAGATCCTGGCCTCTTCACATTATATACAATTAATGGCTGATCCACTACTCCACTTCAATTAGACATCCCAATATTACCTTTTTACTACCCAACATATAACTTCAAAGATTAAAATTCCTTGGTCACGTTCAAGTTTAGTATGTTAGTATATACTGCGTGTCCTAATGCAAATATTATTGAAGAGAGAATTTGTAATGACCCAAAAAATACTCGCGATGCACAATCATACATACATTTATGGTCATCCATGGGCATTCTTTTTTTTTTTGTTTCATTAATAGTACAAATGGTTGCAAGTGCTTAACATATCCCAATTTTCAATACATAGAGTGTGATAATGGCAAATATGATGAAATGCCTAGAATTTTAACTCATTGTGACATGATAGAAGTAATTTTCAATATAAATGTTGTTCAAGAACTTGTTATTGATTATCCATTCAAAGGGAGAAATCCAACATTTTTAACCGAAAAAATATCTACTTTACACTGATCGATAATGATGTATTTTGTACACAATGTAATTAATTTTCTATAGTATACATCGATGTATTTTTTACATAAATTATTTAATATCATTTTTTTTCACAAAAAAAAAATTATTATTTAATTTTAATTTTAAAATGTATAGATATTACAATTAAATTGAGTGAACATATAAAATGTAGTTCATTTTGTACAATGTATGGCATGATTTTTTTTTTTGAAGAAATGTTTTTCTTATGGCAAGCCCTCTCTTCCTCTTCATGACAATGATTGCCATATCATAATTCCTATTTCACCACCCACACTATGACCTCGAGCATCATTGCCACACAAATGAAATGATTAGATATTTGAACCTCTTATACAACCATGACCATATATAAGATTAATAGAAACAATACATGAACATGGTAAAAATAACTAACCCCCCTCTAAGACATTCTTATCCAGGGCCATTGATATCATGCCCTACATTGGTTTATATTAGTGATTTTATTATCTATTATTGTCCTAGACTAGCTTCCTTGAAGAGCAATGACAAAGAATACAACCACCCCCACCTCAGTTGGATGATAATACTATTTGTAATAATGTATAAAATAGATTTAAGAACACATCATTTAATATTGTAAAAAATATCTATAATAATATTGTAAAAGTGTTTGTATTAATACATTCATCTTTACTTATAATATTCATATATTTTTAATAATTTATATATACTATAGTATATTAACAATTTCCACTTGTCCTCAAACTAACATAATTTCCTTTATAATCTTTCCCTAGTCCCCAAATTAACCAAAGTCCTTTACTAATTCCCCCTTGTCCCCAAATCAACTGAAGTCCTTTACTAATTCCTCCTCGTCCCCAAACTAACCTAAGTCATTTACTAATTTCCCCTTGTCCCCAAATTAACCTAAGTCTCTATAATGTCCTGCATGTCCCCAAATTAACCAAATTCCTTTTCTAATTCACTCTTTGTTCAAAATTAACCTAAGTCTCTCACTAATTTCCCACTTGTCCTAAAGTAACCTAAGTTCATCTAATGTCCCCCTTGTCCCAAAATCTAAGTTCTTTACTAATCTCCCCCTTGTCCCTAAATTAACCTACGTCCCTTACTAATTTTCCCTTGTCCCCAAATTAATGTACTTTTCTTAATAATTTATCCAAATTAACTTATGTTCCTCACTAATTTCCTCATTATCATAAAACTATATAAGTCCTTTACTAGTTTCCCCAAATTAACCTAAGTCAAACTATAATATTTCATTGTAATAAAGTAATTTAAGTCCCGATGTTGTTAATAAACTTTAATAGCGTTTTTTTTATGTGACACAAACCCAACACAAATTGCACCGTATTGACACCAAAAAAACACTAAAATTAAAAACAAAGGGGGGAAGTTCCATTTGTTAGCCTATTGAATATTTTTTTTAATTTTTAAAATAGGGAGAAGTTAAAATGACAATGTGACAAAAATTGATGGGAAGGAAAGAAAAAGGATGGAAGGAGGGAAAATGTCTGCAAAATTTATTAAAGGCAACAATTCTCAAGAAATGGGCCGATCTCTTGGCTCAAAACGTTGATTTAGCAACCTATAACATAGCTCTCCAATCCTTTTGTCATTAGTAACTATGTAATCATGAACAATTTGAGAGTTTTGGGAAAAATGGTTATATGCATTCGAGAAAACAAACATGTCAGAAGAAGAAGAAAAAGAGGAGTATGTGGAACCCCTTAGAAATCAAAAGACGTAGGTATGAATTATTTTATATTTTATTTCTAAAATTGCCTCTATTTTAATTTTTTAAAAATCATATAGATATAAACAAAAACAAGAAGTCTTTGTTAATGGGTTAATAGTAAATATTTCATCTATATAGCAAGTATCATGGCAACTAACACAACAAAAATGGATCAAATTAATCTTTGATGGAGCCTCAAAGGGGAACCCATGACAAACAACTCTTAGCTATATCTTTTGTACATATAAAGGATCCTTCATTGCCACTTCCACCTCTTTTCTAACAAGAGCCACAATGATGTAATTATGGTTAGGGGTCTCAATAAGAGATGCCTTAGACTATGCAACCTTCAAATTTGCATATAAAAAATAATGCAAATTAATGAAAACACATAAATTCATATCTTTATTAGATTTCAACAGTTGGAAATACAACTTTCATATACAATGACAAGAAACACAATTTTTTTGAATGAGATATATTACAATAGATCCTCAAATATTTGTTATGATATTTATCATTAAGCTCCCTTACTAGTTGTCTCAAGCATAGGGCCATGTTTATACAGGCACAAGGTCCACCTACTTATAATATTGCTCTAAAAAACTCACTACAAACATTAAATATTTGTAACACATCACTATGCACACAAACATTAAATGTACAATATAATTCCATAACACCAAAGCACATCATGACATAATACATCACAAAGTGATATTAAATGAATCCAAAAACCTTCTGCGATCTAAGGAATTAAATTAAATGGTTAAAAATTACAACAAATCCCTATCCATAACACATCACGATAACTTTTGCGCTCTAAATTCACTGCACATGAATATTCTAAATTTGTGAAGAATAGTGAAATTACACAAAGCTTCACAATTTGATCCAAACCAACCCTAATTGGTGTACCAACAAAGTTGTGCAAAATAATAAATAAAAAATGCATGTGCACAAAGGTTGTGCTAAACATTATAAAGAAAATGCACGTAAATCAAAACTTGTACATACCATAAAGTGTTTAGTTTTTCACTAAGTGTTTTTGGTAAATGTAGGATTATAAGTGAACCCAGATGGTCCTACATCACATGAACAATAAATCAAAACAAAAAGTGCTTATCTTAGTTTTCAAGTTTGCCAAAGGCAAAACATTACAAACCTATTAATTGAAGGAGACTCAAAATCAATCCTCAATGATCTCTCTAAAGGTCCATTTACTAGTTAGAAGCTCAATACTTTACTTCAACCAACTAGAAATATTCATCAAAGTTTCATGTAAGTCTCTATCTCCCACTGCTATCAGGAAGCCAATGGAACTACAAACCATCTGGCTAACATAGGTTAGCCTTGGTATTTTCAGTATGATCAAAAGTCTAAAAGATTTGGATTTTAAAGGATTGGAAACCATTCTAAGATAAGATGAATTTATTATCCACTACTACTTATATTATTCCCTCTACCATCCTCTCCTTCCATCCTCACATACATCAATAGTAATTATTACTGACATGATCTCTTTCCCCTCACTGTTACATAAAATAATAATTATACTTTCTTCTATGGCATAATTATTTGGCATTGAGCGCTAAATTTGTAATGGATATCCTTGCCAACCAATATCATGTCTTGTCATTATTACTTCCTCCCCTCACTTGCTTCCACGCATCCTATTTATCTCTCCCAATTCCCCATCCTCGATATATCACTCTTCCCCAATGTATATATCAGTCATTATTCTCTCCATTTAAGCAGTTCTTGTAACTTGTTTCAACAAATATGTATTCCATTATTCCATCCATAATGGAAATGAAGACAACTAGATTTGTGTAGACATATAATTTTGTTACAAGTCCTATAGTGTCTTTTACCCATTTTTGCACACTCGGTCCACTAGTATATTTGGGTTTTTTTGGATACTTCCTACCCTACACTACTCTGTATCCAACCAATAAGCCTTTTATATGTCTTTAACATACATACATATCAATTTTTGAGCCTTGTCGATCTATCTTTTGAGCTAATTGCACCCATTTTGGACATTTGTCTCTCGTGGGATGGGTTTGGTAGTTACAAGTGTATCATTGAATATGTCCTCTATCTTTGTCTTTCATCGTGGCCTAATTTTTGGCACCTTTTATTTTGCATTTTAAACTTTATCATGGTCAATCATTACACATGTAATGTCTTAAGGAATCCTATATATAGAATTAATTCCTAGACATTCAAAAGGTAAGAATCAGATGGAGAGCCTTTCATAAGTTAAAGCCTTCAATTGATTGAATCTTTTTGTACAATTGTGAATTATCCTTCACACTAAGCCACCATTCTCCATTCATTACTTAAATCTATTATAACATCTTTCACTTGTACTAAAAGAGGATTTAGGTAAATGTTCATGTAGCTACATCATCACAACTAGGGAAGAGGACGTCCAAACCCTTGCTCAATATTCCATTTAAATAACACTAGAATTGTAAATGGTTTGATTCTGAGTGTGCATGATATATAGTTAAACTCCTTTGAGGTTGCTTGACACATTACCTATTTATTTTTGCTCTTCATTTTGTGTTTCTATCAAACTAGAACTAGAGAAAAAGAAGACATCAAATAATATTTTCTAGTCATAAATTCAAGAAAATAATGGAACATGACTATATGGCATCAAACAACACACTTAATCTATAAAATCTTGATTTCATGACTAAGTAGAGTGCAAATTCAACACATCATAACACATTTGAAATTATAATACATAGAGCATATTCAATAGTTGAATACGCCTTAAACATATTCATTGATAATATAATAATCAATGAATTATTTCAGTGATAGTCAAGGTTCCAGACTTCATATAGAGCTTATCCATCACTTCCAAACCTTCCAACCATTGTTGCACTATTAGAATGTTAAGATTATTCCTAGATGTGTTCATTTCATCACTTCCACTATTTATTTTAGTTTAATGCTTGTCCAATCATTTTGTTCATGTTTCATTACTATTTTTAGTCACTAGGGTAGATCTAATTTACCTTTTTAAATAATTATATTCTAGATCTCCCTTGTGTGATTGTTTTAGCTTATTGTGTGTAGCTTAATTCACCATAAATCATAAATACTTAAAACATAATTGGTGAATTTGGCATGAATTTATTTAACAATGCTTGAAAATATTTAATAATACATTGTCAAATAATGATACTACAAAGCAAGATAATGTGCATCTGATGAAATTTATACATTATTTGACTATGTTGATGAGCATGATATTGATAACATATTTGGAATGGTTTCAAGTTCCCCATGACAACCACCTTTAATTATATTCTATGACCATGGGATACCTTACAATATATCAAATGATGGTCCTATATAAATTCATGGTTTTATTTCACACCATAATTCATGCACACATCACATTATGATTAATAATGGTTATAGCAAAAAACTTACTACTATGTCAATTTATCTAGTCAAGGCTACACGAAGACATATTTACTTAGTATGGCTAAGATAATTTACAGTTATGATGATATTTCACACACACCAGTTGGTGGTATTACACTACAACTTATAATTAGTCCTTAAACCCTTCTAGTTTGGTTTTATGTCATTTCAGATACAAGATCATGTAATATATTACTTGGCCACCCATGGCTTAATCAAACGAGAGCAATATCTTCTACACTACACCATTATCTCAAGTTTGTGCATGATAATGAAGTACATACCATTTATGACTTAAATTTTACGCTACTTATCTAACATCATAGATACTATGTGTGCTCATCAAGTGCACTTTGAAAGGAGATAATTGTTCAACCTCATGTGATACCTTTTACCATCTCACCACTATTAGTTATGATTCCTATTACACTTATGCCTGTGACACCACCACAACCTCCTATACGAGATCCTATAGCTCTTAATCTTGTTATTGTTCCTTTGAGTCCTATAGTACATACACGTCCATGTCCCAAGATTGATTTAAAACCTCTTGATATGGACTATTTCCAAGCACTTGTTTTACCATGACATATTTATATGCCTGCGTCTTAATAAGTCTCAAAAGCTCCTCAAGTTCACTCTCCACATATCTCTCTTTGGGTTGATGATTTAATTTAATTACACATATTGTGACTACTTTTCAAGTACTTCAAGTGACACATTTAACCATGATAGTCTGGGATATCACTTTATAGATGAAATAATTGGTTAGCCATGCTATCTTATATCTTGTACTTCTTTTACATATAATTATTATATTGTAATTTTCTTACTATACATAGCTTCTTTATTTTATATGTTGTATCTTTCATATACTTTACTCCCATGAGTTTGATCACATTTTATCTTTTATATTTGATGCCTAGGCACTTGACTTCTATTTTATCTGAACATTCTTCTAGCACTTGATTTACATTACCGGCTATGTTACGTTGGACCTTGCCCTTTGATTGTTGTTCTCGTTGTAAACATTTTCATGTATCCCCCAACTATGACAACATATATATTGAGACCTTCAGTCATAACATGCATTGAGCTCTAAGGGAATATGTAGGTTGTTTGAAATCTTCCTCTTCTTACACTATTATGCCCTTTGGCTTGATTGTTTATGTTTATTCTTGATTGTGCCCCTTGGATTTTATTTTGTTATGTTGAACTTCACATAATTATTCTTAATGTGCCCCTTGGCCTTTTTATTTGGTTGTTTCTTTTAGAAAATTACAATATCCAAAAATATTAAAAAACATAAAAAAATATGTCTTTTTCTTTGTCGATGAATACATGCCATGCTTATGTGCCTAAGCTAGAGGATTTTTCATATACATGTTACACACATGTTTCTCACGATATTTGTCTACTGGGTGAGATGTAGGATATATAGCTTATTTATGACTATGGACTTTCAGATGCTACGTGATAAAGGAGTATGATCACATTTATGGTATGCCATACCTTAGGGGCATCTCTATACAACAAATTTTTAAGGCAATATATATTTTTGATTAAAGGGTAACAATATTGGCTTTGAATGGGTCCCATCCCATTACAAAAACCAAGCCCTATGCTAGAAAAATAAAAATATAAGACAATGTATAGTAACACAATAAACTGACTATGAACAAACAACAAAGACATAATGTAAACATAACCCAAAAACAACATAAGATAATACATATTACATATTTATATCCTTAATGACACGGTTCCATTCCTTGACCAGATTATTGAGTATGGTCTCTATATCCTCCATCATCTTGTTATTAATGTCTGCTTCCTTTCCTTTATCAATTCCTCTAGTCCTCTTGCTCAAACAGACACCTACTTATTTTTCTTTAATGGGTTTGATAAATTCTTTGAGCATATTAATGTTATAGGTTTAATTTCTTATGGTCATCTTGCTCATCTACAATAGTTGTTGTATGTTGCCTTCCAAAATCTTCTTGTCATTTTCTAGCCTTTCCACTTTAGTTTCTAGGTCTTGAATTCTCATACCCTCCCTTTCATAATTTTTTTTATGCTGCTAAGATATATAAGCATCACCATTAGTATTGTTGTTCTTTATGTCCTTAAAAATCCATGCCAACAAACTTTTGTGGAGCTCAAGATCCACCATCTGAAATCTCAACTTTTCTTGGATATCACTAGTAAACAAATCATTTGCTTCCCCCATCTTTATTTTACCTACCCTATGTATTTCTACAGGCAAAACATCCTTCTTCAAATTAGTTTTTTTAGCAATGGGCTCAATATCTTCCTTTGGGATGTGAATGACTTTTACAGTGATATCATTCTTGATTTTCATTTATCATATTGATCCATTTACATGGATATCTACATTTCGGTGTTATATTATGGTTATTACATTGATTACATTATGTGTTGTGTATCATTGTATGTGTATGCTTATGCATTCTCGATCATGTTTTTTATCGATGTCTTATATCATTCTTGTCCATTGAGGATGCTTTAGTTTTCGTGTCATTATTATGGAAATCATATGTCCTATGCGAAGGTTTCCCATATTTATGTACATACTTGTGTAGGATTTATGCGATATTTTATTTTTGTTGCCATGATCCATATCATGCATTTAATATGTTTGGTTCCATGATCTTTACCACACACATTACTATTTGTGATATTTGTAAGCTTTGTGCATGTATTACCATGGTATTTACCATGCATCTATGGGGACACACTAGTGTGTTGCTCATTGGTTTATCTAGCCATAATAAGGGAACATTTGTGATCTTAGGGGCATACTAGTTGTCACTACCTTACTTTACCATTGGGATCATCTTACCTTTCTTGTTGGATTATTATTATGATACATATCTTACACATATGGATCATTCATTAGGGCATATTATTTGTCTCCATATATTTAATCCTCATATGAGGATGTGCACCTCCCTATTTGATCTTTACATGATGATATTTTATGACATTTACATACGTGTGGTTTATATAATTTTGTTAAGGATTTTCAAATGCTTTGACTCTATATATTTATTAACACATGATGTGTCGGTGCAATATTTCTCATGCACTTTAATTAAACTAACTTGGATAATTATTATACTTTATAGTTTAGCCCATATATTTAGGCTTAGAATAAGACAAGGATGTTCAATTTTATGCTATCTAATAACATGCCATATCTACATAAGCCAATCAAATGTGCCTTTTATAGGGAAAGGGGAGAAAACACTTGACATTACTATATAGACATTTCACCTTCATTGTATAAGAATACTTTTGAAATACGTTGGCCCTGATTTTTAGAGTAAATACATATTTATGTTTTTGCTTCACTTGTGTGCAAATCTATTAGAGTAAACTAATTCTAAGAAGAATCTTGGGCCTTAACCCATTTATACATAGCACCAAAGCCTCTCTTTCTTCAGATTGCTATTGTGTATATATATTTTTTTCAAAATTCCCACATGTTTCTTCAACATTTTTAGGCATGTTTCTAAGGGAAACCTTTTTCTAAAGCATCATGTAGTGTTTTTGACCTCACCTTTACGTCAAGAAGGGCAAAAAACCTAAGGATTGACTATAAACTCGATATGATTTTCCAAATCTTTTTTTTTTTTTTTTTTTTGGAGGTTGGCATTGGTATAATGTGTACAGTGTTACACTTCATGGGATTTTTATTGGACATGTTTCAATTCATCTAAGCATGTGACATGAATTGAACCAGTTGGTATAGTGTGTAGAGGATTAGATCTAAATTAGCTTATATTGATTTACAAAATTTTATATATTTTCAATTGTTTTCTTCTTTCAGGTTGCTTATAAAGTCCATATGTTTAGATGCACAATGAATTTTCTCACACTTTTTTTGATTAAATTACATATTTCTTTTATTAGAATCCAATGGCATCCTCAGAATTGAATTATAATTTATAATTTTTTCATATATCTTTTTTTCCCTCTCTTTTTATCTCATTTTAGCATTGTAACTCACACTATAAATTTATAAACAATAGTGAGAGATTATTATTCTTTTCTTTTGGTTACCAACAATAATTTTTTATGTTATGGGGGGCTTGTTTTCATATATTCGACCTTGGTTTGCCTACCAAACCTCAATTTATGTGCCTTTATTTTGTCTTAAGCACATTTATTTTCTTCTAAGAATTTTATTTGCATTTTATGCTACCCTTAGCATTTTTTCATGGTTTTTGACATTTTATGCGGTACGTGTCAAGATCATAAGTATGTTCACACCCTCATTATTTTATGTGTGCACTAAACAACACTATATATGTTCTTCTTCTCATATTTCGAGTGTCGCCTTGCATATGCTAGTATGATAAATACTCTCTATTATGAGAGACTAAAATTATCATCAATTACTTATTAGCAAGGCCACTTATGTACAATGGAGTTTGTGCATGGAAAATTTTGTTTCTCCAAAAAACCTTCTTCCTTTGATATCTGGATAGGTTCATGTTCCTTCTAACTTAGTTATTTACAACAAATCATTCAATTCACGTGACATTATTTTCGATCACCTAATGTTATATGTTTCTATGTCTTTACACCACCTTTTAGAGCACATAACATTCCCTTGTACAATTTTGAGTATAATTAGGAGTTTATATGGAGACCATTCTCTTCATGGTGATTCTTATTGTGAGATTGTTTCCACATCTTATTGTAAGATTATAGTATCCACACTTTTTATTTCTTGCAATGATGTTTCATATTGGATATTGTTCTCCTTGTGGTAGATCTTCATTTGTGGGATGAGTTTATACCAAACATTATATGTATCTTTGCATATTCATATCCTTCATCCCTACAAAATATTCCTATTATAGATCCATCATACATGTATACTTCATAGGTTGTTTTAATCTCTACTAGTGATTGTGTCCCCATTATGTTCTTTGGAACTTTTAGTCTCATTGACGACCCACCATGTCTTGTGGATCCTCTCTCTTCCATTTTAGAGAATTATCTCTCCACTCAGTTCAATGATGACTCACCATGTCTCATGGGTCCTTGTTCTGATGTTTTGGATTGTTTTGATGGGAGTGCCCCCATTATGTTCTTTGACATTTTCATGTTTTCATATATTAGTTATTATCCAATATACCTTATGGATTCTCATTATTTAGCTTTTAGGGTTGTTGAGTTATACCATCCACTTCACATGGACATTGTTTTAGTGAATTATCCATGCACTTGATCCAATAGGTCTTCTTTGGTGGCATCTATTTTAGTTATTTTACAATACCTTGTTAAGGCACTACCGCTCTTCACTTTTGGACTAGTTTCAAAGATTTTTATACTACTGCCTCTTTCTTATTTTGTGGAATGGGTAGATATTCAGTTCACATGTTTTGTTCTTCATATTACAAAGGGAAAAAAATCAATATAGGAAAACCTCCTTCAACATTCAGGTAAAGGCCATCGTCATTGACATTATACATTTTGTGACTTACATTCCTTCATCACATTTTGCGAGGGGTTCTCTATTCCTTCTTCCTCTTCTTATAAGTCTTTAATTATATATGTGTACCTTATTAGGCCTAATTTTTGGGACCATCTTCATAGGATTATGAGTCTCATTAGTTTTATATGACCTCCCTAAGTAACACTTAAGGGGGGTGTTGGTGCAATATTTATTATGGCGTGCTTTATTAAGCTAGCTTAGGATATATATCATACTCTAAAGTTTAGTCCATATATTTAAGCTTAGAATAAGATAAGTATGTTCACCTTTGTGCCATCCAATAGCATGCCACCTCTACATATGCCAATTACATGTGCCTATTATGTGGAAAATAGGGAAAAGTGAGCTAGCACTTGACATATTTATATATACCCTTCACCTTTATTGTATAAGAATAATTTTGTAATACTTTGGCATTATTTTTCCAAAGTAAATACATATGTATGTGTATTGATCTATTAGAGTAAACTGATTATGGGAAAATATTGGGCTTCACCCCATTTTGATATGATGTATTTAACCTTTGATTTTTAGATAAGTGATTGCAACACAAGATCCTCACCTCAAAATAGGAGCATATATCTAGATATTTGAATTTTTCATGTTTTCAAAATTGAGCAAAATATTTGGCAAAAAGTTTTTCATAATTGAGAAAAATATTGAGCATATTTTTTCTCACATTGAGTAAAGGTTTTCCAAGCTTTGAGCAAGTTTGAGTGAAATAAGAGCACCATAAATAGTCCATTTATCTACTTCCTTGGTCAAGAAGTTAATTGGGTTGTTAGAATTCCCTAAGAAGTGATAGATATGTATAGGATATGTATATATAAATTAATTGAAATAATCAAAATAGAGTGTTATTTTGCAATAACAAGGTTTGAGAACAACCATGTGCAGTCATTCCTATGCTCACCTTTCAAATATATGTTTTTCAAAGTCTCCACATTTCACATTGATGTGACATCGACTACTTTTTCAATTGGACATTGATTTTAGGTGTGGTAGATTTTCCAAGTTATAATGATTTCATATGGATAAATCCTATCTCGAGCATCATTCAATTAATCCATCCTTCACTAGGTAAGTCATTACGCACTTCAATTTATTGATTTTATACTTTGATGCACATATGCATCATTTCACACACACACATCAAAGTAGAAACATTATGTAAACACCTAATTTAGGTACAAGTCATTTTTTAATAGTGTATTTTACTCATTTTTGCACACGTGTTCCACTTGTGTATATTTATTTGTTTTCAAGACACTTCATACCCACGTTACTCTATCCATCCCTTAAACTTTTAGATGTATTCAACATACATCTATCTCAGCTTTTAAGCCTCATTTATCTATATTTTAAGTAGCTATGTTAGCTGAGGTTCCTTGAAAACCCATCAAAACATGTTAATATTTGTGTTTATGTAAGAAGTAAGACATTGGTTCAAAATTTAGGCAAAATTATGGAAAGATAAATAATTCATTCAGTTCAAGATTACATGTTTATTTAGAAAACACAAACTCAAAAATTATTAAGGTTATATAATTAAACAAATATAAGCAAAAAAAAGTATATTTCACATAGAACAAGTACAAAAGACATTAAAAAAACCATCATCTAATCTCTATATTAATTTTTATATTTTAGAATTTTTTTCCTTTACAATCGATCAATATATATAAACTGCCAAAGCTTTAACACTTTACATATTGTCTTTCCATTTATATCTCCAAGGAGTATTTTCGTATTATGTAGTCTTTTGGGATACATACATAGGTCAAATACATATGAAAAAATATATGTTAAACAAATTGATATACATTGCACACATATCATACATCTACAATCTATGATTTTATGAACCAAAGTCTACTATTAACACTTTCCCTGACTTAAATAGTTGTCCCATCATGAGACAAAGTCACAAGAAATGTACCTTATCTTAAAATTGGTATAACTACATATGTTGAGGGGTTGGCCCAAAAACATTACTTGTGTTAATCACTCAAGGTATCGTTTACTAGTTTTTACCACTTGCACACTATTTAGACGCCCTTGCAATTTTTCAACTAAGCAACATACCAGTATACTACCTTGTGGGTTTTTAATAGATCTACATAACTAAGAGGCCACCTTTTATGAGTTTTCAACCATCCTAACCCTACTCTCAATGCTTAAGACCTTCGTTACAAAAAAAATTCAAAATATTATAAAATGTAAAAAACATTGACCTTGTAATACCTAAAGAGAAGGTGGAGGCATAACTTGTGCTACTGAAATTAAAAGAGGGTGTGAATATGGTGTTGTTGGAGTTGTTGTTGATAAAGTCACACCATAAAAATTTATCGACAAAGGTGTTTACTATGAATGGATGGTTGGAAACATGAATTTAGGTACTTTTATTTGTTGGAGCACTTGTTGGAGTTGGTTTAGTGGGATGAATTTGGGATCCTCGATGATTTTAGTGATAAAACTATCCATATGACAATTCCTTCTTAAACATCCACCAATAAATGAGAGCCTCCCACACCAAATTGATCATAGTGCACAAAGGATATTGACACACCCTTATATTCTAGATGTATTCACCCTCTGTTATCGAAAGGGTGGCCCTACTATGCAATACTTTCTTTTGAATTTTAAAAACTAACTCCTATGGTATGTTGGCATGCCTCTCTATCTAAATGATAGTGAATGTAATGAATAACATCTCATTTTGCCATGTTTTCAAATTTTCCATCACGTTATCTCTTGAAGAAATAGATGCCTTTAGTATAACATATAACTAATCATGCATAGCTGAATGGCCCCTTAAGACTACTTTGGTCTGATCTCCCTTGGAAAACTTTGTGTTGGATTCATCCTAAGTGTTGTTCAACTATTATTCTAGTTTATCATGCTTCTAGATAGATGTTGAGCTTAGAGCATAGCAGTGTCTAAAACTTGATCATATTCCTCATGGATCTCAAAGATAGCCTCGATTTCTACCTTCAAATTCTGACCTTACATTTGAATTTGTTGCAACTTTTACGTAGCAAGAAAGTCCTTTATAAGTTAGGATAGAAGAGTTGTGAGTTGCTTCTCCTCGTACATGACTTGGTTTCCCAAGACTTGAATGAGCAGTGTAGGGCATGTTTCATTAATAATTTACTTGGCCTTGCTAAGATGGTGATGGAGTTATGTGTTATCTTGTTTTAAGTTGGGTTATGTCATGTTCTAATTCAGACATATTTTATGTGATTGATTCATGGAATGCCGTGAATCCCTCAATTTGATTTGCCAAATCTAACTTGGTTGCATCAAGTGATGTTTATTATAATATCATGGCCATAGTGAGTGAAGATGTTATAATTATTTCCATTGCTAGGAGGTGTCAAATCTATGCCGTAGGGAGTGTGAATGTTGACCTTCATGCCAATGGTATTATAACATACTACAATCACTAACTAGACATCGGCCTATGTTACAAAGCTTCTTCTTGTGCACCTCATTGGGTTGATTTGGAACCTTGCATTGTGCTAGATAGTTATTGTGCTGGGTGTCTACACCTGCTTGGTTGGCTCTCTTTGTGGCTAAGTTGTGACTTCAACCTTCTTATTTTTCTCTTGATCCTATTTGTAAGTGGAAACTACCTTTGCTTATGTCTTGGATACTTTATCTGCCTTCTTAAAAACATCCTTTGCATCTTACTCCTCAACCCTTTGTTTATGTTCTTCCTCATGCTTTAATAGGGCCTCTTTATTTTTCTCTTCCTCTACCTTGGCTATTGTGTCAGCCTTGATCTTTTTTCACTAATCCTCTTACACTTCCTTCTGTGCTTTTTTTTGCTCTTTTTCATAGCTTATTTTTCTTGGTTCTTCTTTTGCATAGCTTTTTTTACTTGTGTCTTCTATTTCTCTTATTATTATTTTTTCTTCTTTTGATCCACATTAGCTCTTATTTTATTCCTTCTTTATCTTATTTTCTTCTTCCTTCTGCACTTTCTTTTGTGATGTTTTATCTTGCATAAATTCTTGTTCTATTGTAGTATATTCATGTATCTTTGGCTATTGTGGTTGTTGTTGCTTGCTTGCTTGAGATTCATATGCATTAGTGGGGGAATATAGAGATGGTGGTGGATGTTTAGGTGAATCATGAAAAGTAGAAGGAGAGGATACTACCACTAGGTGCCTATTGACTAGTGCCTTAGTAAAAACATGTGGAATAAAAACCTTCTTCAAGCCCTTATAAGTGTGAACCATCATAATAGGCTATTTCTTTGTAGCTCATTCTTCCTCAGGCTCAATCTCCTCTAACACTTATGGTGAGAAAATTGAGCCCATGCATTCTAAAATGGAGGGAGAGGTCCTTGACATTGTGTGCAATTTGGGTTTAAGCATAAGCGATTATTAAGGACTGATTTGTTATTATATACTTTATGCTACCTCTAGTTATGGCTAAACAACTTGTCCTATGGATGATCCTTCACATAATGTGCCTTGGAATATGGATATGATTTTGCATTTACTTTCCTCTTCCTTTGTGACTGTGTCGACTATAATTGAATCTGGAGGTATGGGGATGTCCACTATTAGAATACTTGGAATATTTTGGCACACTTGACAAGTGCCCACTAATTTATAAATGAAAAATTATTTTTCATCTTCCTCCTCATATAACTCCATGCCTATGTCTTAAAACATAGACTTATTAACTTCTTCCTTAAAGACACCAAGTTATGCAAAGTCAAATTCTATAATGATCTTAGGCACATTTAGGTCATCGAGCTAAGGGTTAGTTCCACAAGTCTTCCTATTTGGTGAAGGAGGTGGCATTTTCCTCTATGTTGGTGCCTTTATTTTCCCCTTTGAAGTCTTTAATGGAGCTATTGTTGCTTGTGGAGGTGTCAACACTTCAAGTTATGGCTACGTTGGAGGATATGTTGGCAATGGTTGCTACACACAAGGTAAAATAGTTAAGTGGTTCTAAAAAGTAAGGATTTCTATCATGTGACTTATGCCTATGCATTTATCATGGTGATGAATAATGGAAATGAAGTGATTTTTGCCTTGGGAAACTTATGGACTATGATTTGAATGTTGTCATATAGCTTTGTAGTTACTACATGGTGCCTTAGGTATTGAAAAATGTATTTAGGCACATGAGGGTGCAAAATTATGAGACCTTACACCTCCACCCACTAAACATTAAACTAACCCAACTACTCATAATACTAACCTATTTTGGTCGAGGAAATGTTGTCAAAGTGGTCACAGGCCATAAATAGGCCTTAGGTGCTACAAGACCATCAAGAGACTTTCAATACATGAAACAAAGGATCAATACCAGAAATTAATATTAGAAAGCCTATGATGTGTTGATAATGACCCTCTTAATGTTAAAAAGAAATTTAGAGACTAAAAACTTAGTCCAGTTGAAGTTCTCATTCTATTGAACCATTCATTATACAATATCAATGACCCCATTTATATCAAACCTCACACTTTTGGTAGTCTACCAAAACCACTTGGTAATACATTTTGGTAGTAATCACACCACAACATCATTGATCGAGTCAATAGGGATCATTTTGGATTCCCCAACATACGTATCTCTAATATTTGAGTGGATGGGAGGGACTTTTATTTTGTATAGTAGGAGGGATTTACCTTGTGTTGGAAGCCCTGTTGCCCTTACCATTATTTTTGGGTTGGTGAAGATGATCACATCCTTGGATAAGTGAAATGCACCTTCATTGTAATGAAACAAAAATGTCATCATTACTTCATCTAATTGGCCAAATATGGGGAGCTTAATGAGTCGCTCTAAATCTGATCCTCTAAAAGGTGTTGAAGAGCTAAGACTCTTGGTTATGTTACTATGGCTGGGTATAAGGTAAAAATATTTGATTCTATCATATTAATAAAATCAAATAGATTTAGATAAATGTAGTGAGTTTGCCTTAATGTGAGGCCAATCCCCCTTTCTTCTTTTTGTGCACTTATCTATGGAATCAAGAGTTGTGAATGATCCATCATTGTTAGTTGGTAAGCTCTCGACAAATAGATGAAACCTAAACTCCTATTGTTAAAAATTTTGTGCTTTAGTGAGTGAATGAGGTTCAAATTAGAGATGGTTGTTATTCACAAAGGGTAGTAATGGTGGTTTAATCTGTATGACATTCCTTATATAAATTCCCTTCACTCCACTCGTCTATCACTTCACATTGAATAGTGCTAAGCCAACTTCACACCATTATGATATTGATTTGAATGCTATTATTTTTTTTATGTGACCTTGGTAATTCACTTAGACAAATTTGATGTTTTATCTCTCAAAATTATTTAATGTGACATGCCACCTTTCTTGTTCTAAAACTTCATTTTATCATACATAACCTGACTTTGATATTTTTGATATGATTTAGGAATTATGTAATCTTTGAAGTGCTTCATTATTGAATAATTTGTGGACATGTCCTCCATACCTCTTTTGTCATTGCTTTATTCTTAGATTTAATTTCTTGATCGTGTGTTGACCTTATGTTAACTTCTCTTTATATTGTTCCCTCTTTATTGTGTTGCTTTCCTTTGATACTCTATGACATTGAATTTTTAAACTATATTCCATTAGCCTGTGATATTGATATCACACTATACACAACTACACTACAAACCTATGAAAATATAATAAAATAGTAATTAAAACAAAAACCCTAATTACATGGTGTTGCTCAACACCCACTCATTTTTCAACCAATATTCATATAGATAATTGGCAATAAAGCTTAAGCCTGCAACCATTTACACACCCTAAAAGAATGGTTCCTTGAAGATGCCTTAATACTATTGTTCCTTTCTAAAATACTTCATGAATGATTTATGGTCCTTTTCAATGAATGTGAAATTTACCTGAATGTGCTTAAAATCTGCTATCATATAATAACATTATCTACTTTGGAAAAATCTCTTTTGATCTTAGATTAGAATCATGCCATGCTTATTTATTTCTAGTGTAAAACTCACTCTCTATCAAGTTTCTTCCATGTGAGTTAGATATAATAAACTTGCCTAAAGTGAATCTCTATATCCTACTCACAGTATCAATGCAATTCACAAACTTGGAACTATATATTCCTTAGGTATAACTGCTTCTATCCGATAGGCCAAATAGAAAGGAGTGAACCCTATCACACACTTATAAATAGTCCTATATGTACACAATATTATAGGAATTTGATCATCCCAATCATATCTCTACAAATTACACATTTTTGTAAGCATCTTCTCAAGTACTTTGTTGGATGATTTTGCCTACCCATTGGCTTGAAGATGATATGTTATGATTTTGTGGTGCAATATCATAAATTATTTTGTCAAAATCTTGATATTATTTTGTAGGAAGTGTCTTCCTATATTAGTGACCAAATTCACTGGACATCCAAACCTAGTAATGATATTTTCATACAAAAACTTGGTTGTATCTTTTACAATGCAGCTAGGTATCACAATAGCTTCTACCCATTTGTTAAAGTAATTTATTATAATAATTATATACCTAGTATGATTGCATCTGATTTGCAGGTTAATGGGCCCTACAAAGTCAATTCCCCATTGCTTAAAATGTTGTATTTATAACATCAATTTAGAGGCATTTCATCCTTTTGATTTGGCCTTCATATTATTTGATAAACATCATAATGATTTACAATTTTGTGCACATCTATGAACAAGGTAGTCCACCACATGCCACTCTATAATATCTTCCTCATCATTGATCCACTTTTGAAGTGTCCTCTTGCAATTCCCTTATGTGCTTCTTCCAAAAATTATGATCTCTTGTTCTCCAAGGCTACTATGTGCAACACATCATCCTTATCCATTTTTTAGAGAAATCCATTGATAATACTAAAAGGTATGGCTCATGTGATCAACTGATTTTTATCTGTTCTGACATAAAGTGCAAGAAAGACTCCTTGTTCTAGGAAATTGTCTATGTCCTCCATATTTTCTAGGATCTTAGTGAATCTGATAAGTGCACATATAAGAACTCATCTTATAATTCTTATGGATCCTCACCATTCCTTATTTGACTAAGATGATTTGGTCACAAATTTTTGCTTCTAGGTTTCAAATTGATCTTAAACTAAAATTCCTAGAATAACATCAACCACCTAGATATCCTTCTACCTAGCATAGGCTTATTCACTAAGTATCACAGACCTTGGTTATCTGTAAATAATTCAAATGGTGTTGCTAAGACATAATGTCTAAGTTTTTGAAGTGCAAACACCATAGCCAGGTTCTCTCGCTCTACTTTAGTGTAATTATTCTTTGTTGTTGATAATTTTATAGTTATGAACTGAATGAGGTAATTCAAATCATCATTTCCTAATTGAGCCAAAATGACTACTATAATGATTCCTAAATCATCTACGTGTACATGAAATGGCTTACTCTAATCAGGGCACACCATTATGGAAGCCATTACCAACCTTTGTTTTAAATACATAAAATATGATTGTTGGCAGTAGTCTCATTCAACTAAGTTACAAACCATAGATACTATAAAGCCTTTTCCTTTATCACAACAACATGATACTTCTCTAGGTCAACATAATATAGGCTTCTACCAATTGGGCAATGCGGTAAGAATTTGACCCTTGCAGTAACACTGATGACTTGATTGGAGAAACCACATGCCTCACACAGATATGACCATTGAATTTTAAGGTATAACGTTAATATTTATACCACAACATTGTAATAGAGTATAAATAACACAAAGAGAGTTGAAGTACAATAGTGTAGAGTATTAAGAGGTTACAAATCATAATGACCTTTGTAATAGCATAAGGTGGTATAATATAAAGAGATATCAAAACATTGTATTCGGTGATTATTATATAAATATAAATAAATTAGAATTTAGATTAGGAATTACTGTGTACTATGTACTGAATCTTATGAATGAGCACACCTACTTATTTTATTTTATGAATGTATGAGATAACTATTTCTAACAAATACTAACCCTTGTGTCACATTAGTTCTAACTAAAGTTAACTTATCGACATAAAGCTTTTGTATTCAACCATCAGATTTTATGTCAACATTTGGTTGTGTCCCATGGAATTCATTTAACTAATGTCTAGGGGAAGGTACCCTTTTGAGTTTTGGAAACTAGTGGTAATAGAGATAGAAGAGTAGTAGGAAGAGAAGCTATTTTTTTTCACTCTGAGATGAAATAAATGGGTGAATCATGACCTGAGATAAAAACATCATTATTTCTCCCTCAAGAAGATGAATTTTGGGTCACGTTTTCATAACACTTATGGCCCTAGATATTGTGCCAAACTAAGCATATAAAAGGCTACAAAATTCACATTAATAAACCTATCCAATGGACTGTGGAAAAGCTTGAGGCTCTCTAACACCATGATACACCTATAACTCAGGTTATTGATTACTGGTTTGAGATTATACTTGATTCATTCATCATACTTTGGCTATACATGGTTAGACTAGGTTTGATGCAAAGAAATATGAGTTTTTTGAAGGGAAAAGACAACATTTCTTTGGAAAAGTACCACTCCTCATCCATAAGATGTTTTTGGATTCAGGGTTAGTAAAAGAAGGTAAATAATTATTTTATGGGACAAACACCTAAGGGGTGGTAGGAAGAAAGATGAGGGATCCTCAAAAGATTTAACCACTCAAAATATCTAGTTTAAATGGTTGGAGGAGGTTAAATAAGATGTGGTCGAATAGGAAAGTAAGTATCAAATTAAGAGTAAGTTAATTAAGGAAGAAGGAGATAATAGTAAGATAACTTAAGACTGTTAGAAGAAAATGGTGAATGATGAGATTTGTAAATAGATGGAGAATGAGAAAATTTAGTTAGATAATAAGAAAAAGATACAAAAGAAGAAAAATAATAAAGGGTATCAAGAAGAAATAATATAGTGGATAAAACTACTATGGCCTCTACCAACAAAATTCTTAATATTGAAAATATAAATATTATCCCTCTGCTAGAAATAAAAGAGTTAGTATTGACACCGCAACAAATCATAGATGAGGTAAGTGAGAGGTAAAATATATTAATTACTATATCATACACCATAGAAAGTCATTAATGACTTACAACAAGGGTTGTCATATTTAGTCGCACATATAGGAATACCCAAACTATTCAAAACCTTAGATGAAAAAGACCAATCAATGGATAATAGTTTGGCCTATAGTGGACGAGGCCTAGAAAATAGTATAATAAGGGATGAAGAGGATATTATTAAGATATGAGGTGTTAATTATATAGTGGAACCAAATGAAGAAATTCTATTGATTGAAGAAAGTCTGAGAAGTAGTCATCTGGAAGAAAGTTATATAGACAATATATAAGATAAAATATCTATGGAAAGGAGTGTTGAAAGTAGTCAAGAGCAAGAGAATTTATAAATAAGTGTTAGTAGTCATACTATAGATACACAACATAGATATAATAATGAAGATAAAGTAACATAAGGGAGCTTAATTAATGAAAACATATAAGAAGAAAATCAGTTAGAGATAGAAGATAATGAAGAAGAAACTCAAAGTGACATAATCCCCCCAATCCCCAACCATAAGAGGCCTTGAGATTGGTCCACAAGGTCTCCTTCTTCTTCATTGTGAAGGATTATTAACAATACCCCATCTCCAGAAAGAATATGGTGCACCACTTACTATGTGGAAGAACACTCTAGGATATAATTTCTACATAGTGATATGGAGAAAAGAGTGGTAGTAATAAGATCAACACAAACACCTATGGGAATGTCTCCTCCCATTCAATAGGGGATATACATGGAGAGGATATATTGTGGAATTTTTAGGGTATATGATCAACATCCTAAAAAATTATGCATAATGTTGGTAGTGGCTCCACACATAAATCAACTATTGTATTCCATTAATTGTGGATATTTTAACCATTACCATCACACCTACCCTACCATAAATAGACTAACAAATGTGTAAGACTCTAATCGAAGATGAGTGGCACATGACATATGCTTACATGACTACCTTAATTTTGTAATGCAGATAAATATGACTCTTTATATCAAAGAAGTGTGGATTTATTCTTGTGGATTATAAACCAAAACTTATGAATCCTCTCCATAGAATAAAGGCTTATTAAATGATGACTTAACCAAATCAATTAATCAAATTCCATTACAATCCTAATGTTTATATGAGATAAAGATAGATAAATTTTATCAACATTTATGAGACAAAAATAGTCCATAAAATTACAAAAATAAAATTAAGTCTAGCAAGTTTACTTACTAGAATCAATAACAAAGGGGTCTGTAGCTTTAGATTTCAGGGTTCTCTATTTATTTGATTGGAATTCTTGGCTCTTTGTTTATCAAGCTTTATGTCGATAGGCTATATACTTGCATCAATTTTTGATGCAACCTCTTTACTATTATTTTATATATACTATTATATAAAAATATATACTATATATGCTTGAATATATAATATTATTATATAGTACATAAATGAGATTAAAGTGGAAGAAGAACATGCCATTTTAAGGCTAGTGAACGAAAATGCATTGGTTGTTTAAGATTTACCTCTCATGGGTGTTTGTTTAATATTGAAAATAAGGGAAAATGGGGATAACACTTCAAACAAAAGCACATGACATATGTTACATGACTACCTTAATTTTGCAATGTAGACAAATATGACTCTTTATATCAAAGAAGTGTTGATTTATTCTTGTGGACTATAAACCAAAACTCGTGAAGCCTCTTCATAGAATAAAGGCTTATTAAATGATGACCTTAACCAAAATTAATAATGAAATTCCAATACAACTCCTAATGTTCATGTGAGATAAAGATAGATAAATTTTTATCAACATCTACAAAATAAAAATAGTCCATAAAACTACCAAAATAAAACTAAACTCTAGCAAGTTTAATTAACTAAATCAATATCAAAGGGGTCTGTAGCATCAAATTTCAGGGCTCTTTGTTTATTGGAGTGGACTTTCTTGGCTCTTTGTTTATCAAGATTTATGTCGACATGCTATATGCTTGCATCAATTTTTGATGCAACCTCTTTAATATTAATTTATATATACTATTATATAAAAATATATACTATATATTTTTAAATATATAATATTATTATATATTTATTATTAGTACATATAAATATTATATATTATAAGATATTTATTTTGTATACTATAATTAAGTGAATCTATGTATAAAAATCTTGGCTAATTTGAAACTTCAACTTTATGACTATAATAAATGAAACTAAGCAATTGTGGATGGTCAAAAAATTGTAAACCTGACATTATTCTGGTGGCTTTTTTGTGGATATTACATATCAAATAATAGTAGGTAATGTTACAAGGTCATACAATTTGGCACAATATTTTTCATAAGCTTGGTATTATTTCTCTTTTATTGGGACAATAATTGTGTAGACACTACATTCTGGCCACAACTGGCTTCCGACTAGACTTCAAACTAATTTCTACCAAACAATGCAAATGAAGTCTAGAAATCACTAAACATCCCAATTTCATTTGCACATAATTTATTAGTACTCAGAATCATGTTGAGGCATCCCTATTTGGGGTATTATACTGTATGCAATAATAACCTCTCACAGATTCATCTTCAGTCACCTTGTGACATAACAACTGGTAGTTTGGTCCATGGACCCATTAAGCAAAGCACTTGAACAATTATTAAAAGAGATAAAATGTTAATCAAAATGAATCAAATAATTAAACCATATTAAACGCTTTGCTAAATTATTCATTTGTAATTAATGAATATCTAAAAATGAAAATTCAAAAATTCTAAATATGAAGCTTCTTCATCATTGCTTTTATGAGTTGTCAAACACTCATAAATATCTAATTTGAGATCCATGCCTATTAATTAAAAATCATAATTACATGTACCCTCCTTAACTCAACTAGATTTAAATTTACCTTACCTAAGGTTAGTTTGAACTCATTCCATTTTTAAACCCTAGACTAACTCAACTTGAGTAAGAGTTAACTTTGGAGGCTATAAATACAAGGCTCTACCTATTGATCAACAAGCTATTTTAGTGTAAAATTATTATGCTCAAATAGATGCAAGAATCCTTTCTATTAGTGTTACCATGTCAAATCCATAAGCCAACCAATCAAGCCAAGGTGCCAAGGAAAGGTGGAGCAAATGGAGCTTCAATGACAAAGATTTATTGATGCATATAGCCGAGCAAGCCACTTTAACAAGCTATTTTGGAGCTATGAAGAAGGCAAAAGGATGATTTATTTTATTTTATAGTTGTATTTTAATTGTATTATTGTTACCTATACTCTCCCTAATGTCTAGACTACATGTGTTAGTGTTTAGTGTGTTTATTTTCTTGATTAACACTATATTAATCTCCCCTCTATGGATTCCTTGTTCACATGATGGCATGCCCAGTGGGTCCCATACCCCACAAAATTCTTCCCATGGCATTTGGAGACCTCTTTCTAATAATTTCATGTCAAAATCCTAACTTGCTGATCAAAAAAGTGAAAATTGAAAGTTCATAGACGTTCTATAAGAAATCATGTTTTTACTTTGTATATTTATGATTTTGCTTTTTGTAGTCATGATATTGCACTATGAAATTATGATATTGCATACAAAGTTGTGATATTTTAGTAGTGATTTGGCCTTGATAAGTCATGATTTTTCCTTCATAAGTCATGATTTTGCCTTGATAAGTCATGATATTTCCTTATAAGTTGCAATTTTGTCTTCACAATCATGACGATGCCTTTGTAATCTGTGATATTGCACTATATAATCATGATTTTGTATTAACCATTTATTTTATAGGGAGTTATGATATTACACTATAGAATCGCCATTTTTCATTGTAGAATAGTGATTTTATACTGGGTACTCATTGTTTTGCACTAACTCTTTACTCTACAAGAAGTTATGGTTTTGTGATGACTAGTTGCAGTTTTGCAAGAAGAATTATGATATTGCTCTATAAGCATGGGATATACTGAGAGCAAGGGGGGGTGAATTAATATATCATAAATCTTATAAACTTTCCCTTAATCAAATTCCACTTAACCAAACATTCAAGATATGCAATAAAAACTGAAATAATAAACACCACACAAGATAGAGAGAGACACCAGATTTAACGTGGAAACTCAATGTGGAAAAAACCATGGAGAAAAATCTCAAGTATATGAATGAGCACCAACTCAAACTACAATATTTGCAAGCACCAACTTGCAGGGGCACCGACCTCTTTACTGAGCACCAACACAACAATAATTTGTGAGCACCAACCCACAAGAGCACCAACCCCTTTGTTGAGCACCAACGCAACAACAATTCGTGAACACCAACCCACAGGAGCACCAACCCATTTTCTGAGCACCAACACAACAAAAATTGATGAGCATCAAACCATAGGAGTACTAACCCCTTTGTGTATACCACACAACTATCTCTCAATGTTGTTATCTTAACAAATGATAGTTCATTATAATATCTCTTTTCTCTCTCTCCTTTGCTCTTCTAAGCTAAATATAACAAATACAAATCATACTCACTCTCACACTTTACAAATGGCTTCTCGATCCTTTATTCATAGCTTTCCAAATGATCTTGGCCTTCACCCTTTGTGACCTTTCAATCCTCATGGAAAATGGTGCCAAACTTGCATGACCCTTCATATCCTTGCATTTGAAAAGTCATATGGTGACCCTTCATAAGCAAAAGCATCCTTTTTTCTTTTGTCTTTATCTTGGTGAATTTACGTATTCCTCAAAGTGTCCCTTCATGAGAAATTGTGCCCTTCCTCTTTTGTCTTCATTTGGTGACTCTTGGAATTCCCCAAGATGACTCTTCATGGGAAAATGCGTCCCATTCTTCTTTTGTCTTTACCCCATGACTCTTTGACTTCTCCATGGGCCCTCTTTTGAATTATATGCAACCAAAAATATATTTTGTTAATATTAAATAAATATTAACACATATTAGCCATGATATTACTATTAAAAACATCATTAAATGCAATGGGGCCTTTATCACTAATAATGCTAGACCTTTGACATCAATGACAATATTTCCAACAATCTCCCCCTTTGTCATTGATGGCAACCTCAATCTTGAAACTTCCACATCCTAAAACTTGCACATACTGTCATCTAAAAAACATATAGTACCTCCCCCTTACTGTAGCAACTTCTACCTATTCTCTGTACCTATTTCTGCACTTGTGCCTATACCTGTTACTCTCCCCCTTTCACATCAATGGCAAAGGGCCTACCTAGAGCTAACACTTAGCTCCCCCTCAATTGATGCTAAACCTCAATGGTAAGAAGTAAAATAAATTACTTCTAACTCTTCTCGCAGATCCTTGAATGTGTCCTTTGATCATGCCTTTGAGAAGATATTTGATAATACATATAAATTATTGCCTATCCTTTGAGCAACTACAATCAACTCATTTGAATCTTTTCTTCTAATCTCACAACCTTCTGCATAAAACTTTAATGTGTATCCCTGATCACCTATTTGACTTACACTCAATAGATTATGCTTAAGACCTTTTACATACAATACATTCTTAGTCTTGGTTCTTTCATTATCCAAACTAAAAGTACCTTTTCCAGCTATTCTAGAAGTGGTTTTATCTCTAAATTTCATTATGCCACCATTGATCTTATTTAGAGTTATGAACTTACTCTTGTTTCCTATCATATGCCTCAAACATTCGCTATCAATGAACCATGGCTGCTCTTCATTTCTTGCATGCAAAGCTGTCTGTACCAACATAAAATCTTCAAGTTGTTTCTTCTGCCATGAACATATCTGAACCTTCTGCTTGATGAATAGAGCCTTGAAACTTTGGTCCTTCTTGACTGAATTGAACACGCTTCTACAGTACCGAGCTATGTGTATGAAGTTATTACATTTATAACATATTATGGCCTCTTCATCAAAGCTTGATAGAGGAACAAAAGAGTTGTAGCTTTTGCTTAACTCTACGTGACTTACCTTCTCCTTATTTCTGAAACTATTAGCTCTTTTCTGACATTCTATTTTCTTATGACCAAATCCATTACAATAAAAATAGTAACCATAAAAATAGGACATGTTTGTGTATCTCTAAACCTGATTGCCTTTTGTAGCTTTGTTCCCTCTAGCCTTCTTTGTTTGAAATGTCCTCTGTATTCTTCACTTCTTCCCTTTTTGTTTCCTATTTTGTAAGAGCTTTAACATAGCTCTTTTTATTTTCAAATCTAATACCTATCTTATCTAAATTTTCCTTTTGGCTTTCTAATATCTTAATCAATATGTTAGTGCTATCCTCAAATTTTGAATCACTAACTAGTTTATCATCGATTGCATTCTCAATATCTTCTTTTAAAGAGGAAATTTCAATAACATACCTTTCACATTCTTTTTTTACTTTTTGCAACTATGCTGTTAGATCTTTTTCATTCTTTTTATCCTCTTCAAAGTGTGTTGTTAGATCATCAATTATTTCCTTTGACTCCTTTTCATTTTTCTTAATCTGGTGCTTCAATCTTCGATTCTTCTTCTCAATAGCTTCTAAGTCTTCTAAGGCACAAATGAGTTCTCCTTCCAGATTCACTTTAGCTTCATCCTCTTCTTCTTTTTGATCATCTGTGCTTTTTCTTGTAGAGGCATCTTCATGTATGGCCATGAATAGAATCTCTTCTTCTTTTGAATCACTAACTCCACTATCTTTGGCTGGGTTAGGATCTTTAAAATACTGGCTCTTCTTCTCGAATCCCTTCTTGAATTTACAAGTGTTTGTGGCTCTTCATATTCCTCCACCACTGCTTGCCATATGTTGAATCCAAGGGCCATCAAATAAGTATTCGTTCTTATGCTCCAAAAAACATAATTCATCCCATCAAACAAAGGTGCCTTATTTGTAGAAAATCCTTCATGTGATCCAGCCATCATGCTTTCTCGATCTACCTTCAAGTTGTAAAACTTTTTCAAAAGGAACCTGCTCTGATACCAATTGTTAAGCATGAGATATACTGAGAGGGGGGGTGAATCAGTATATCATAAATCTTATAAAATTTCCCTTAATCCAATTCCACTTAACCAAACATTTAATATATGCAATAAAAATTTAAATAATAAACACCACACAAGATAGAGAGAGACATTGGATTTAACATGGAAACCCAATGTGGGAAAAACCATGGAGAACAATCTCAAGTATATGAATGAGCACCAACTCAAACTACAATATTCACAAGCACCAGCTTGTAGGAACACCAACCCCTTTGTTGAGCACCAACACAACAACAATTCGTGAGCACCAACCCATAGGAGTACCAACCCCTTTCCTGAGCACCAACACAATAATTTATGAGCACCAACCCACAGGAGCACTAACCCCTTTGCTGAGCACCAACACATCAATAATTCATGAGCACCAACCCATAAGAGCACCAACCCCTTTGTGTATACCATACAACTATCTCTCAATGTTGTTATCTCAACAAATGATAGTTCATTACAATATCTCTTTTCTCTCTCTCCTTTGCTCTTCTAAGCTAGATATAATAGATACAAATCATACTCACTCTCACACTTTACAAATGGCTTCTCAAGCCTTTATTTATAGATTTCCAAATGACCTTTAGCCTTCACCCTTTGTGACCCTTCAATCCTCATGGAAAATGGCACCAAACTTGCATGACCCTTCATATCCTTGCATTTGAAAAGTCATATGGTGACCCTTATAATCAAAAGTGTCCTTTCCTCTTTTGTATTTATCTTGGTGACTTTTCCTATTCCTCAAAGTATCCCTTCATGAGAAATTGTGCCCTTCCTCTTTTGTCTTCATTTGGTGACTCGTGGAATTCCCCGAGATGACTCTTCATGGGAAAATGCGTCCCATTCTTCTTTTGCCTTTACCCCATGACTCTTTGACTTCTCCATGGGCCCTCTTTTGACTTATATGCAACAAAAAATTTATTTGTTAATATCAAATAAATATTAACACATATTAGCCCAAATATTACTATTAAAAACATCATTAAATGCAATGGGACCTTTATCACTAATAATGCTAGACCTTTGACATCAATGACAACATTTCCAACACTATGTATCTACAATTTTTCATTATGTGAATAACATTTGAAACTCGAGAGCTAAATTTCAAAATTCATTTGTTTACTTGTTTTTATGTTATAAGCACAAGGACCCTCTAACATCTTTTGTAAGACCTAAAGACCAAGAAAAGACATATTTTGACACTTTAATATTCAAACTCATATTTAGATTTGGTGTTTAAAAAAATCTCTTGAGTTATTTTTCATTTTTATAAGTTCTCAAATAATGCCAAGGGGATAAACTTCATGTCATATTTCATTTGGTGCTCTAAAAATGAACTCACACTCTAGTTAAATACTCATAAGAGTTTTTGGTTTTGTGATTATTGTTGTGTGTTTATTTTGCATGTCAAGTGTAGCATGCATGCTCTCCCCCTGTCCCCTTTAGGGAACTTGGGTGATAAAAAATACTTCACCTATTTCCTTTGTCATTTTGTCCAAAATCATGGAAGGAAAGTTGTTAAGGCCCTCTCCAGAATCCAAGTGATTTGGGTGCTCCTAAAATAACCCTAAAGTCCTTTTAATCATTTTATATTTCATGCATCTTGGCTTGTGGGTAGGAATTCATCATCTATCCATGGGTTCTCTAGGGAAGTGTTGACCTAGGAATTTATCTCTTAGCATCAATTCAACCCCACTCAATGGTAGGGGTATACAAATTGAGGCTGACTTATTGGGATGCTTGTTTGAGAAATTAAATAAGTTATGTTAATAAGAGACTACTTCAGAATGTAGGTTTAACTTAGACAACACACTACATTGAGAAATTGATGGATGTAGTGGTTGTGAAAAGGATAATACCTTTTCACAACAAGATGGTTAATGCAGATCCAAATGATGTGTTGTGCCTTAGTGTTAACCACACATATGGGACCATTTAGAACATATGAAAATTGATACTTTTTAAACAATCCCACTTGCCACAAATAAATTATCAATGTAGGGCGAGTAGACCAAAGTTCCATGTCACTGTACAAACTCTTGAGAGAAGATGGGGCCTAAAAACCCTACTTTTCATGCACATTTTAATTTTTGGATTAATAACATAATTTCCTCTTAAGAACAAGTATATAGATGGAATTTGATAGTATGAAGCTACCTTGTCAGTGTTTAGGATTAAGACAATATAGTTATGTGTTTTTGTTGTTTTTCCTTTTTACTTGCATTGTCTTGAGTCAAAACTATTTGTTTGTTTAAACCATGACCAAAATAATTCATGTTTTCATATCACTCTTTTTTTTCCATATGTGTTATGCCATCTAATTGACACCACACTTTGCCTTGGTCATTTGTCAAACTTTTATGTGTGTGTGTGTGTGTGTGTGTGTGTGTGTGTGTGATTTATTTGAAACGGCATCATTACGTTGCCCATTTCATTCCAAGTCTTATGCCTTAGAGTTTTAAAAAAAAACCATTTATAATACCTTTAAATCATAATAGTTTTGTTATGATGCTCACATTATTTCAAAAACTTTTGTGTCCAATTGCAATTTCAAAACCATGTGTGCCTTCTTGGTATATACCAGTATCGCTATGCCATGTGTTTTAGTCTAGATTGTTGTCCCTTTAAACCAAGCCTTATAAATCAAGTTCTAAATTTATCTTGATAAGATCATATTCAAACACTAATTGTTTTATGCCTATGCCTCACATAATTTTGGCTTAGACATTTATCTATCACTTTTGGGTTGTGCAACTTAGACTAATTCTTTGCTCAATTTAAGGACTTTTTGTGCCTAGATTTGGGAACTGGTCTATCTTATGTGTGCCTAAAGTCCAATGTATTTTTCCAAAGGTCAAGTTTATGATTAAATCCAAATGCCTATTTTGGATCCAAGTGTTTCAAATTTATTAGATTAATTATCTTACCTTTTATACCTAGTTTGTGCCAGGTCTAGCTTTTATGTCGTGTTCCCAAAAGATTCTCATTTATCTTAGACCTAGTTTGGTTCTAAGTCTAGATTTTATGTCATTTTCCCAAAATATATAGCAATTCCATTTTGTTCTCAGACCTATTTTGTGCAAAATCTAGCTTTTGTACCATGTTTCTAGAAGACCTAACATCTTACCTATTTGTTTTAGACCTAGTTGTTTTGAGCCTAGAATTGTGCATTGTTCCCAAAGACCTAACAACCTTTTTCATTTTTAGACCTAGATTATAATTGTCTGAAACACTTTTACTAAGATTGGCATTCATTTTTATCCATTCATTTTACCATTTGCGTAAGACATTTGACATTAGATCATTTTAGACTGATCCTATCATTACTTATTTTGGAGAAGCAGGACCAATTTTTGCTAGGTTTGGACCATTTATATTTTAAACCTTATTTTTAAGAGTTTATAAAAATCTAGACCTTCTTCATGGAATGTTATTTATTTATTTGGATATGTCTTGTTACACTCATAGTAGAACCATGTACAATCTAGGTTACTATAACATGGTCATGAATGGTAACTTTGTTCAAGACCCCTATAGAGATGATGTAGTTTGTGAGATGGATCCCTATCCTCCTTACAATAATAAATATGGGTAACAAATTCAAGATTTATTAGCCCATTATTTGGTTAATATAACTCCTATTCAGAATAAGACCAAGAGCAAACTATGCAATACCTTGCTAGTGTACCATCGGTTGTAAAACAAACTTAAAAACAACCATATTAAATCACTATGCCATAAACATATGATCCTTATTTGTTTTATCATCACTTGATTGAAAAAAAGGATGAGGTTTTAGTCAGAGCCACAAATGTAGGGCCCAATTTTTTAGTAGCCATCCCTCATGAAAATTTTCCTAGTCTAGTTAGAGTGCCTCTAAGCATGCCTTATACCCAAAACCTTAAACAAGCCTCTAATATCCATCCTCAATCACTCATGTTGATGTCATATCAAAACCCAAATATGGTTTTTAAAGGAAAAGGACTCATGGAGGACAACTTTATATAAATGCAACAAGCATATCAAACCTATTTGAATCTAGCACATAATTTTAATATCATTGCCATGTCAAACACTCCACTCATAGAGTTAGCTCCTTCCACATGAGTATTACTTGAGTTCATAGGTCAAGATAATTTTGGTATAGATTTATTTACACAAATAACTTTAGTTGGTGACATGTATAATGTCCCATCTATAAAAGAAGTGAGTAGGGATTCTACATAGAACAATGTGCCAAATATGGTGGATAATATGCAATTGTCTTCCAATCCAGGCCAAAGTGGTTTAATTACAATAATAAATAGTCTAAAATAACAAGTGCCTTTAGGTAATACCATGAATGGTACACAATGATAGGGAGCAATAAGTCCTACCTCCAAACCATAACAATTTACTTTTAATCCTCAACTAACTGCTTCTTCAAGCATGCAACCACGGGGATTAAGTAATCAAGCGTTGACTAGTATTTTGACTCAACAACAGGTGATGAATGATAACCCACTTCAATAGGTAATGAATAACATTACAAAACAATAGGCATAGTCTAATATATCATCCAGTAAAGGTAGAACACTATGCCACCTCAACAAGGGGAAACCAATCTTTCACCTCGATAGCTAGTGACAAACGTACCTCTATAAATGCAGAGTAATATACCTTTGTAATCAAAAACATTGTATAATAAATAACATATGGATATTGGTTGAATATAAATTCCAAACACCCTTCAAGCATCTAGTACACAACCATTGTTTGCACAACCAAGAGGTACCACTGTCTAGTAAGTACCAATTAGACAACAATTGGCTTTTACTCAACACATGCTACATATTCCAAGATAGGGCCTTGTTCCATAATAAGTTCCCCTTCTTCAACCAGGTTTGACTAGTTGGAAACAAGTCCCTACTCAACCTCAAAAAGCATAGTACTTTACCTAGATCCATATCCTTCTATCTCAGCCACAATTCCCTCAAAACCAAGTCTATATACCAAATCTAAACTAGAATATAGCTCAACAATGTATGTAATTTCAACAACAACATCCCAATCTATAAATGTATATTCTTAGTCAGTTCACCCATCAAACTAACATTCCATACCAAACCATACCTCCATTATACCTTAGTCAAGGTAATCCTCCTTTGACCACTCATCCACCACCACCTTAGCCAAATATACCTTCCAATTTTTTGGCTCATGAACTTCAATAAATGAAGGATGTGATTGCCACCATTCAAGTAGGGAAGCAAACTAAGAAATTTAAGTTAGATGACATGTGTTCATACCCATTCAATATGAAGTATAATTAGATACCATTTCTTCCAGGTTATGAAACATCAAATTTTGATAAATACAAGGGTAAAGGAGACCCCAAGGCCCATTTGACAGAGTTATTTGTCACTTTCCAACCGGTGGATTATAGTGAAATTTACATACTCCTTTTGTTTCCTCTAAATTTAGCAGGGTACGATTTGGAGTGGTTCCTCAAATTTCCAAAAAATTATGTATCTCATTTTGATGACCTCTCAGACAAGTTTTTGCAACATTTCTCATATAATCTCAAACATGAGATTTCATTAGTAGATCTAACTCAGGCCAAGAAAGAGGTTAGTGAAAGCTTTGCAAGCTATTTACAATGATGGAGAGTACTTGATAGTCGCTTTACTTATAGCTTACTAGATAAAAAATTGGCCATTATGTGTACTAAAAATTTGCACAACAAGATATCCTAATATCTAAAGCTTCAGTTTGCACATACTTTCAAATAAATCATCAATAAAGGCTTATAAATTGAAAGGCCCTTATTAACAATGGGATTATCAAGCTAACCTCCTTGAACAAAAATTAGAACCAAAACTAAGGTGTAGGTCCAAGCCAAAACCATAAGCTAGTGTAAGCACAAGCGTTGGCCCCATCCCAAGCTAGTAACTATGAAAAATCTAAGAAATACAACTATAATAATAATGTTGTTGGAAATAGAGTAACTAAGTTGTGTCATGTCCAAATGGTGTAAACACCATTTGCTCAACCTATGCTCTAAATGTGGCTTACTCCTCATCAAAAACCTATTCAACAGACACAACCTTCAAAATCACCTAGACCATCTACACAAATGTAACAACCACCACATTAAAAAACCCCTCTTGCCAAGAAGACCCACTCCTCGAGTTTTTAGTGAACTTGGTGAACCTATCGAAAAAGTGATTCAAAAGCTAGCCACAACTAATATGATTAGTTGGCCAATTTTGAAGCACTATCCTGAGGGTATTTCTTATCCATACTGGTATAAGTAGCATGAGTTCTATGAATACCATCATGTTCATGGACACAATCTATGCCATTGTGTGCAGATAGAACACCTCATCAAAAATATGTTGGAAAATGGGGAGATTACATTAGATAATATAACATATACATCCAATCAAAACTTAGGTATCTACCAAAACCCTTTTCCATATCATAACAATAATCATCAACAACAACACCAACAAAGGCCAGAACAACAACAAAAATAGTATCAATAACCACCATGATAATAACAACAATAACAATAATATCAATAGTAATAACAATAATGTAAACTGAACGGGACGAACCAAGGCCATAATGATTCTAACAACCAACAAACTTATCATGTAGTTTGAAATAACTACAATAAAGCTGTAGGTTATCTTATGGGAGGTCCGGTTTCCACCATCACCATTAATCCCAGACCAAGTACAAATAGACCAGGACTATTGCCAAATAATACCAATCAACCTAGATATGCCAATAATCTTTTCTTGACCTAGGACCACGACCAAGTGTAACAACAACTAGGGATTACTATTTCAGGTCCTTATATCAATAACTCAACATTACCTCGTGATAACAAATAATTGCACATGCAATTGAGATTTATCCTATTTGGCCCATATCCATCATCATCAAGTTTACAATGGTCATGTATCTAATCCTAATTGTGAAATCACAACTTAGTGGTCTAAAATTACCATTCTAGGTCTACAACCTCCTCCCAATGAACCAATCCAACCCACTATGCTGGCTAGGAACAAACCATATACCACTATTAAGGAAAATATGTATGACATTGTGGAATAAATCTAAAAATCACCCACACAAATCTCCATTATGGACTTGTTGCATACGTCTACTATCCATAAGAACATCCTAATAGAACTCTTAGGCCAATCCTAAGTTCCAAATGACATGACTTTAGATAAATTCCAAGCTTTGGTTGGACATCTAGCCCTAGGCTAATAGTTGACCTTCGACCAAAGTGATATGTCATCCCTTGGCCCTCTCCATAACAATCCCTTATACACTGAATTTTTCATCACATGACATAAAGTCAAATGTGTTCTCATAGATAATGGATCAACCTTGAATATTGTGTCTTTGAAGCTCATCAAACATCTGTGATATACTACAACTGATCTACAACTAAAAATAATTAGTATCAAAACCTATGACAATGAAGAATGAGAATCACAAGACACCATACGCTTACCAGTTATCATTAGGCCCTTGGCCCATGATACACTTTACCATGTGTTAGACATAGATTTATCATAAAATTTTCTCTTGGGTAGACCATTGATACATGAAATTTGTGCAATCCCTTTGACATTGCACCAGTGTCTTAAGTTCTTGCAATCAGGCATGGAGGTCACTATCAATGGAGATTTGTATCCCTACGAACACTGCAAACATTTGGAGGCTATGTATGAAAGTTACAACTACCATTTTGGCCTAGATCTAGTTCTCAAAAAGGATAAAGACAAATAAATACTTATCAAATTACCAAAAACCAATTGTATAGACCCAAATAGTCTTAAATCATCTTCGCATATGCCTCTTATTTAAATGTCTAATCATTTTACCATCTTAGCCAATGGCCTTTGAGAGTATTTGACCCATGACACATTTCACATTATCAATCTTCCACAAAAACCCAAGTTCTATGGAAGTCCTAAAGCTAAACCACCTTGCATATAATGGAAATGAAAAGGAAAAGGTAAACTTCATCATCTAACTGATATCATTTTCACACTGGCCACTGGCCAAGAAGAGGACTTGCTTACCAATGATGAATCCTAGTTGTACAATGATAAGTTGGATGATTGATACAAAAATGACAAATATCCCATTCTTAACATGATCATGGAGAACCAAGCCTATGAAGGTGGAGGCCTAGGGACAAATCAATAGGGAACTTTGAAACCAAGTTCTATAACTTGGTACAAAGGAACTTATGGTCTCAGATTTAAACCACCTAGGTGTGACCCCACATATCTTGTTCATGTTCCAACACCAACATCTAGTAAAGATGATGCCAACAATGAATTAGAGTATGATCATAACATTTATGAATACCTTTCTAATACCAACCTATTTAACTCACATACCATTTATACCATTAATATAGTAATCTAACATAACCCACTTCCTCTTGATCACCCTTGACTTATAGCCGAGGACTAACAAGAATCCATAGTGCCTATAGATGAGTTTGAGAATGATGAGGCCTTTTGAGATTTTCTACCTAAGAGATAATATTACATTGGGAGACCACAAACAAGGGTTATTTATCAAACTAGATCTTGCAACCTATTTTGGAGAGTGGGTGAACATCCTTAGCCAAAACCAAAAGATTGAAATGTTGAGGTCCCAAAGTGAAAACCTTTTTGAGGTGATTTTAGACCAGGGTAAAGGTAAAGAGAAAAGTCAATCTTTTGGTGAAAACTTGTTTTAGGCACCATTAAACGGGGGTGTTCACCTTTCCTCAAATGAGGCTCACGTTACCACCAATGATGAACTTGCTTTTAGGTTCGAGTTTAGTTCAAAAAAACAACATGCCTTTGATTGAATTACCTAGGAATTTACTATAGTATTTGTGACATGACCATCATTGCCATTAGGAAATTCATATTCATCTTCTTTAGGATAGTTTAAATAATCAATCCAACTAGAGGAATTTATAGTTATAACACAATATACATCATTGCCAACCATTCTGGAAGATGGCTTGACTCTCCTAATAGAAGATACTATGGAAGTCAACATTGGGACTCTAGATGACTTAAAATGGATTAAATTAGGCATGTCCCTCACTAAAGAGTAACATGAAGTTTTTACAACCCTTTCGAGGGAATTTGTTGGCATCTTTGCTTGGGCCTATTCAGACATGCCAGGATTAGACATCACCTTGGTTATACACCTCCTTATTGTATATCCTGATGTAAAACTTATGACACAAAAATTATGCAAGATGTATCCTTGTATTGTTGTACTAGTAAAGAAAGAATTAGAAAAACTCTAAGAAGTAAGATGCATCTAATCGATCGACTATTTAGAGTGGATCTCAAATGTTATGCCTATTAACAAGAAGCTTGAAAGAATTAGAATCTGCACTAATTTCAGATATATAAACAAGGCCTACCCCAAGGATGACTTTCCTTTGCCGAATATTGACATGATAGTTGAATCCAAAATGGGGTATGAAATGCTTTCACTTATGGATGGATTTTCAGCGTACAATCATATTAGGATCACACTAAAATACCAACATAAGACAATGTTCACCATTCCTTGGGGAACATTTTGTTATCAAGTTATGTCATTCAGCCTCAAGAATGTTGGTGCCACATACCAAAGAGCCATGACTATAATATTTCATGATATGATGCATGACATTATTAAAGACTATGTGGATGACATACTAGGTAAATCAAAGACTTGTTCCGATCATCTAGCAACATTACAAAGAATATTTGAGAGGCTTCATGAATACAAGGTCAAACTTAATCCCAAGAAGTGCATCTTTAGTGTCACTTTAAGTAAATTGCTAATCTTTATTTTGTAGAGGCATTGAAGTTGATCTTACCAAAATGCAAGCCATTATGGATATGCTGCCACCTTCCAATTTGAAACAACTCTACAGTTTGTAGGGGAAATTTAATCTATTAGGTGCTTTATCTCACAATTAGCCAAAAAATGCCATCCTTTTACTCACTGAAGAAAGGTGTCACATTTTAATGAGATAAAGACTATCAGATAACCTTTCAACACCTGAATGAATATATTACCAATCTGCCTATTTTGTTACCACCAATGCCATGAAAGCCATTTATATTATAACTATTTTCCATAGATAAAGCCTTGGGGGAACTTCTAACTCAGCAAGATGACAATGGAAAAGAGCATGCTAGGTACTATCTAAGTCATACATTGGTCACGTATGAACACAACTATATGCCAATAGAAAAAGCTTATTTAACTATGGTTTGTGTAGCCTAGAAGCTATGAAATTACATGCTTAACAACAAGACCATATTTTTTTCTAAAGTAGATCAGCTCAAGTATCTACTATCCATGACATCTTTATAGGTTTGCATGGCTAAATGGATCATGCTTTTGAGTGAGTTCAAGATCAATTATGTTAACTAGAAGGCCATAAAGGGACAAGTACTTGCAAATTAACTTACTGAATCTCCCCTTGCAGGTACTGAACCCATCACTTTTCAATTTCCAAACAAGCCCATCATGACCATCATAGAAACACCTCCTAAGGAGTAGTACTGGAAGCTATAGTTTGATGGATCATTCACATCACATGGATTAGGGGTAGGCCTATTATTTATTACACCATAGGGGGATATTATCCCTAAATCATTCTATATCAAATTTATTTTTACTAATAACATGGATGAATACAAAGCACTTGTTTTAGGGATTCATCAAGTAGTACAATGGAATATTCAACATCTATTGGTTTATGGTGATTCTCAATTAATTATAAATCAGGTTACAGACCACTTTTAGACTAATGATGATAAGTTGGTGCTATACCAGGCCATGGTCAATGTTATCAAATAGTAGATCACCGACATATAATTTTAACACATATATAGGGCTAGTAATAGGATAACACTTGGATACATGGGGTATCTTAGGTTAGTTCAGAGTCACCTTCCTTTATTTTCTACCACCTTTTTACTATAAGGATATTGGGACTCTTAATAATTTCATGAGTAATCACTTGTCATTTAGTTTCCCCATCCTTTTTGGCCTTAAGCCTGATGCTCTCACCATTTTACAAGTTTATATTGTGCACATTATGTATTTGAATTTGATATACTAATGACCACTTGGATTCATTTTACACTCTCACCATTTTGTGAGCAACCATTTCTCATACACTCACCATTTTGTGAGACCATTCTGATATTCCTCTACATCATCAATCATGTTTACTTATCATTCATCTTCTTCTATCCCATATCCTAAGAGAACTACATTTGGCCTAAATTTCATGTTGGATCTTATGTCCATGGAACTATGTAGGCAACATCAACTTGCCTCGTGCATCTAGAGTTAGCTCAGCTACCCCTTTCTTTTTTTCTATTCCCCCATTTCATTTGTTTGTTTCATTGTCTAGTATGGCCTAGGGGCAATGTTTGTCATCTTGTGTGTCATTGTTTCCTTATAGCCTAGGGACAACCTTGTGCCAATTATTCTTTCCTTGTTTTTACTAACATTATAATTAACCATTATTTGTGTTTGCTTCATGTTATTTTGATTATTTTATTCCCCTTTTGTTTCTTGGTGTTTTATTTTCTTTTCTTTTATTCATATTTTGTCTTCCTATTTGTTTGTTTATTTACTTTCATTGTTGTGCCTTGACTTAGTTTATATGTGTTTAATGGGTGATTCCTTGTGCATTATACTTAAGTCCATCCATATTCAAATGTCAACATTGTCATTATGATTTTTATCATTGGTGCATTATTTTTATTTATTTATTAGATTGAGTGTCAGTCCTTATACATATTTTAGCTAAGTTCTAATGGTGTATACCATCATTTACTACAACAAAAATCAACTGAGGAAATCCTACAAGCATTGATGTTGTGTTACTTCTCCTCGGTCACTTGAAAAAATCTTGCTCTATCCAATCATTTCCCAAATATAGAGTAATTAAATCACAAAAGAATTTTACTCCTTGCTAGTTAGGATGTGCATCCCCATACTCCCAGGTATCTTGAATTCATTTTTATCCTCTGTACTAGCTTAATATTACTCCATGAGTATGGATTTCATACATAAGCCCCCTTTTTCTAATTTTCCATATTATCCTTGTTAGGTTGTGGAGCTAAAAGCTTCACTGATGCAAATAGAGGATGAGGTTGCAGAGAGTTTGCTGAGTGTCGGAGACACCGGCGTCGGTCAGGCCAATCGACATCAGTAGGGAAGAGACAGGAACCAATCGACGTCGGTCAGGGATCGGCTGACGTCGGCACCCCCCAGGCAGACAGGGACCAACGTTGGTCACCTGTGCGGTTTGAGCTGTGTGTGTTACAGGCAGTTAGCTAACGAACCAAGTGTTTGCATGTCAAGAGCCATATTTAGACTAGAAGCTATAGATCTAATTATTGTAATTAGGTGTCTAATTATTGTTTGCATGAGATCTATTTAAGAGACTCATTAGTTGTATTGTAAAGTGTTCTAGTTTGAGTTGAGCAAAGTTAGCTCCTTTTGTGTGTGAGGTGAGCAAGGGTATTCCTCCTAGTTCCACAATAGTACCAAGGTGGGTGCTGGTTTTGGAGAGTCAGCAGGATTCTTCAGGTGTGTAAGATCTTGGTCATCAGGTGTGCATGGCTACTTTTGGAGATCTACATGGGTAAGTAAGATCATTGATCTGCAGGTGTATGTGTGTGTAAGGTCTAAGCTTCACAGGTTTGTAGTTTCATATTGATTTACAGGTGTGCAAGATCAGATAGGATAGCAACACAACAGGGAGCAGAATCAGGTGGGATCTACTTGGAGTACAGTGTGTACTCAGAAAGAGAGCAAAGAGGAAGGCAAGGAAGATCCTTCCATAAGTAAGATCGTTTGAGGTGCAGGTTATTGTAGGTTCAGGGGAGATCTACTTGAAGTACATTTGTGTACTTGTGGAGTGTGTGGAGCACTTGTGGAGTGCATGGAGCACATGTGTACTGGCAGTAGTGGATACTGGTTGGTTGGAGGTGAACACCAACTCTGTGTTTGAGTTGTGTGTTGGGACCTAAGAGAGAGAGCTTTGAGGAAAGATTTATTGTTTATGCCCTAGAGGTGTGGGAGCCCTAGAGGTGTGTAAGGAAGAAGAATTGTGGTAACCTTCTTTGTTGTATTTCCTTCTGGAAGAGTTTTAATACAAGTTGTGTATTGTCTCTTATATTCTGTGTTATTTATGAATTCTAGTTACTTGTGTATTCTGGTTAATTTTTGCATGTTAAGTTGCTTGGTAATCAATTGTGTGCTTCCGTTATTTTCCCAACAAGTGGTATCAGAGCTAAGGTTGCAGGGAGCAGGTTTTGTGTTTAATTACAGGTCACTCTCAGGGGTTTTTGATTGAGTGGGAGTAGAGCAATGGCAGAAGAAATTAAGCTAAGAATGGAGGAGTTGAAAAGCACAGATGGTCACTTACGGTCTTATGGAAAGAAAGAGCAGGGAAAAGAAGATTGTTGGTTGGTAGCAGATCAACATGAAGGAACTGAAAATGCAGATGTTATAGGTGTTGTTACACAGGATGCTCTGGGAGGTTTCTTGGATAAAGTTGAATCTTGGTTAATAGATTCTGTTGCCTCTTTCCATGCAGCCCCAAGGAGAGGAGCTGGTGAGCCTTGCCAAAGAATTGGCAAAGGGGAAGTGAAATTGAAATCACAGGCGGCCAACACATGGGTGTTGAAGGAGGTCATGCAGGTACCAGGTTTGGAGATGTGGCTAATTTCTTCAGGAAAGTTGGGTGATGAGAGATGCACAAGAACTCTCACAGCGGATGCACTTGAATTAGCTGGTGGTAAGAAAATAGGTACTCTTTATCTACTTGTTTATATGACTGATTCTTCTTCTATTGCAGAGACGTGGCTTCGTAGGCTTGGTCACATGAGCAAGAAGGAGATGCATGTTCTTAAGCAGAAGACTGATATATTTGACAGGCTTAAGAACTGGAAAGCCTTGGTGTTTATGGAGGAGATGGCGAATATAGACAAGTGGATGGGGCTAGATACTTCTGAGCAGGGCAGTTTGAACATGGGTTTTGATTCAAAGGAGCTCACGGGTAAAAAGTCATCACTCACAGGTGAACACAGGTATCGGTGTCGTTCAGGAGGAACTGGCGTCGAATAGATAGACACCGATGTCAGTCACGTGCAAACTAGAGCCGATAATGTCGAGTAGGGTAAGATCGACGTCGATCAGGAGGATCGACGTCGGTAATAGGTAAGACCGACGTTAGTCTGGAGGATTGACATCGATAATAGGAAACACTAATGTCGGTAGAGTTGGTAGTCAGGACAGGTGCATGGAACTGACGTCAGTTGGATGCAGACTGTGTGGTGACCGAGGTCGGTCACTGTAACAAATTTTGGGCGGATAACAAGCTGTCAAGGAGTCTCAAACGCCCATATGGAGGACTGAAGGTGGTAAGTAAGCCTCAAATTCGTTGTTCCTCTTATTTATACTAGTTGCTGACTGCAGAGCAGGAAGGATCCAGGAAACAGTGGGAGCATGGTAGGAATATGATGCAGAACCAAATGGAGACTTGGTAGGGTTTCCAACGGGTATGAAACACAGAGACAAATGGATACCTTAGTTGAAGAATAGAGTGAACGGACACGTGAGATGGAAGACCAAGTTATATGGTCTTGAGGAAGCTGTAGGACAGTGGTACAGGTTTGACAGGTGGATGACAAAGCATGGCTTTAGTCAATGTCAGGGTAACTACTATGGTTTGTCTGACCAGGGGGATGATGGTCATGACATTATCCTGTTACTGTATGTGGATGGTATGTTTGCTAGCAGGTTTGTACATACAGGGTTTTGCTGAGCTAAGGGTAAGATTAGTTTAGTGGTTTGCTATGAAGAATTTGGAGTAGCAACATTCTTTGGCATGAGAGACATGGAGATCACAGGTTGATTTTGTCTCCAGTGGGAGCTGATGTGAATCAGGTGTTGGCAAGGTTCATTACGCAGGATGCAGAATCGGAGCACACCAAGGGCTGGATAGTTTAGTGTTCGAAATCACATGAGGTCTGGTATAGACCTGAGTTTTCCCAAGCAGTGGGAGCTGTGAGAGAGTTAGGAGCCAATTCGGGGAAGTGGGTTCTCAGGTATTTGAGAGGGACCAACAGCAGGGATTCATGCTATGCAGGGTCAAGACTTCACTACATGGGTTTATAGGTTCAGATGTGGTAGGGTACTCGGATGATAGGAGGTGCACCATAGGTTGTGTGGTGGGTGGTCTTCAGGGATGATATTAAAGGGGGATATAAGCCAAAAAACAAATTAGATGGGGTACAATATAGGTACAGTGCAGCTGTTTATCTCCAAGTGGGAGATTGTTAGGTTGTGGAGCTAAAAGCTTCACTGATGCAAACAGAGGATGAAGTTGTAGAGAGTTTGTTGAGTGTCAGAGACATTGGCATCGGTCAGGCCAACCGACGTCGGCAGGGAAGAGACAGGAAGCAACTGATGTTGGTCAGGGATCAGTCAGCGTCGGCACCCCCAGGCAGACAGGGACCAAGGTCGGTCACCTGTGTGATTCAAGCTGCGTGTGTTACGGGCAGTTAGCTAACGAACCAAGTGTTTGCATGTCAAGAGCCATATTTAGACTAGAAGCTGTGGATCTAATTATTGTAATTAGGTGTCTAATTATTGTTTGCATGAGATCTATTTAAGAGACTCATTGGTTGTATTGTAAATTGTTCTAGTTTGAGTTGAGCAAAGTTAGCTCCTTCTGTGTGTGAGGTGAGCAAGGGTGTTCCTCCTAATTCCACAACAGTACCAAGGTGGGTGCTGGTTTTGGAGAGTCAGCAGGATTCTTCAGGTGTGTAGGATCTTGGTCATCAGGTGTGCATGGATACTTTTGGAGATCTACATGGGTAAGTAAGATCATTGATCTGTAGGTGTATGTGTGTGTAAGGTCTAAGCTTCACAGGTGTGCAGAACCAGATTGATTTGTAGGTGTGCAAGATCAGATAGGACAACAACATAACAGGGAGCAGAATCAGGTGGGATCTACTTGGAGTACAGTGTGTACTCAGAAAGAGAGCAAAGAGGAAGGCAAGGAAGATCCTTCCATAAGTAAGATTGTTTGAGGTGCAGGTTGTTGCAAGTTCAGGGGAGATCTACTTGAAGTATGTTTGTGTACTTGTGGAGTGCGTGGAGCACAGGTGTATTGGCAGTAGTGGATACTGGCTGGTTGGAGGTGAACACCAACTCTGTGTTTGAGTTGTGTGTTGGGACCTAAGAGAGAGAGCTTTGAGGAAATATTTACTGTTTATGCCCTAGAGGTGTGGGAGCCCTAGAGGTGTGTAAGGAAGAAGAACTGTGGCAGCCTTCTTTATTGTATTTCCCTCTGGAAGAGTTTTAATACAAGTTGTGTATTGTCTCTCATATTCTGTGTTATTTCTGAATTCTAGTTACTTGTGTATTCTGGTTAATTTTTGCATATTAAGTTGCTTGGTAATCAATTGTGTGCTTCCGTTATTTTCCCAACAATCCCAAACTGTCATACCAATGATTATAATTGCATTTGGGTAAATCATTGTGTTTCAATCTATTTGGATGTTAATGATTATAACTACATTTGGGAAAATCATTATCTTTCTCTTGCTCTATTGAGGCATGTTTTCATTGTGCTAATGATTATAACTGCCTTTGGGCAAATCATTATCTCTATCTACCTAAGTGGGGCATGTTTGCATTTTGCTAATGATTATAACCACATTTGGGAAAATCATTATCTCTATCCACCCAACTGGGGCATGTTTTCATTTTGATAATAATTATAACCACTTTTGGGCAAATCATTATCTTTTTATCTTACTATGTTGATGATTATAACTGCCTTTGGCCAAATCATGTTTTTTATCTACCCAACTAGGGCATTTCACTATGTTATTGGTTCTAACTACCTTTGGGCAAATTAGTATTTTCCACTCCCCTTTACCTTTTAGTTTTATTATTTCCTTCTTTTCAAGGGACCGATCACTATCCTTATTTACTACTTGCTCCCTCGAGGGGGAATCAAAGGCTCATCCATCGCCTGTTGGGGCATTAGGCATAAGTGGCCTTGTCATTTTTTTATAAGATGTTAATGTACCTATAACTTTGAATTCTTTCCCAAGTAGGGGTCAACTGTAGATACTCCATTCTGGCCACAACTAGATTTTGACTAAAACTTAGACTAATTTCTACCAAACAATGCAAATTAAGCTTAGAAATCACTAAACATCCTAATTTCATGTGCACATCATTCATTATTACTCAAAATCACGTTGAGGCATTCCTATTTTGGTATTATACCATACACAATAATAACCTCTCACAGATTCATCCATAGTCACCTTGTGACCCAACAACTGGTAGTTTGGCCTATGGATCCATTAAGCGAGGCAATTGAACAACTATTAAAAGACTTAAAATGCTAATCAAAATGAATAAACTTATTAAAATAAATTAAATTATTATCTAAATTATCTATTTTTTATTAATGAATATCTAAAAATGGAAAATCAAAAAGTTAAAAATCAAGTTTCTTCATCATTGCCTTTATGAGTTGTCAAGCTCTGACAAATATCTAATTTGAGAGCCATGCCTATTAATTGAACATAATAATTACATGTACCCTCCTTAACTCAATTGGATTTAACTTTAACTCACCTAGGGTTAGTTTGAACTCATTCCATGTTTAAACCCTAACCTAACTCAACTTGAGTAAGAGTTAACTTTGGAGGCTATAAATAGAAGGCCCTACCTATTGATCAACAAGCTCTTTTGGTTTAAAGTTTTTATGCTCAAATATATGCAAGAAGTCTTTCTAGTAGTGTTACCATGCTAAATTCATAAGCCGACTAGCCAAGACAAGGTGGCAATGAAAGGTGGAGCAAATGGAGCTTCAATGACAAATATTTCTTGATGCATATAGTCAAGCTAGCCACTTCAACAAGCCATTTTGGAGCTTGAAGGAAGGTAAAAGGATAATTTATTTTGTTTCTAGTTGTGTTTTCATTGTATTCTTGTTATCTATGCTCTCCTTAGTGTCTAGGATAGAGGTGTTAGTGTTTAGTGTGTTTATTTTCTTGACTAACACTATACTAATCTCCCCTTTATGGATTTTTTGTTCACAAATTATAGTTTTGGGATTGGTTGTATACATATTATATGAAATAAGAATATTTTAGTGTATGATACAATGGATGAATCACAAAAATGGTTATACAAATAATTAAAAATTCATTAGAATGGCATCACTCTTCTGCAGAAAATTGACTCTGCCATTATTACAAACTATCTTGATTCAATGATCTAGGACTTGTTCAGATGTAAACAAAAAGATACAATCTTATTATCGATGGCAAGAGTGAGGAAGGTTACAATATTTAATGCAAATAGTGCATACCATTTGTCAATTCTATCTGATATCTTTTTTGGGAATTTTATCTAGGCACCATATCCACTATCAATCATATCCAATATCTTTGTTGATAATTGTATCTAAATTGGAATTAAAAGATATGGTGATGAATCTAAGCAATAAGACTAGAAATTAAATGCCTCCATCTTAAAAATTATAGGAAAAAAAATTATTTGATTAAAATAAATATAATCCTATCCATGAAATGCATCCAATGGTGTGATAAGAGGCAACAACGGTTGTGGATGTGCCTTCAGTTTGGTCGATGTCCTTAGTTATGGTTGGTTTGTTTGGATCTAGTTGCAGAGGTGATGAATTCATTATAAGGTGATGCTTGCTTTTTGTTTCTATGGTTTCTTCATAGGTTTTGTTTATTGGCTTTTTTCTGAACAACATGGTTGCCTTGAAAGACATGTTGTTTGTTTTGCTCTTGCTTGGCTTTGCCTGACCAATGAGAGGGTTGTAAGGGGTAGTACCATGTTTTACCAGCTTTATTTTTTAATCTTAAATTTATTATTTTAATAATAAATTCATCCCAAAGCATTCCAATACTAAATGCCTTCAGCATAAAAATTATAGACATGAAATTTTATCATATTAAAATAAATATACAATTAATGAGAAAATTTAAGTAGAACCTTTTTTTAAATATAAAAATGTTTTTATAACTCGAAGGTATAATGCTTGAAAAAATTAAAACCTTGATGAATCATAAGGTTTAAATTATATTATCTTAAATATCTTTTATAAATACATATATTTAAAAAATGTTGACATGTATCAATCTCAAGACATTTATTTTAATTATTTATATAGTTTTGTTCATTGATGGGTTATATATTGATTAATTATTTTATCACTCTCTTCACAATTTTTTTATAGTTTGGTAATAGATAGCCTCAATCTAATTACATTACTGTGATGTGCACAAAAAAATTATTTCCTGTAAAAAAGTGTTTCAAACTACACCTTATGCCTAAAATACTATGTTTTTCAATTACTTTCTTGAAGCAAGAAGAAAAATTACCCTATGAAGGTCAAATAGATGCCAAATTTAAGATTAGCCATTTTTATGAACACACTCAAAAACATTAAACTCTACCACAACCCCCAATTATGATGTAATTGTGGTTAGAGTATCCAATTAAGGATGGCATTAGAGCATGTAGTACACTAGATTAAACACAAAAAGGACTGACTCAGAGGCATGCAAATGGAAACAAAATACAAAAAAATGCAACAACAATATTCTTTATTGATTTTGTTGGGTGAATATTTTGTCAATCATCATACTGATAAACAAAATAGGTCTGATCAACCATAGCAGGAAGATTGGTCGGCCAAATTTGTAGTTTTACCACATCAAAAGGGGACTAATCTCTCCTCTCATCAAGGGGAGGTTCCCTATAAATACGCAGGAGCTATATACCATATATAAATAAGCAAAAAGTAACACTCAGGGGCAGAATACATCATCCATCTCTCTTCTTTCAGAGATGATGTTAACACATAAAGGAGAAAAATCCTTGTGGAAACACTGAAGGCACTTCTCTTCTTTCAAAAATGTTCTTGCAGGGAAAGACAAGATTTTCTTTCAGGTAGTAAAAGTAACTGGTGACAAAAGGGCGCAGTAAGCAGCAGGATGAAATAGAACACAAAGTTTCCACCTCATCTGCCCAAAGAGTATAACACAAAGGATAATGGGGGCACAAAGTCATCCTAGAATCCTCAACACAAAAAGAAAAGAAAAACACACGCCAAAAACAATTGTGAAAGCACAAAGTCTTCCCACAGTTGGTTTCAGGACACTTCCCTTATTACCTTCACTAATTCTGCTTGCCAAATTAAATAGATGAGAACACATTTAGGAGACAGATATGAGAATGATCTCCTAAAATGGTACAAGCCAGAACAACACAAAGTCTGCAAACACATGCTTTCTCATTCAGATAAAATGAAAATGAAATTACAATCTGAGCTCAAAGTCTTAGTATTCTCCTTTCAACTAGGCAGAGTTTCGCTCCCATAAAAATGAAAAGTCTCCTTTACTAATGAGAGAAATTATAATCTTATAGAAACTATGCAAGGCTTGGCATTCTTTCCCATGGGATGGCCCATGCTACAGTCAACATCTTCAATGCGCCTTCAGTTCTGTCTAGAGGGACCATGCTGAGAACAGTGCACTACCATAAATATTGCGTGTCCCTTCATCTAATATGTCTCTTCTTTGGTATGGACTATCTGGTCCTTTTCCTGATGTTTGCGCAACTGTCCAATTTGTCTTTACTTCATGGAAGAAAAATAGGCTGCATCCTTGGTTTGGTGTGCTAAGAAGTCTACTTGATCCATTGTTTCACCTACTGGGAATAACTCTTTTGAAGATATTTTTGGTCCTTTGCATTGATCTTCTCTTCCCTGCAGCAATTTTGAATCTTTGGGCTCTCTTTTTAGTCAGTTGCTTGATTCTTCCTTTAAATTCCATGCTTTATTTGAATTTCCACGGATATTCCCTTTAAATTTGACGTCCACGGGACCGTCAATGGTCGCCAGCTGCTTGAACCATGTTGAACCTTGAACTCGTGGACCTATGAAAGTTCATTGGTTCATTATGTCTCTTTTGTTCCATCACTTCTTGGTTTAATCACTTCCCCGCTCCTTGGTTGAACCATCAATTGAACCACCTGTTTGCTGCTTTTTCCTTGACTGAGGCTGCCTTTGAACCTTTGAACCTATGAACCATTAAACTTTGAACTCTTTCGGTTCAAGGTTCAATCGATTCATTGGTTTATTCTGTGTCTCGCTCAATCATTACTTCCTTTATCTTTCTAAGCTCTGGTTGAACCTTTAAACTTGTGAACTCATTGAACCTTTTGGTTCAACAGTTCAATGGTTCAATTGGTTCATTCAGTTCATCCTTTGAAGCCCTTTTTTGTTTAAGTCTGTGAAGGTTCATTTCTGTGTCTTTGTTCAGCCTTTGGATTGTCTTGAAGGGAAGGTGTCCCTTCAGGCTTTTAAAATGGTCCTTTCTCTATCATCAAGTGCCCCCCGCAAGGGTACTTATCCTTCAGGATTCATTCTTTGTTATTTGGCTAAGTCTTTTGCACCAAGCATGTTTAAACTAATTGGTTGTTGAACCCATTGAACCATTGAACCAAAGTGGTTCAAAGTGGTTCAAGCCTTTGTTCTTTATTATTTGTTGATTGAGCTCTTTTGATTAAACTGAGGTGCTGAACCAATCCTAGAAATGACTAAGTGTTAGAAACTTTTTTTTTTATTGAACTTGCCTATAAAAGCCTTGAAACTTGTTGAACCTGCTAATCCCTTTACTGAAAAAGTTTGAAAAATGAGGAATTTTTAAGCTCAGAACAAAGTTTGAGAAGGGAAGAGAGAAATTTTGGTTTGTGCAGGGCCAAAATAGTCTGTAGGTTGTCCCAAAAATGAGTGACATTTTTTGGGGACAACAGCTGGCACCAGTTGGGGAACTACCTTCAGTTGGAAACTTGAAACATAGCTGAGGGGAGTAGAAACCAAAATCTCCAGTGCCTTGAAGTGTGCCATTGGGCTATGGAGTTGTGCTACCCAAAAAAAAAGGCTCCAAAAAATGAAAACAAAAAAACAAAATAGAAACAAAAGACTATACAAATATACATATGTACAGGGGAACTCATCTGATACTTCAAGAGTTGAAGTGCTTCAGATGTTGTCCATTGTGAGGCAGAGAAAAGAGAGTGCCATTTTGATACTTCAATAGAAAACTATTTTTACCGTTGAGCTAATGAATAGTAAAAGGGCCCCTCCACAGGGAATCAAACTTTTCATGCATCACCTTTGACTCTCTTCTCTTGTCCCACAGTAGGACTTGATCTTCAATCTAGAAATCATGATTGTTTACTTTCTTATCAAAGAGCTTCTTCACCAGAATTTGATGGGTGGCAATTCAATCCACCACTATAGTTCTTTGCTCCTCCAGCTCAGTCAGGCACATGATCCTCTTATCCAGGGCGCTTTCATACATTTGATCTTCAATCACTTTAGCCAATTTTAGTGCTGGTAACTCTAGGGTGATTGGTATTTTAGCATTGACTCCATAAAGAAGTTGGAAAGGTGACATACCAATTTCTCTCTTTGGCATAATTCTGACTGCCCATAGAGCATCAACCAATGCCTTATGCCAAGTCCTTTGGTTGTCATCCACCAGCTTCTTGATGATAGTCACCAGGTTCTTATTGCTTGATTCAACCTATCCATTCCCTTGTAGAAAGTAATCAGAAAAGTGGAAGAGTGTGATTCTGTAGTGGAAACAAAATTGAGTAATCTCCTGGAAAGTGAAACAAGCTACATTATCAGTGATAACTTTTGTTGGGACCCTAAACTTGGAAATGTTCTCTTTGAGAAAATTGCATACTACTTCTAAAGTAACATGTTTGGTTGGAACTGCTTCTACCCATTTGGTGAAGTAGTCTGTTGCCGTGAGGACATAGTCATGTCCATCACTTGATGATGGGTTTACAGATCCAATAAAATCAATTCCCCATTGCTGGAATGGCTCCTCTATGATCACTGGTTCGAGGGGCAGGGTAGCTAACTTGGGCCTTCCAACAACCTGTTGGCACAGTTCACATCCCCTGACCCACTTGTATGCATCTTGAAAGAGAGTTGGCCAATAGTACCTAGCTCATAGGATCTTATGGGTAGTCACAAGGGCAGAAAAATGTCCTCCATAGGCCAAATTATGGAAGGACTTTAGAAGCCAGCTTTGCTACTCCTTATCCACACAACGAAAGAACGTTCTATCAAGTCTCCTCTTATATAGGCCATTGTCTCTAAGGACAAAATTAACAGCTTTCAACTTGATGGTTCTCCTTTCTTTATAAGATAGGTGAGTAGGACACTCACCATAAGTAAGGAAATGAGCAATACCTGAATACCACTCATTCGTGGTGGAGACAAAGAGGACTGTTAGTGTGTCATCCACTTTTGGTTCTTCATGCTCTGTTTCTCTTGGTTTTTTATCAGCAATTAGTTGGCATAGCCCCTTTCCACACACCAGCTTTGTTGGCTTGATGACCAAATCAAAATCCTAGATCTTTGCAACCCAATTGCCTCTTTTCATCCCAAACTCTTGCTGAGTTAGTATGGATTTGACCGTGGTGTCAGGAACTAAGGCAGTTGTGTGTGAATTCAGGATATAGAAGTGGAAATGCTTCACTGCCTTCATGATTGCATAAGCATGCTTCTCCATGTTTGAGTACTTCAAAGCTCATGAAGGAAATGGGGGATTCCATACCTTTTTTATTTTATTGAACCAAAATTGCTGAAAGCGTATGTTCTGAAGCATAGCTGTAAATGGTGAACTCTTTGTTATAGTCTAGACAACTTAGAATTGGAGCATGGGCAATGGCAGTCTTGATATCATCAAATGCCAACTTACCTTCTTCAGTCTAGTTGAAGGTGGCTTTTCCCTTCATCATGTTTATAATGTGCCTAGTCTTCTCAGCAAACTCGGGGATGAACCTCCGTAAGAAATTCACCTTTCCAAGAAAGAGTGAACAACAGTCTTGCTTGTGGGCAAGGTAAGTTCTTGGATATACTTGACTCTGTTTGAGTCAATCTTTATGCCTCCTTTAGACACAATGTGTCTGAGAAGTTTTCCCTCTGTTACTCTAAAAATTGACTTCTTGGGGTTTAAGGAAATGCCATTTTGGTGGCAGCATTCTAGCACTTATTGCAAATGGCTCACATGATCTGGGCAATGCTTAGAGAAGATAGTCAAGTCATCAAGATAAACTACGATGAACTTTCCCATCTCATCCTTGAAGGCAAGGTCCATTGATCTTTAGAAGGTAGTGCCAACATTTATCAAGCCAAAAGGCATTCTTCTATATGCAAACGTGCTCCAGAGTGTGGTGAAAGCAATCTTATGCTGGTTTGCTTCACCAACTTCAACCTGATTATATCCTGAGAAGCCATCTAGCATTGATAACATCTCTGAGCCTGTCACTATCTGCAACACTTGATCCATGATTGGCAAATGATAATTATCCTTCAAGGATGCCTGATTCAAATTCCTAAAATCCACACAAAGGCAAATTTCACCATTCTTCTTCCTTACAGGCACTATATTGGCAATCCATGTGGAATGATGGATTGGAAAGATTATCCTGGCATTTAGCATTTTTTGTATCTCAGATAAAATAGTACCTAATATTTTTAGATTATAATGCCTAGACTTTTCCCTGTAAGGTGTTGAATCAGCCTTGAGAGGAATGTTATGTCGAATTTCATCAGGCCAGAGTGATTTCAGGTCATCATAGGAGTGTGCTAGGACGTCCATGTATTTGCTGAGCAAAGTGGTGAACTTGAACCTCTTCTTAGGAGTACAACATTTTCTAATGTTCACCATCTTGAGGTCTTCCTTGGTTCCTAGATTTACTTGATCAAACTCCTGAGATGAGCTTGAATCCATTAGCTGTTGTTTGATGAATGTATCATGCTTATCAAACAACTTCTCAAGGGAAACCAGGTCTTTGGGAATCTTATTCCCTTTGAGTTGCAAGAACTCTTCACTCATGTTTGCATTTGATTCAAGAGCTGGTTCACACTTCTGAGGTTCACTACCTTCAAAATGCAGCTGTTTAAAGTTGTCTTTTTACTCCAAGAAGGCAATGATTTGGTTGTCATTTTTAAATACCTGCCAATGACTAGCATTATCAGGTACACTTGGCTGAAAGATCAGCTCAATCGTGTACTTGTCTCTTTTGAAATTTGGGTGGGGGACCAAGAGAGTAGCTGAAACAGCTAGTGCATCCACTCGGTCATTGAATTCTCTAGGAACTGCAAAGATATTGAAAACATCAAAGTCTTCAAGCTAGTCCTAGACTAGATTGCGATAATGATGCAATCTTCCATTCTTGGTTTGATACAGGTTCCTCACCTGACAAACCACTAGTTCAACATCTCCTTTAGCATGAAGGAGCTTGATGCCTTTGTCTCGAGTAGCTCTCAACCCAAGCAATAGAGACTCATATTCAGCTATGTTATTCATGTTGTTGAATTGCAATTTATAAGATAAGGGAAAAATATCTCCTTGAGGAGATATTAACACAACCCCAGCTCTTGAACCAGTGGAGAAGCAACTGCCATCAAATTCAAGAATCCATACCTCATTTGATACTGATTTTCTTTTGGATTCTTCTTCATTCAGGGGTGGATATACTTCTCCACTTGCCTTGTGCTCAGCCAATTTCTCTACTGTTCTAGCTGAATGCATTTTCAGGCTGTCACATGTAGGAGCTTCATCAGATGTCTCATGAACTCCATCTATGGACTAAAAGTAGTTACCCATGCCTGAAGACTCAAACATAATTTGAGCTTTAGGTGCTGAGGTCCGGATAACTACGTATTTCATTTCTTTTTTAGGGAGAAGCCTTTTCATAACACCTTTGACTGGAATCCTCGCCTCTGATAAATTCATGCTCAATTCACCACCAACATCCCTGCAAAAATTTTGCTCAAGAAGGATGCCATATGATGCTGGGACATCTGTTACCAAGACAATCATCTTGATTCTTTTGTTTGGAAAGGCAACAAATGCAAATTGGGCATCTTTAATTTTCCCTAGTAGTGGCACTTGTTTGTTCTCCATGGAGAAGCATCTACCAAAAGTTTTGGTTAATGTGAGGTCAAGGGATTCGGCCACTTTAGTAGGTATGACATTGTCTGAAGCTCCAAAATCAATGATCCAATTATTCAGCAGATGTCCATTTATCAACAATGAGACATAAAAAGGTTCAGTCCTTCCAGGAGCAGAAGGGGGAGCAATGACAAGGTTGTTTTTGGTGGGTGCATTCCTAATAGGACTATGTGTCACTTTGGGAATTGCTTGTTCAACAGAGATGTTTTGGTTTTTAACACATTGAACCAGTCTGTCTAATTACTTAGGATGGGACTACATAAATTCAAATTCAGACATTTGAATTTTTGTTTTCTTTATATGGTCAATGATATCAAATGTCTGGAACGAGCTAGGAGCAGAGGAAGGGAGTTCATCTTTTTAATTTTTGAAAGGGGGAGGACTAGATTGCGAATTTGAAATAGAAGGCATAGGGGCATTTGGGGTACTTACCTTTCTCGCAATCACTGGGTCCTTTGGCTGGAAAGGAAGAGTGGATCCCCGCTTAGCAATTGAAACTGCTGGTTGAGGTCGCTCATTTGCTTTCTCCTTATCAGCTTGCTAAGCTGATTAATTCTTAGACCAGGTGAATACATCATATGACCCCTCAGCTGCATTGCCTTCACTTCTAGGTTCATCCTGATAGTTCAAGAAACCAATATGGGAGTCGCCAGCTAATTCTTCTTCTTACTTAGTAAAGACATTAGTGTCATCTTTAGGATTCAACTCAGGTTGGAATGAGAAATCTGATTCAGCTTCAAAATATCCAACTGTTGAGTTGTTTGGAGGTGCTTCAAGGGCGAGGTTCCTTTGTGGAGGAGGAAGGCAATTTTGCGAGTTGGCTTGATTCTGAAATGTCCTCTTGGGCATATCTCTGTATGCGGGAGTAGATGACATCCCTTGCGCCATTTACTTTTTGAGAGCTAGCATTTCATTTGCTAGCTTTTGTACCATGGGGTCAGTGGTGACTGTAGGTGAATACTCACAAGATGAAGAGGATTTACCTTTATTAGGGTCTCTCCTTATCTTTCCTACCAAGATAAGGTCATCTTCTACCTCAGTAGCCAAGTCTTGAGTAGCAGTAAGGTCTATGTGTCTGGCCCGTCTCAACAAGAAACTTCAGGCAGTTGTGAGTTGATGAAGAAACCCCTGAGATTCTGAGGTGTTGGCTGGGCAACCATGGGAATCCTGTGCCTTAGCTTATCGAACTTGGCAATGAAATCCCTCATAGGTTCATGGGGCTCCTTCTTCATCTATGTGAGCTGGGCCAACAAGGCATGCACATCCTCTGCAGGCTTAAACTTGGCTTCAAATTTATCTTTAAGTGTATCCCAGTCGGTCACTGATCCAGCTTGCAGGTGGTAGAACCAATTTGTAGCAATGCCTTATAGTGTCTCCATGAATAGCCCAACCGCTATGTCTTCAAATTCCACCCCTATTATGCCATAGGCTATGCTGAAAGTTGCAATGTGTTCATCGGGATGAATTTTTCTATCACCAAATAATTTGGGGAAATTCTTCTTTAAACTGCATGAAAGCTCATGCAGAGGTAGAGTTAAATTCAGTGGACCAAAAGAGTTACCCCAGGGGCCTTGAGCCATGATTTGATTATGTAAAAGTGGAATCACAAATTTGGGTGGAGAATGGATAGGCAAAGCTCTACTAGTAGCAGAAAAAGAAGCTCATCCTTGTGTTGGTGGCCTAGTAGGGCTAGGAAGAAGACTCCTAGTTCGTTGAAGGTGAGGTTGTGGAGGAAACAACTCAAAATTACTCTGCTACACCAACTCAAAATTAGGGTCAACAAGACCTTGGGATTTTTGGCTTCTGGTATAATGTGGAGTTGCCAGATTGTAGAACAAAAATGGAAAAGAGCAGGATCTGCTTCAGCTTGAAGTTTGAGACTTCAAACTGTGTGCTCTTCCCCAATGGAGTTACCAAAAATTATTAGGTGAATATTTTGTCAATCAACGTAATAATAAACAAATTAGGTCTGATCAACCATAGCAGGAATATTGGTCGATCGAATGTGTAGTTTTACCACATCAAAAGGGGACTAATCTCTCCTCTCATCAAGGGGAGGTTCCCTATAAATACGCAGGAGCTATATACCATATATAAATAAGCAAAAAATAACACTCAAGGGTAGAATACATCATCCATCTCTCTTCTTTTAGAGATGATATTAACACAAAATGAGAAAAATCTTAGTGGAAACACTGAAGGCAATTATCTTCTTTCAAAAGTGTTCTTGCAGGGAACAACAAGATTTTCTTTTAGGTAGTAAAAGTAACTAGTGACAAAAGGGCACAGTAACTAGCAAGATGAAACAGAACACAAAGTTTCCACCTCAACTGCCCAAAGAGTATAACACAAAGGATAATGGGGGCACAAAGTCATCCCAGAATCATAGAAAGAAAAGAAAAACACACGCTGAAAACAATTGTGAAAGCACAAATTCTTCCCACAGTTGGCTTCAAGACACTTTCCTTATTACCTTCACTAATTCTGCTTGCCAAATTAAATAGATGAGAACACATTCAGAAGATAGACATAAGAATGATCTCCTAAAATGGTACAAGCCAGAACAACACAAAGTTTGCAAACAACTTGCTTTCTCATTCAGATAACATGAAAATGAAATTACAATCTGAGCTCAAAGTCTCAATATTCTCCTTTCAACTAGGTAGAGTTTCACTCCTATAAAAATGAAAAGTCTCCTTTACTAATGAGAGAAATTACAATCTTATAGAAACTACGCAAGGCTTGGTTTTCTTTTCCATGGGATGGCCCATGCTGCAGTCAACATCTTCAATGCGCCTTCAGTTCTGTCTGGAGGGACCATGCTGAGAACAGTGCACTACCATAACTATGGCGTGTCCCTTCATCTAATATGTCTCTTCCTTGGTATGGACTTTCTGGTCCTTTTCTTGATGTCTGTGCAGCTGTCCAATTTGTCTTTACTTCATGGAAGAAAAATAGGCCGTGTCTTTGGTTTGGTGTGCTAAGAAGTCTACTTGATCCACTATTTCACCTACCGAGAATAACTCTTTTGAAGATATTTCTGGTCCTTTGCATTGATATTCTCTTCCCTGTAGCAATTTTGAATCTTCGAGCTCTCTTTTCAGTCAGTCACTTGATTCTTCCTTTAAATTATGTGCTTTATTTGAATTTCCATGGATATTCCCTTTAAATTTGATGTCCACGGGACCGTCAATGGTCACCAACTGCTTGAACCATGTTGAACCTTGAACTCGTGAACCTATGAAAGTTCATTGGTTCATTCTGTCTCTTTTGTTCTATCGCTTCTTGGTTCAATCGCTTCCCCGCTCCTTGGTTGAACTATCCGTTGAACCACCTGTTTGCTGCTTTTTCCTTGACTGAGGCTACCTTTGAACCTTTGAACCTATGAACCATTGAAATTTAAACTCTTTCAGTTCAAGGTTCAATCGGTTCATTGGTTCATTCTGTGTCTTGCTCAATCATTTCTTCCTTTATCTTTCTAAGCTCTGGTTGAACCTTTGAACCTGTGAACTCGTTGAACCTTTTGGTTCAACGGTTTAATGGTTCAATCGGTTCATTCAGTTCATCCTTTGAAGCCCCTTTTTGTCTAAGTCTGTGAAGGTTCATTTCTGTGTCTTTGTTCAGCCTTTGGAAAGTCTCGAAGGGAAGGTGTCCCTTCGGGCTTTTAAAACGGTCCTTTCGCTGTCGTCAAGTGCCCCCCGCAAGGGTACTTATCCTTCAGGATTTTTAGGTGGACTTCAGGCTTCAACTTCCCCAGTGAGCTTTTGACTTTTGGGCTTTTTCCGTCAGACAAAAAGTCTAAAAGAATTCTTTCGAATAAAATGTCCAAAGGAAAGTTTCTGTTACTTAGCCATTTGTTCTTTTCCATTTCTTCAGACTTTCTCTCCGGGTGAATTCTTTTGAACAAAAATTCCAAAGGAATTTTGCTTTAGTCATTTTTCCATGGAAAATACTTCCAAAAGAATTCTTTCAGCCTCTTTTAGTTAGTCATTTTCCCGAGGGATTTCAACTTTTGTCCACTTTTGCTCACTGCCCTCCGCAAGGGCACTTGTTCCTTTGGCTTTGGGCTAGCCCCTTGAACATACCAATTGAACCAACTTTGGTTCAACGGTTCAATGGTTCAATTGATTCATTCTTTGTTATTTGGCTAAGTCTTTTGCACCAAGTGCATTTTAACCAATTGGTTGTTGAACCCGTTGAACCATTGAACCAAAGTGGTTCAAAGTTCAATGGTTCAAGCCTTTGTTCTTTATCATTCGCCGATTGAACTCTTTTGATTGAATTGAGGCGCTGAACCAATCCTGAAAATGACTAAGTGTTAGAAACTTGTTCTTTTGATTGAAATCGCTTGCAAAAGCCTTGAAACCTGTTGAACCTGCTAATCCCTTTACTGAAAAAGTTTGAAAAATGAGGAATCTGAAAGCTCAGAACAAATTTTGAGAAGGGAAGAGAGAAATTTTGGTCTATGCAGGGCCAAAATAGTCCGTAGGTTGTCCCAAAAATGAGTGACATTTTTCGGGGACAACAAATTTCAATGGTAGAATTTACATTAATTTAAACTCGTAGTATTATTATGGGCATTAAAAATAATTTCAACCCTAAAACTCTCTCAAATGAAATGTGTTATAACATTCCTTTTCTAACTACTCTAGATTGATCATTCTAAAAATATTTTGATACGCGAGCATATGGGTTCACATGCAATCTCACACCATTAAAAAATATGATAGTTTAGTGAATTTGTCTTAGTATTTTGTTACATAGGTTTCTTATTTTCACATGTACTATTATAAGTTTGTGCATGTCTTTTGTGTTGTGCAAATCTTCTTTGTGTTATTTTGCATTACCTTTATGTATGCATGTGTTTAGTATAGATTTGTGTTTCCTGTGAGCACATATGTATGCATCTTTTTTGAATGAAATTGTATCAATTTCTTGTCTAAATAAGCTTGTTAAGCTTTACACAAGAATTTGTGTTGGTATGTTACTACAACACAACAGTGCAAATATTTGAGATATCTTTATATTAATCTATGATATCTTTTGAGTAACAAGGCATTTGAATAAGATATAATTATTCACTATATAAGGGATTAAGTGGATGAGGTTTATTTGGGGAACTCAAACTTCATTATGCAATCCATACATTAAATTATAGGTTAATTAAAAACCCTATGACAAAATGTAGTATCTTTCTTGCATAAACTTAAAGATCAACATCCATTGAAAAAGTAGTAGACAAAAATGTAACAGTTAAAAATGTAGTGAGGATAAAATGTAGCAAGGAAAAAATGTAGCGAGGAAAAAACATCCTAGGAATAAAACATAGCAAAGGATGCGCTCACACAAAAGATGACACAACTTTTAACTAAAGGTCCAAACTCATGAATCACGTTTTCCTCTGTTATTTTGCTTGTAAATTGGGTCCATTAATTTTACACCATGAAATATTAACTGCTATCACCAAAATGAATCATACAACAAATAAATAATGTGATAATCACTAAAATGTCCCAATTATGCTCTTTGTGACATTTATGCAACATTACCAATAGTGTTACATTTTTTCGTCACTATGTTTTGTCCTCATGACATTTTTGTCATTCTACATTTTTGTCATACTACATTTTTACCACTATATTTTTTACCACTACATTCTTTTCCACTATGTTATCACATAGAGCCTAAAGAGCAGGGCACAAATGTTTTCATGGTAATTATTTATCATAAATTCTTGTGAAGTTGTGCGACTTTATTCATGTGCACTTGGTTAGGATAAATATATATTATGATGTGTTATGGAAGGAGTCGCTACTAATTATTTGGAATTTAATTCCAAAAAGTCATTACAATTGATAAGGATTCATTCAATAATGTATGTGATATATTTGTGATTTGTTAAGCTATAACATGTTAATGTACCTAGGAATTTTGAGAGACATTTAATGTTTATGGCATAATGAGTTGTGCTAATATTGTTAGTAGGGTAAAAACACTTTATGTAAGTAGGTGGGTCTTGCACCTTTATAAGCATGACCCTACATCTGTGTTAAAAGAGGAAAAATTGGAGGAATTTAAGATTATATTTAAGAGTTATGCCTTTAGATCGATATCCTTGCAAAAACCATGAGTTACTAAAGCTGATATCTATGGATTTGATGTTGAAACACATCTCATTGTGAGATTACAATGTCATTGTTATCATTGTGCCTATTTTATTTCCTTGTTATTGAAATCTAATACATATCTAATTTTTAGTTGTTGTAACTTGTGTTACATATTCCGTTATGTATTCTAAGGGATGTGTGGTCTAAGGAATCTCTTAATTGAGAACCATAACCGTGACTACATCATATTTATTCATAATATTTTTTCTCACAAGTGTAGGGGTGTGTCTATTTGAATACACAACCACCTACTTACATTAATGCTCTCAACTAAGTCAATAATCCAATATAATCATTAAATTCCCATAACACATCACTATGCATCACACATATTGAATGGGAAAAATAATCCCAATGGCCCATAACACATCAAAATGTGACATTAAATGAACACTATTTCCCATAATGATGCCCATATGTGATTCTAGGCATAAAATCAAAAACATTTAAGAAATATTTATTCTACATTGGTTAAAATCCCTATGTAAATCCATTCCACTTACTAACTACACACTTCATAAAAGTTTGCAATAAATTTGTACTCAAAATAGTTGCAAAATATTACAACTCAAGTTGAAGACACAACACTTGATTGCACAAATTAATCCATGTGTAAAATCATTATTAATCACATGGTTGCATGTCAATAATTTTATACAAGATATCACAATCTTCATAGATCCAAGCTACATACCAACACTTTGGCATTTCAAGAATTTAGTTCTCATTCTTTGTGCAAATGTTCAAAACATGTGCATAACTAAACAAAGACTTTCTTAATAGACTTGTACAAAGTTTCACAAGTTTTTAAAGTTGCATACACCAACAAGACTACATGAAAGAAACAACACATTTGTAAAAGGGTTGTGTAAAACATAATAAAACAAAATGTTTGCACGTAAATGAAAACTATACACACAAATATAGACTACTTATTTTATACACTAAGTATTTTTTTGATGTAGAATACTTATGAACCTAAATTCTCTCCAAACATAAACCTGAGGTGGTAAAATAAAAATGAGATCTTACTCATATGCCTTGTAAGAACTGTGTTATTATTGTTATATGTTTAGTAGCTTCTGTTACACTTATCTAAGTTGCCTCTTCAACTTCTTAGCCTCTATAATTGGCTAGATATTCTTTGTACTCTCCCTACCACATCAACTTACTAACTCTAGCCTCAATTAAATTATCCACTTCCTCACCCTCTTTATTGTGGATTTATAATTTGTAATCAAATTATTTGAAATATGTGCTTATGCTTCATACCTATTCAATCCTTCATGACAATAATGGAAAATTTCACATTGAAAATAGGTAAAATGTCCTTTATTTTAGGCAATTCAAGCTTGTATGCATTAGACACAAAATTTTTCAATACTCGACATGGTATAATTTTAATCCCCTTCAAAATGTCAAAATTTCATTTTGAGAACCTCTCCTTCAAGTGTGCTAAGATCATGTCTCCCACTTGGTACTCTACTTCTCTTCTTTTCTAACATGTGCACTACTTATATTTCTCAATGCTCACTTCTAATTGTTCACGCACTTACTGATGTAAGTCATCTATATATTTAGGAGAGTCTTATACTTCAAAACTCTTCTTTTTAACCTATCTAACATTGTGAAATTCATGAATCCTCTTGGACTACTGCCATACATAATTTGAAATGGTGTCCTTCAAGGGATCCTGTTAACTAAATTATTATAAGCAAACTTAGCTTGCACTAGAATTTAATCTTGTGCTCTTGGTTTCCCTCCAATTAAACATTGTAATAGGTTATCAAGATTTCTACTATCTACCTATATATATACATCCATTTGGGGATGATATGATGAAATCAAATGTAACTTGATATTTAACTTCTTCTACAATGTCCTCTAGATATGTCCAACAAACTTTGTTATCCCTATTAGATATTATGTTGTGAAATAATCCATGTAATCTCACAGCTTCCCTAAAAATCTATCTAAATGTGCATCATCATTAGTTTTCTTACACATAAAAACTGTGCGATTTTGAAGATTCTATCTACAACCACAAAAAAATTGACAAGCATCTCATCCTAGAATAATTTGTAACTTCCTATTAATTAAAATAAGAAATAAGATTTCATAGATGCTAAAAAACATTTCAAAGGAAAAATGAAAAATAAAAGAGAGAGAAGCCTCCCCAACACAAGACACCCACAGGGTGTGAAACAACAAAGTCCCTCCAAAATAGGGGGAGTGTCAACACTAAAAAAAGTGATGACTACATCTAAAAGTGTAAAAAATAGATGAAAAAATCAAAAGGCAGGACTAAGAGTCTACAAAACCATAGGCCAAAAATTAATGGGAACTATAACCCAAATAATCTTTAATCCTTCCCTTTTTACCTCTCTTCTTTTTAACCTCCTGTCACACCCTTTGAGAGGCCTCCACTATGACTATTTCTAAATCCAAACTCTGATATTCTATAGATGTGTATGTAACCAGGAGTTCTTGATTCATATGGGTTGCTAATTTTATCTGAGTCTAAGTTTTATGATTCATGAACTCTCTTCACTCCCCATGACAAGGTCCTATTTAGATTGAACTTGATAGAGGTATTTTGATCTTATCCTCTTTACACCATAGCTTGGGTATTAAGTTCTCCATTAATCATTTTTTACTATCTCTATTGTATGTTAGGTTTCCTCTTCTTGATCATCATCTTCATCTTCTCCCTCTTTCTCTATAAAAATCCTACCTTAAAAAATTGATTTATTCCCTTTTTCCCTGGGAGGATGTGCCCATGCCTAAGGACATGTGGCTTGTATGTGTCCCAAAAGTTTATAATTATGACATTAAAAACTTGTGTTCTCATAATCTGGTACCTAAATATGTTGAATTTTTCCACAACTAAGTATAAATTTATCTGGTAGGCCCTTGCTAAGATTTATCTCTAGGTAGATGTAAGCATATGTGCACAAACTTGCCAAAATTCTCTCATCTTTGATTTTAATGTAGGTTACTAAGGAATTTCCTATTGCTTCAAAAACACAATAGAAATGTAGAGGTAGATTAGGTAGCTGAACCCATATTGGCACTTTTGTAACTGAGCAAGAATTTGGATTAAAAAACTATAAACCATGGGCTGATGAATAGCCCCACAACTCCAAAACTAAGGACCATCCACAAAAAATATTTTATAGGTGTCCTTATCAAAAAATGAACAATGAAAACTCCTTTGGAACAAAGAGAGATAACACACTATTTTGTCCACACTTAGTGTATCTAGTGATATAGAGTTGAGGTGGATGGCTAAAACTGTTAAATATACAAATAATAGCTTCTAATTCTAAGTTTGAATAGTATGGGGTCACATCCTCATATGTAATCTCTACTATCAACACCTCTTCCATGTGTTCAATAATATAAGTAATAGGGATTGATGATGGCTTTAATACACTTGGTTTAGTTGTTGAAAATTTCACCACTTCTTTAAAATACATAGGTTTAGAGGTTGAAGGTAGCTCTGAAACCACATCTCCTCCATGTAGTCACAACACCATTAAAAAGGTAGAATCCTTACCTAAATTGTAACCAAACAAAAAAGTATGATCTTCAAGCTATTTTCCTTCAAATAATAGATGTTGTTGATACACTAGAATCCATTGAGTGAGCTCAGGTTTCCACTTAAGATATACCCCCTGATCTATCGATTGCACCCAAAGACAAATGGTGTTTCCATAAAGGGACCAAATCATAAGTTGAAATATTTATAGTGTCATTGTTATCATTATGCATGTTGTATTTCCTTGTTGTTGAAATCTAATAGAGATCTAAATTTTTATTGTTGTATTTTATGTCTCATATTCCTTTATGCATTATGAGGGCTACATGGTCAATGGTACCTCTTAATTGAGAATGTTAATTATGACTGCATCATTTGGTATCAAAGTAAGGTTTTAGTCCTTGTTGATTCTTGTTTCTTTCCACATTTATGAGTGTGGGTAAAAAGTAGTTACATACATATTTCAATGCGATTATTAGGAAGAAGGTGTAAGTAAAGTTTTGATATGGATCTATATTTATTAATAAATGCCACATAAAGGAGGCTTAGGTGGTATATTGATCTGAGCAACATTTTAGGCGACAAATCGGGTGACGGTTTTACCTCAATTGGTGGCAGAACTTTCGAGAGCTATAAATTTTGCACCATAGCTTTGTTTGACTCCCCGTTTGAACCGTTGGAAAGCTAATAATGAGGAGAACATAATGAGATGGCACATGTCTTTGCTTGGTGGGTTTTGGCAACCAAAAACCCAATAGAAGTGCCCTAATTTTTAATTTTAGTAGTGCAGTCTAAAAATAGTAAGTTTTTAAAAATAGTAATTCCTCTTTATTATTGTAAACCATGGAAGTCAAACCACTTAATCTTCCTCGATATTGGTAACTCAAAATGGAAATCAGACATCTCTTCTTAGAGATAGGCATATGTTGTATCTGTAATTTTTAGCAATAAAACATCTCTTTTCAGAGATAGCATTATTATTTGTGTGTTCTTGAAATATTCTTCAACTAAGACTTTCGAGTTTTAGATCAGTGGTATCAGAGTGGTTTGTCTTTAGAGTGTATGATCCTGAGGATGAGGTCATATTACAGGAAACTTGGGTGGAAAATAATAGAACCAATAGACTATCCACCTGTTCACTCCAAATGACCTCAAATAGTGAACAACACTGAGACATATGATCTTTTAAAGAAAATGGTGAATGAATCCCTCCAATATCATCAAGTGCAAATGCTACAACAATTTGCCCAAATTCTTCAACAACTCATGATGGAAAATTTTGGCTCCTCGTCTGTAACCCCACATATTTTCAATGCCCCAACACCCTTCAAGGTTCAGGTGAATTTTGATATCCCTATATTTGAAGGCAAAATTAATGTTGATGCAGTAGAAAATTGATTGGATCAATTGTCATCCTATTTTTTTGTAAATAAATTTAACGATAAAAAGAAGATCACTTTTACTCTTTTGAAAGCATCATTGCCTATCAAAAATTGGTGGGAAGTGTACAAGAAGAAATTTAGTATAGATGATATTGGCCTTGAGACAAAACCTACCTCAGATGATTTCATAGAAGCTGTAAAGGAAGAATACTACCCCATTAGAGCATATGATGATCTATATATAGAATAGAAATAACTTCACCAAGGTAAGGAATAGTTTGTTCAAGATTACATTGACATATTTCATTCTCTATCTGTGAGATTGGGCATCCAAAAAAGTGAGAAACACAAGGTTCTCAAATATCATGGTGGACTATGATGGTATATACAGGGGGAAATGTAACTCTTTAATTTGGAAACCCTCGGTGAGGCGTACAAGTTCATGATGCATATTGACCAAAAGTATGGAATAATGAATACGAAGAGTCAGCCTTAAAAATGGAAAAGTGATAAAGAAGGTCAAACATGAGGCCAAAATTGGAAGAAAAAGGAAGGATTAGGAAATAGTGTGATTACCACAAATTTGGAACTCACTCCAAAGAAGAATGTCGAGCCATCAAGTCCCTACTTTCTGAGTAACAATCCTTAACATCTATTTCTCTACCTCATACACACCCTGCAATCAAAGAGGATGAAGAAGAGATTGTAGATGTTGAGCCTGATGCCATTGTTTCTTCATCATAGACCCACAAGGAGAGGCTAGATGACAAGGAAAGGTTGTTTCACTCTAAGTTATGGGTGAAAGGTAAGCCTTTGCATTTCATTATTAATAGTGGGATTCAAAAGAATTTAATCTCTACTAATGTTGTAAAAATCCTAAATCTATCCATGAAGCCTCACCCAAAGCCATATAGTATTAGATGGTTGAGTCCAGGGAGAAATCTCGATGTCACCCACCAATGTCTTCTCTCATATGCAATACAACTTTTCCAATATGAGGTCTTGTGTGATGTGGTCAATCTAGATGTTTGCGATGTACTCTTTGGTCAGCCATTCATGTATGATCGACATGGAATCTATGAATCAAGAACTCGAAGGATCACCCTCACTCTTGGAACATGGCACTATATGGTACCAGAGGTTTATTTATGTATTCTCATGGTGGTTAAGCCACAAAAACCCAAAAGGGCTGATGTTGCAACCCTAGCTACAAAAATAACAAAAAAAATAAAATCAAATAGATACCAAGCTAAGGAATTTCATGGCCTTCCATCTATAGACTGATGGTTAGACAAAAATGGTGAACAATTGTGCCTTGCACAGCTCCACAAAGCACATTATATTCCAAGTATGCATCAGGAATCAAATCAAAACACAACTACCATAATTGATGAAAAATATTGATGTAATGGGGACCATTGCTTCTCAAAGAGGGAGGAATGATTCGAGCAACATTTAAGGTGACAATTCGGGTGACAGTTCTACCCCAATTGGTGGTAGAACTTCTGAGAGCCATAACTTTTGCACCATAGCTCCGTTTGACTCCCCATTTGAACTGTTGGAAAGCTAAGAATGAGGAAAACATGATAAGATGGCATGAGCTCTTATTAGTGGGTTTTAACCCTCAAAAATCCAATGGAAGTGCCCCAAATTTAAATTTTAGTAGTGTAATCTAAAAATAGTAAGTTTCTAAAAATAGTAATTCCTTAAATTCTGTATTGTTGTAAATCATGGAAGTCAAACCACTTAATCTCTCTCAAGATTGGTGACCTTACACATCCTCTTCATACCTTAAAAATGTTTATAAATAAAGATGTAACCTAAAATGGATATCAAACATCTCTTCCCAGAGATAGGCATATGTTGTATCTGTAATTTTGAGCAATAAAACATCTCTTCTTAGCTATAGCATTATTATTTGTGTGTTCTTGAAATATTCTTCAACTAAGACTTTCATGTTTTGGATCATAGATGATCTTGGGTGTTTAGAGTGCCAATATTATTAGATCTTATGGGATTGGTGAGAGAAATGCAAGCCCAAATGGAGACCATGGGATCCACACATTGTCATGGTGTATATCAAGTTATGGGAGCATAGGCTAATAAACCTGAAGATTTATGCTTTCAAGTTGTTGTGAGAATGAAAAGTAAGCCAAAGTTGGACCCTAAAAGTTATTTTAGAAGTTTAAGTGCAAATGAACTCATTGGTTGGATCACCAAATTAGATAAATAGTTTGAGTATGAAAGTATGGAAGATCCCAAGTGGATTAAGCTCCCTGAATCAATGTTGAAAGGTCATGGATCTTTATGGTTGGATCACATACAAGCTGTGAGAGTATACAAAGGAAAAGAAGATTTTAAGAAATGGAGTAGATTGTCGTAAATTTAAAAGCTAAATTCATTCTTGTGGATTATAGTATGAGTTTGTTTAATAAACTCTAAAACTTATGAAAAAGAGAGATGAGTGTCAAATATTACACTTAGGAGTATTATAGACTTACCATTAGAATGGGTCATGTTGAGAAGATCTCTAGATATGTAAATGGATTGGGCATGAAAATTCAAGATGAGTTTGGTATGAATAGACTATGGTTTATTGAATAAGGCTATTAATGTGCACTAAAGGAAGAGTAAAGTTATCACAAAGACAAAAATGAGTAATATAAATAATTGGATGATTCACACGTGGATGTGGAAGTGACAAAGGTTATTTTATGCAAGCACAAGAGGGTGAGACAAGTACTTTGTAGTGTAATAATGTTAATGCCCAAAGAAGTAGAGATAATTTTAAAGGTAGAGTATCCTATAGAAAAGGTAGAGGTCATGGATTCAATGGTACATGTTTCAAATATGATGATACTAGACACAATGCATTTGAGTGTCCTCATATGCACACTAATAGAAATAAAAGAAATAATGTGAGTGTTGATATTGTTGTTGTTCAAAATGTGCACCCGTGGATGTTTTATGATGTAGGGATGTTTTATGGTGGGGTACTAAGCATAAATGCCTTACGTAAGGCACAAGAGTGTTCAACACTGTGCATGAGAGTATTATCACTCACCTATGAATGCTAAGCATTGCTTATCTTGACACAACAATGGGAACGTCTCCAAGGCATAAGACCCTTGCATTCCATAGGATGAGCCTCTGGAGTAGGATAGATTCCTTCTATTCTAAGTAGACCTAGTTTAAGACTAGCACACATGCCTAAAGAGCATAAAGGTGAATCTATTGCTAGTCTAAACCTAAAATTTTGAGGGAAAAGGGAGGGAGAAGGTAAGAGGGTGCTGAAAATGAAGAGGTGATACACTAAGAATAGAGCGAGTGCTCCTACTACCATAAACATACTAAAAGATTTTGAGAAAAAAAATTCTTCACACAAACTCTATCAAGGACACTCTAAATGCATAAGCATTTTGCATATAAGCATGAGAACATAGGTAACACTGGGAGGGAAAACAAACAGTCCATAGTCAGTATTAACACAAAGCCAAATGTGCATAGGATGTGACCTACAAATGAGTTCCACATTCCACACAGAGGTGTTGGAGATGGACAACGATGAGAGGGGAAAATAACTCCCACAATCAAAGACCAAAAAACATAAATAACACACAGGGTATATGAAGAATAGAGAGAGGTGAACTTAATTCTCATTAACTTATAAGATTCAACCAATAGAAGTGCTCTTGGAGAGCAAATTTTAACAACGTGAGGTTACTGAATATGTGCCAACCCTTTTTTAATGAAGATTGAGGATTTTATAATGAACAAGAATTTTTAGAATTAATGTACCACTTAGAGTAACATATGTATCTTTTAATTATTTTGTGGTGTTTCATCCATACTTCTTGAATTTTGTTAAATGATTTAAATCTGGGAGTTGATAGCAGGATTTTGTCAGGATACACATGTGCATCAAAGGGTGGAAGATTTCCTTGAAATAGTCAGAAGGGTGGTGTATACTCCTATTCTAACATCTGACAACTACTTGTGCTTTTACTTGCTTGGATAAATTTGGGATTCATTCAACTACCTTTCCAACCACCTCTTTATACCTTGTTGCCACTTGGAAATCATTACGTAAGCTCCCTTTTTGGTTTGCCATGCCATTACTATGCATAGTGGAAGAATCGATGTGTGTTCCTTTTTATACATGTTACATGCGTATTAAACTATAATAATGCCCTTGATTTTGAAGCACTCTTATGCTAAAGTATATGCAAGAGTCATTTGGGAAACTATGAGTTTGTAAAAAAGGTAGTGCAAGGATTTAGATTACATCTTGTAATGTTCAAGGGTACAAATGTAGGACCCTACACACTCACATGAAACTATGTTAGATAAGCCTAGGGAGGTATTTGAATAAGAGTGTGTATGAATACTTAATGTCTTAGGTTCACCCTTCATGATTTGTATTTGCTCCTTGTGCACTTTGTTTATTCATCTTTACTGAACTTAGGAGCTTATAACCTCAAACTAGTGCACCTCTTGAATTATGTGTCAAAGAAACCTACATGTTGGTGTGCATTAAGAACTCCTAGTGGGTGTGAGCCATCATCTTATGGCTATGAAAAATTGTACTCGATTGGCTTGGGCATAAGCATAAATAGGGTATGCCTATGCATATTTTGATTGAAGCACCTAGAATCTTGTAGGTGTGCAACTCTTTTGTAGGGCCCTGGTGAGCTCTGCACTAACTGGGGGTGACTTAGAAAGTCAACACTTCTAGTGTCATCTACGGGAAACTTACCTATTAAGTGAGAATCTAGTAGCCTTTGAGATGATCCACTAGGCACAAAGTCTTTAGAACCTCTAATTCTTTTGCTTGTGAATGTACTAGTCATATATCCTTGAATTTTGAGTGAATTGAGACCCTCCTAGTAAAACAATTTTTTTTACCAAAGACACTTAGAGGAAAAAAACCTAAGCTAAGAGAAACACTGCATACGGGTGTTTAGAGGAATTGAAACTAGCCTAAAACAATGTGTGCGAGGTACTTACGAAAATGAGAAATACTTACCCTAACTATGTAAAATTTATACAAAAATTAATAGAGATAGTGCTTGATATGGATCCCATTGACTGGGATAGGTAGTTCTTCTCCATTCAATTTAGTTAGTTGGAAAGCATTAGATTGCTTACAACTGCTTATGGTATATAGACCACTCTATATTATGTCAAACTTAGTGTGTCTTCTAGCCTTTGCTTTGTCTGCATCCCATTTGAGCACCAAATCTCCCTCTTATAACTTTCTATTAGTGGCCTGTTTATCAAAAACATTCTTGGTCTGGGCCTGTTGGAGTTTTATGGTTCATGTGGCATGCACCCTAGTCTCTTCGAGCTCCATTATCTCCACTAATCTTACAATGAGGGGATCACTTTCAAGTAGTTCCAATTGGTGTGTGAGTTCCAATGAAGGAAAATCAAGAGATGTGGGTAATCAATCCTCCATACCATATACCAACATGAAGGGCAAATTCCCAATACTCTCTTGGGTGTGACTCGATCAACCCAAAGGGTAGTTATGAGCTTGGTATACCAAGTTCATTGATTATCCTCTGAGGTCCTCTTTATGATGTGAATTAGATTCTTGTTCATGGGCTCGACTAGACCATTACCTTGAGGGTAATAATTCAATGAGGTGCTTAGATAGATGTTATGCTTGATGGTCCACTCACTGATCCTGGTTCTGAGGAAAGCCAATGTATTATCAGAGATAATGGTGGCTAGGACACTGAATTTGGTTATGATGCCTTCATAAAAGTTTAGGATGGATGTCTAATTAGCCTCCTTAAGTGCTACCACTTCTGTCTACCTAGTGAAATAGTCTATGGCTATGAGAATCCATTTGTGTCCATCACTTGATGGTGGGTTAATCATGGCTATAAAATCTAGGCCCTATATTGTAAAGGGTTGATCGAATTGTATTGGAAATAATAGTAAGGATGTTAGCCTTTATTTGCCTATGAAAAAGGTGCATTTCTTACAATTTCATGCATATGCATATGCATCTTTGAATATAGTTGGCCAATAATAGCCAGCTTGCATGATTTTTGTAGAAGTGGTCTTGGGAGAATAATGGCCCCTTGTAGGGCCATCGTGGAACTCTTGAGGAATTTTGCCTGCTTGTTCTAATTCCACACATCTTAAGAGAATTTCATTAAGGTCCTTCTAGAAAATTATGTCACTTATGAGTACGTAGGGAATGGACTAGAATTTAAAATGTCTATGCTTGGCTTTATCAAGGTTAGGAGGATACACGTTATGCTAAAGGAAGGCCTTCATATCCTGTGTCTAGTTAGTTGTGGCTTATTGGCTTGTTTGCACTTTTTATTGCAACACTAGGACTGCACCACTCTCCAACTTTTCTACTTTAGCTAATTGGTCAGAGTCCCTTCCCTCACACTAGCTTGGTGACCTAGATGTCTGCAGCATATTCTATCACCTTTATGACCCAATCGAATCTTTTATCATTGATGTTCTTGCTAAGTAGAAACTCTTTGACACTTGCATGCACAACCATGAGTTGGATTTTATTGTTGGAGAGCATATGTCTAAATTTCTTGAGCACTCTCATAACTATGAGGGTGTGCTTCTCCAAAAATCTATAACATAAATCATAATCCTTCAGTTTTTGGTTGAAAAGGCAATTGGATGCTCCAAGTGATCTTTGTTTTGTTGCATAAGGATAACTGAGATGCCTTTAATCCAACCGAATGCATAAAGGATAAAATCCTTTCTATAATCTATATTGATCAAAATGGGGGCCTATAGGATGGCACACTTGATGGCCTCAAAACTTTACTTATCCTCATGAGTCTGACCGAACACAACATTCTTCTTTAGCATTGCAGTGAGGGGTTTGGTTAGGGTGGTAAAACTAGGGACAAATCTCCTAATAAAGTTGATTCTTCCTAATAAGCTTTAGAGACTCTTCTTGTGACTCAGAAAAGGGAGAGACAAGATAGTCTTGACTCATTCCAGATCAATTATGAGTCGCTATTTAGAAATAATGCGCCTTATGAGAGTGCCTTCATGAACCATGAAGATGCATTTATTGGGGTTCAGGGATATCCTAAACTCTTGACACTTGTAAAAGACTTGCTCTAGATGATCCAAATGATCTTCTATGTGCTTAGAGAAGATACCTATGTGATCAAGGTAAACCAAGATGACCTTGTTGATGAATCCCTCAAATGTTACAACCATAACTCTCTAAAACTTTATACCTATATTTGTTAAACTGAATGACATTCATTAGTATGCAAAGGTTCCCCACTTGGTGGTGAACGTGGTTTTGTAATCATCACACTCCTTCACTAGGGTTTGGTTGTAAATAGAGTAATCATCTAGTAATGAGAACCTTTTTGTGCTTGTGATCGTTTGTAATATTTACTCCATTGGTAGGATGGGGTAGTGGTCCTTCAAGGAATCTTTGTTCAAGTCTCTGAAGTGCACATAGAGATGTATTTCCCCATTTTTATTTTTCATTGGGACTAAGGTGGTGACCCACGAGGAATATTTGATTAGAAGTATTATAGTAACTTCAATGAGCTTTGAGAGATCCTTTCACATCAATGGCTCTAACTTTGGATTGATAGGACTTTGCTTTTGGTGAACGGGTTATGTGTTAGGATCGAGCTCAATTATGTGCTGTACTAAGCCTAGATCAAAGCCCCTAAGATACTTATAGCTCCATATGAATACATCATCATATCTTCTACTGAGCTTAATGAAGCTCTCAAGCTCCAATCGGGAGCATACCTTGCCAGCTTTTAGAGTCTTTCCTTATGAAATGGCTGTGCATAGAACTATCCTCTTTTTTTTATCATGCTTCAATTTTCTCCCTTGAATTGTTCATCAAGATTAAAGATGGTTTCTAAGGTGATGAAGCCTTTTTACAACTTATTTCCCTTCAATCTAATGACTTGATCTTCATATTGGGCTTGTTTCTTCGTGCAAAACTCTACCTCCTCCTACAAGAAATTGATGATCTGCTCATCACTTTTGAACACTTGCCAATTATTCATGTTATCAGGGACTACTAGTCTGACCACAATTTTGATGAGCTATTCGGACTCCTTCATTATATTGCTTGGAATGTCATACTATGCACCTATGGTTACAAGCTTATCCGCATCTACATTTTGTGATCTTGGTATGGAAATGATATTGAACACATAAAAGCCTTCAATCATGTCCCACACACTATGTTTGTAAGCTTTCATCAAGACCTTCTTTGTCATGCTCTATGCCCTAACCTAGTTGATAACTAGTTCACTATCACCCAATATGTGTAGTGCCTTGATTCCCTTTTTCTGTGCAAGCTAAAGGCCTTACATTAATGCCTCATACTCTACAAGATTATTCTTGCAAGTGAACTACAATCTGAAATTGTGGAAATATTTTTACTTTTGGGGAAAGACCAATATGACACTATCTCTTATGCCATTCTTACTCCAGGAATTCTCAAAGTATAATTTCCACGTGCCCTTAGGGTTCTTATGTGCCTTCATGAGCTCAGGAAACATAGAGTCTTCTTCAATTATACAATAAGTGCCTAGCCCTATCTCTACATTGTCATATGGATTGCACCCAAAATGTTCACATGCCCATTCATCTAGTAGATCATCTGGGATTTCATCAAGCAGTGTCGTAACTTCATGGAGAATCAAATTCTCCTCTTGATCAAATATTGCATAATTTAGCATGATTGGGCTAAGGGAGTATGACTTAACATGGATTTTGAAGATAAGGTCTACCTTGATGGTCATTTTAGTCCCATACCTAGTTCTTAGTAATATATGCGACCAATCTAAATATAAATACCCACCCATATTCATCGTGAAGTCTCGAGAGAGGTAGATGGTGAAGTAGGGAGGTAAGTCAATAACTAGGATATCCTGCACAATAGAGAGGCTTGAGCATGCATGTAGTGTAAGATTCAAATCTTTAGTGTAAGATTCAAATATTTAGTGTAAGATTCAAATATTTAGTGTAAGATTCAAATCTTTGATGATACCTATAGTTTTGACTATTGTGTCATTGAGATGTACTACTCCTTTTGAAACAAGGGAATACATAATTTTGAGTGTGTCTATGATCTTTTTGGGCATCACTGAACTATTTGCACCTAAATCAATCATGCAGTTGTGTACCAGATGTTGGTTGATGATTAAGGAGACATAAAATGGGGGTGGTTTGTTATTTTTATGTACCTATGCTTCTTTTGATTTTGGTTGGCATAGGCTCATAAAGGTGGTAGGTGATAGTTGGGGTGCCTGATCTTCCTTAAAGCCTTTCAGAGCATTGTGTAAAAAATTCTATTATGATGGAATAGTAAGTGCATCCCACATAGTTACATTAAGGATCATCCTCTTCATTTGTTCTTCTATGTTGAAGAAAAGATGAGATCCTTTTGACTACAATTTTGGGATAATAGCCTCTTCTGGTATTGATGCACTAGTTTGAGAAGGTCCTTCCTTTTGTGCAGCCTTTTCTAGGTGTAAGGGTTATGTACATGCCTTAACCTACATAATTATGCAAATGACTTGCGGTGCTGAAGGCAAAGGCATTGGAGTTGGTATGGCTTCCTCTATATCTCTCTTTTTAAATCTCATATTGAAAGCAACTGGGGTGCTTCTTCCATTGGGCACACCACTCTGATTTATATGGCTAAAGCCATCTTCCTATAAATTGACAAGGGTAGACTCATTTTGTTGATGAGTTGGTACTTGAATCTCTCCTTCATGAGAAGTTATGTTATTCATTTGCTCTTGAGGTTGCAGAAAAATTTGCACCATGAATGCTTGGTTCATGACTCCATTTGCACATGTAGCTTGATTATGTAATTGGCCGCATGGGAAGCACCATTCAGGTTCTTGTGCTAGATTTTTCTGTACTAGAATAAGGGCTCTAGAGGTGCTAGTAACTTCAACCTTCTATGCATAAGGTTCTCTATTGTATGTGAACTAATTTTTTACTTGTGTGCCACCTTGGTAAGGAGGTCTATTTGACTGGTATTACTGAGTGAAAGGTTAATGAGGTCTAGGATATTGTGCTAGCTTCCTATTGAGAACAACAAGCTCATTCCTAAAACTTTGCAATAACATTTTCAATTTATGCAATTCATTAGGAAGAATGGCAGATGAAGTGGGTAGGCTTACTATAATAGGGATAGGTTTCAACATAGGTTGTATAATAACATGACTAGGTAGAGGATATATGAATAGAGGCATAGGGGGTCTAGGCACAATCTTTCCTTCTTGGATCAAATAATTATCTGCATGCCCCATGACTTCATAGGCATCAGGGAGGATTGTGCTTCCCATGGACTAAATCAACACAATTATATCACTATTAAGAGCTTTTAAAAAATATAAAAATGTAGTGTTTGGAGATGGCTTACACAAAGGTAGGATTATATCCTAGACTCTTTGGAATTTGAAGTTGAATTTAACCATCATCTCATGCGGGGCTTACTTTATGGTGGTGACTTTCTCTATCAGGGATAAGTGATTGCTCTGATCCTCAAACTACTTGCATAATTATTTGTCAAGTTTATCCCAGTTGTGAATAAAACTCGATCTCAAGCCTTGATACCACTGAAGGAATTTACCTTTGAAGGAATGATATTATCTTTAGTGATGTGGTATACTGAGCAAATATTAGCGATACTTGAATATGTTTCATAGGGGAAGTTAGATTTTCACCCATAAAATAGGACAAGATTTTGAGGGCTGCCACTGAAATGCCATCATATTGGGCAAGCACCAATAAACTACTTACGTTGAAGGGTACAAACACTTGATTCCTTGGTATAACCATGAATGGGATAGGAAATAGGCCTCTTCTAGGCACAAAGAACCTTCCAAATGGAGGTATAGACTGACTCTAGGAGATGACTGGATTGAAACACTCATTTTGATAGGGGACAAAGATGTTCCTATTATTCTTCTTCTTCTAGATGACACTGGAAGCTCAATGAAATGAAAGTTGACACCTTTCACAGATGATATTTTTCTTCTTGCAATATAGATAGGGGACTGATCTTGACAAACTAAAAATGTTTGGATTCACCAAGTGCTCTTACTAAGTGTCTTTTACACTTGTTAGCTAATGGTAACACCAATTCCCTTGCTTTTTATTTAAACTGGTCCCATCAAGCGTGCCAAAAACTGTTATCATTCTATCATTCAAAACATGCACCTATGGATGTTTCACAGTGTAGGGATGTTTTATGGTGGGGCACTAAGTGCAAATGCCTTGCATAAGGTGCAAGAGTGTTCATTGCTAGGCACAAGAGTATTATCACTCACCTATGTGCACTGATCATTAGTTGTCTCATCACAATGATGGAAACATCCCCAAGGCATGGGACCCTTGTGCTCCTTGGGACGAGCCTCTGGAGCAGGCTGAATTCCTTTTATTATAAGTGTACCTAGTTTAAGACTAATACACAGGCCTAAAGAGCAGAAAGGTAAATATACCACTAGTCTAAACTTAAAATTTTAGGGAAAACTAAGGGATAAGGTAAGAAAGTTCTAAAAAATGAAGAGGTGATATATTGAGAATAGAGCGAGCACTCTTACTACCATAAACACACTACAAGCCTTTAAAAATAATACGTATTCACATAGACTCTATAGAAGACACTCTAAATGCATAATTATTTTACATAGAGGCATGAGAAATAATGCAACACTAGGTGGGATGAAAAATGGTCCATAGACAATATTAACATAGACCTGAATGTGCATAGGATGCGATCTACAAATGAGTTTCACATTCTATACAAAGGTGCTGGGCATGGACAACAATGAGAGGGGAAAATAATACCCACAGTCAAAGATAAAGAAATGCAAATAACACATAGGGTATATGAAGAACAAAGAGAGGTAAACTTAAATCTCACTAACTTGTAATATTTAACCGATAGGAGTACTCTTGGAGAGAAAATTTTAGTAGCGTGATGTTACTGAAAATGTGTCAACCCTTTTTGTAATGAAGAACATAGATTTTATAATGAACAAACCTTTTTACAATTAATTTTCCAATTAGAGTAGTATATGTAGCTTTTAATTATTTTGTGGAGCTACATCTATGCTTCTTGAATTCTATTTAATGATTCAGATCTGGGAGTTGACAACATGATTTTGTCAAGATACACGTGTGCATCAAAGGGTGGAATATTTACCTAAAATAGTCAGAGGGGTGATGTGTACTCCTATTTTGACATTTGACAACTACTTCTACATTTATCTTCTCTAACAACTTTGGGATTTGTTTAATTGCCTTTTCAACCACCTCTTTATACCCTATTTCCACGTGGTAATCACTACACGGGCTCCCTTTTTAGGTTGCCATGTCATTACTATGCATAGTGGAAGACTCAGCATGTGATCTTTTTTCTACATGTTATATTCACATTGAACTATGCATGTGCCCTTGCTTTCGAAGTACTCTTATGCCAAAGTGCACACAATAGTCATTTGGGAAACTATGAGTTTGTGAAAAGAGTAGTGCAAAGCTTTAGATTACGTCCTATGACATTCAAGGGTATAGATGTAAACCCCTATGTAATGATGCAAAATTATGTTAGATAGGCCTGGGGAGCTCTTTGAATAAGAGCGCACATGAAGATTGAATGTCTCAGGCACACCTTTCATGATTTGTAATTGCTCCTTGTGTACTTTGTTTATTCATCTTTATGGAACTTGGGAGCCTGCAACCTTGAACTAGTGTGCCTCTTGAATCATACACCAAAGAACCTTGCACATTGGCATGCATTAAAAACTCTTAGTGGGCACAAGACATCATCTTATGGTTGTGTAAAATTGCGCTCAATTGGCTTGGGCATGGGCATGAATAGGGGATGCTTGTGCACATTTTGCTTGAAGTGCCTAGATTCTTGTAGGTGTACAAATCTTTTGTAGGGCCCTAGTGAGCTCTACGTTGACTGGGGGTGACTTAGAAAGTCAACATATATTACACAAGAAGATGAAGAAAGTGTTGCATCTATACACAACAAGGATGAAGCAAAGAATGGAGAAGCTATCATGATTAAGAGGGTATTCTTGAAGCCAATTAAAGGGGAAAATAGTTCTACATAGAGAAAGAATTTATTTAGAATAATTTTTAATCTGAAAGTAAGTGTTGCAATTTGATTTTTGATAGTGGAAACATAAATAATATTATTTCCTAATAAATGTTATATAAACTTGGATTGAATAGAATTTTGCATCCAAATTTGTATAAGGTTTATTGGTTGTTAAAGGGACATCAAGTTCTGGTGAATGAATAATGTATGGTAAGTTTTTAGACTAGTACATATAAATATGGGGTTTTATATGACATAATGCTTATGGATGTTTATCATATTTTGCTTGGAATACCTTCGTAGTTTGACTACAAGGTGAAACATGATGGTCATGATAATGCATATACATTGTTGAAATATGGATTAATTCACACATTGAATCCCTTGAAAAATAAGTGTGAAGAAGTGGACAAGAGTCCAAAGGTGTTGATAATTTTAGGAAAATAAAATTTTAAGGAAATTTAGTAGAATGTATGTTATCTGTTAATTTCAAAACCAACGTAAGAAGCCACAAGTGTAGGAAAAGAATAAATACTTCCATGCAAAATAAAAGAGATACTAAATGAGTTCGAAGAGATTATGTCTAATGATTTTCCAAATGGATTACCACTGATGAGAAACATAAGTCATCATATGGATTTGATACTTTGTTCAAGTTTATCGAACAAAGTTGCACATAAATTGACTCCAAAAGAGAATGCGAAGGTGAAAATACAAGTTTTAGAGCTGTTGAATAAAGGTTAAATCAAAGAAAGTTTGAGCTTGTGTGCAGTACCAGAGATATTAATTCCTAATAAAAATTTAGAATGGAGAATCTATATTGATATTTGAGCCATTAACAATATTACTAAAAAGTGTATATTTCTATTTCCATGCATAGTTAATTTAATGGATCGCTTGAGTAGATTTAGATATTTCATGAAAATTGATTTGAAGAGTGGATATTACCAAATTCTTATAAGGGAGGGTGATGGATGTATAACATCATTTAAGACACAAGAAGGGTTATATGAGTGGTTGGTTATGCCATTCGAGTTAATTAGTACACCGAGTACATTCATGAGATTGATGAATGAAGTAATTAAACAATTTTTAGGTAATTTGTCATTATGTATCTTGATGACATATTGATTTTTAACAAAATCAAGGAAGAACATTTATGCAAAGTGATAAAAAAGTTGATAAATGAAAAGTTGTAAATTTGAAGAAATGTAGTTTCATGTAGAAATAATTTGTGTACTTTGGATTTGTGATTTCTCAATAAGGTTTAAAGATGGATATAGAGAAGGTATGAACTATGTCATATTGGTAGTCATTGAAAGTACATTTGAGGCATATAGTTTTCATTGATTGATAGGCTTTTACATGAAGTTCATTAAGACTTTTAGTGGGACATGCACAAAAATCATTGATGTGATACGCAAGGATACAAATAAAATTGTATGGAATAAAAAGCAGAACATAGTTTTCAATAGTTAAATAAATATATAACTAAGCAACTAGTATTGGCATAACCAAACTTCAATAAATTATTTCATATAGGTTGTGATGTGAGTCATGTATACATAACATTTTTCACTTTGTCATTTATTGACACTTTTTATTGTATCAACTTATCGATCATTAGTCTACTTGAGTCCATTCCTTAAAGGGTGCATCGGGAAAGGTATGGGTAGGAACAAGGTGATTTACGAGAGATGTTGCTATTATATCATGATTACACCATTCCTATTAGCAATATAGCTTCCCCTAGTTAGAAATAAAACTTGAAACATAACCTAGAATATAATGAATATTTAGGGGTTTGTGTTGTAGGTTAGTTGGGTTTTTCAGTGTTATTTAATCATCATGCCCATACATAATTATAATGTATCAAAAAATAATAAATTGAATAATTGAAAATTATTCAAGTGACATATAAAACATAGGTTGTGTGCCGAAAGCGATCCATGAGAATTACTAGCTTTAGATAATCATAAATGCTATACTGATTACTTTATCTATATAGAATGTTTGTTATTACTCAATAATTCTCTAAAAATATCTTGTGTAGTCTCTATATGATTTTATGTGTAATGCCTAGCTCATCTAGATGTAAATGAACTATAATGCCAAGTGTATTTATAGATAAATTGACTTCAATTTTGGACCTCATTAGTGTCAAACTAACATCCAATAGTTAAAAAGTGAAAAAGATGACACAAAGGGGTGGGTGTACCTTGGCTTCGAAAGAACAAAAAAACATAGGCCCAAGAGCATCGTTAATGCTCCAGATAATGTGCCTAGAAACTTAAACATAGAAACAAGATAGAGAAAAGGGGCCAAAAAATAGGGGGGCATGATAAAATAATACAAAACACGTTAATAACACCTAATTTATACCAAGTGTTGATAAATAGACAAGCACACTAAAAAAATGTAATTTAATGACTAATAAATGCCTTGGGGGCATTTTCAAGAGTCTGCATGAATTTTTAGCCCAAAAATGTTATAGTATATTTTATATTTTTCTTAGTAAGTCTAGGTAAAGTTATATCACCATTTAATGTACAATCAATAAGCTTGAATTATACTAGTATTTGAGCATTTGAACAATTGTATCAGGGTCTTCTTAGTGTCTTATATTAATATTATACTAGTAGTTACCCCAAATGTGCATGTTACACCGGAAGGAATGTATTTTTATTTTTTGAGATTTTTTTTGGTAAGTGTTTATGAGTATGAAGTGGTGGTGTAATAGTAATGAATGAAAAGAATTTTGAGAAATGTTTTTTTTTAATTGAGAAAAACTAAATTTGTTTTAAACGTTATGGAAGAGGTATTACATTAAGTCTTGTTTCCTCTACTTTTATAAGGTTTACATATTTATTATCCTTCATTCTTACATAGTTCCTGTATGTAAATGTAGGGGAGGTATGCATGTCCTTATTTTTATGTTGAAGGAAAGCCTCATGCAATTGGGTAATTATATTGCTGAGCATCTTTTGGCCTATGAAGATCATTTCATCAATGAACACACATTCAATGTGTCTTACTTGTTCTTTGAAAGTTGTTAGTGCTTGTCCCTCAAGTGCCTTCATTTATTGAATAGGAATGCAAATCCTTTCATATAATGTTGATGCATTTATGTTAAATGCTAAAACACCAATAAGAGCAAGGAAAATTAAGGGAGAATTGATTCAGCTTAAAATTTCATTTAGGCCATGTTTAATGTTGCCAATGAAGTATGATTTCCATGCACCTATTGTTCCATGAATAATCATATTGAGTGGTGGACTATGTTAGTTTATAGGCATGGTGTAATATAATTTTGAATGTTGTTTATTGATTACCTAAAAACTCATTTTGAAATGGCTTGCTTGAGCACACAACATATGTAATTTGGATGACTATGTGTTGAGAATCTATAAATTGTGTCACTATTGTGTGTGCTGATTAATAGCTCTAAATGGTTCTAATTTTCATTGTTTTCAAAGTCATGAAGCACAAGGATATTGATGTCATATATTATAGTGTTTCCTAATGGGTGCATGCAGGTCAAGAGTTCCTATTCATGCATTTCCATTTTCATTTGTACATCTTCTTATATTCACTATCACCACTACTTGATTTGACAACGTTGTTTTCTTTTGTAGTTGTTCACTCAACATGCCATAGAGTGTAGGAATATCTTATTTGTTCCTAACATGTAATAATGTCTTTCTTGGTTAAAATAATAACCACTACAATGTTGTGGAATGGTTTGTAAAGTAAGAGCTTCACCCAATAGAAAGCTTAATATAATGGTGAATCAACACCAAAAATGAAAGAGAAATAAGGGAATATATGAAAAATTGCTTGAATTATTTTATTTCTCCACTGATTGCTGAAAGATCCTATTCCTTGATTCAATATGCATGTGAGACATGGATCCTTGATATAATTAAATATCCTCTCATGATGTATTCATCTACCCTTGACAATAAAAAATGGCCAATAAAATATGCCACCAACTTTCAAGCTACAAACCCCTTTACAATAGGTGCTAGTCATGTGAATCCAACAATTGCCCTTAATTTGGGTCTACTGTACAATATGGGTTTCTTGGTGTATGATATTGATGATATGACTTGCCATTTTCTCTCATCATGTCACTACTCAAATCACCTTAAAATATTTTACCATTTGCATGTTATTTATGGCCTTGCTCTTTCTTGTAGGGGTTTGAGTATAATGTTTATGTATGTTCTTTAGCCTAATGTAATTTTTCTAGGTGTCAATATATTGGCATGAAGGATGAATGAAAGCTAAAAGGTAGACTTTGGGACTTCAATATTTTATACCAACATCAACAACACTGCATCATTGATTTGAGCTACACATGAGACATGGAACCTTGTTGCAATCAAATCAACTCTCATGACATCCTTGTCCACCATCAAAAATAAAAAATATCTAATAAAATATGCCACCACCCTAAGAGTTGTGGAACCTTTTGGAATTGGTTGTTGGTCATGTAAATCCAATAACTAAACTGAATATGGGGTTGGTGTATGATATGGGCTCTTTAGTGTATGATATCCTCTAAAATACCTTATCATTTCCCCTCACCATCATCACTAAGCTAACATTGAAATATTTCACTATTTGCATGTTTTGTATGGCCTTGCCCTTTCTTCAAGGGGTCTGAGTATGGTGTTTATGTATGTTCTTAACCCTGATGTAATTGCTATAAGCATCAATATATAGGAAACATGGATGAATGAAAGTTACAAGATATACTTTGGGACCTCAATGTCTTATCCCCACATCAATGACAATAAACACCAATTCGAGCCGCACATCATACATGGATCCATATCGCAATAAAGTCAAATCTCATGATGTCCACTTGTTAAGTGATTTCATAATTGTAGATTTGGCATAATAGTGAGTATATTGATTATCTCTATGAGGATTAGGACCTTGATTATTTCTAGTATGTGAGTCCCACCAATCCCTTAGTTAATCAATCAATAATAATAATAATAATAATAATAATAATAATAATAATATTATTATTATTATTATTATTATTATTATTATTGGGTTGTTTATCAATAACAAGTTTGTATAAAGATTATGTTTCGAAACAACTTGGTCAAAAAGTAGGAGAAAAACCTAGAAATAAGTCTTTTTAAAAAAAATTCATTGTCATTTTTTTATAATTGTGGGTGTCATGTCTTGGATTGAAACAATTTTTTGGTGAAACTAAGAAATAAAAAATATATCTTCCCTAGTTGTTTATTAAATTTTATGAAATTTATATCATTGCTTGCTTGTTTAAAGTTCCTTATTTAAAAATAACTTGGTCAAAAAGTTGGAGAAACACTGGGACCAAATTGAAAGTGAAAATCCTATCAACATGATTCCAATTTTCTTTCATTATTAATTTTTTATAGTCATAAGTGTCACTTCTTAGATTGGAATTATTCATATATAAAATTAATAAAAAAAATAAACATATTACTTGACCTTGTTTGAATAATTTTATAATAGTTATATTATTACATCAGAAGCATCTTGTGAAGCACTAAGCAAAGATTTGTCTAACGTATACTTTGATTTATGCCATGTGTAGGGTGGTTGCATATAATACATGCTTGCTTAAAGTTTTTTTTTGGCTATCCAGACAATGACACATAACATTAGGTATTACCTAGAAAGCATTGAAGCAACACACAAACATACTTGTTTCTCTCACCCCTGAATTAATTACAAGATCTCAACATACATTAACATTTGTGGCATACCCCATCCCATATCTAGCCTTTATGAATTGTGTACATCTTCAATTGCACACTCTCCCCTCCATTGAAGTTGATGGAGATGAGGGAAAAATGAATGGGAACACAAGTGAGATGAAAGTGGAAGAAGAATGTACTAAGGCTAGAGAACAAAAACACACTAGTTGTTTAAAATTTACCTCTAATGGGTGTTATTTTTAATTGAAAATAAGGTAAATGGGGGTATATTTTTGGACAAAAGTGCATGGCACATGTTGCACGACTCCCTCAATTTTATGATGTAGATAAATACAAATATTTATATAAAAAAAGTGTTGATTGTTTCTTCTTGACTACAAACCAAAACTCGTGAAGCCTCTCCATAAAATAAAGGCTCATTAAACAAGATTCCTATCAACAAGATTCCATTTTTATTTCATTATCAAAAATTTATACTCATAAGTGTCACGTTGTAAACTAGAATTATTCATAAATGAAACTAATTGAAAAATAAACATCTTACTTTGTTGTTTGTTTAATTTTATAAAAGTTATATTATTATGTCAGAGGCATATTCATTGTGAAGTACCGAGCAAAGATTTGTGTAACATCTGATTTGATTTTCGTCATGTGTAGGATGGTTTCATATACTACATGTTGCTGGAAGTTTTTTGTAGCTATTCAGCTAATGACACGTAACATTAGGTATTACCTAGAAAGTGTTGAAGCAACAAACAATAATACTTGTTTCTCTCACACTAGAATTCATTACAAGATCCGAGAATACATTGATATTTGTGGCACACCCCATCCCATATCTAGTGTTCATGATTTTTTTTCATCTTTAGCTGCGCACTCTCTCCACCATTGAAGTTGATAGAGATGAGGTTAAAATGACTGGGATCATAAATGAGATGATATTCAAAGAAGAACGTACCATTTTAAGGCTAGTGAACAAAAATGCATTGGTTGTTTAAGCTTTATGTCTTATAAGTGTTATTTTTTTATTGAAAATAAGGGGAAATGGGGATAACTCTTCAGACATAAGCACATGACATATGTTGCATGACTACCTCAATTTTGCAATACAGACAAATACAGCTTGTTCTATCAAAGAAGTGTTGATTTATTCTTGTGGACTATAAACCAAAACTCGTGAAGCCTCTCTATAGAATAAAGGATTATTAAATGATGGCCTTAACCAAATAGATTAATCAAATTCCACTACAACTCCTAATATTCATATGAGATAAAGATAGATAAATTTTATTAACATCTACGAGACAAAAAATAGTCCATAAAACTGCCAAAATAAAATTAAGTCTAGCAAGTTTAATTACTAGAATCAATAGCAAAGAAGTCTGTAGCTTCATATTTCAGGGCTCTTTGTTTATTGGAGTGGACTTTCTTGGCTCTTTGTTTATCAAGTTGTATGTCAACAGGGTATGTATTTGCATTGATTTTTAATGCGACCTCTTTACTATCATTTTATATATACTATTATATAAAAATATATACTATATATGTTTGAATATATCATATTATTATATATTCATTATATAGTACATAAATGAGATGAAAGTGAAAGAAGAATGTGCCATTTTAAGGTTAGTGAACAAAAATGCACTAGTTTTTGAAGCTTTACCTCTCATGGGTGTTATTTTTTTTTTTTTTGAAAATAAGGGAAAATGGGGATAAGTCTTCAAACAAAAGCACATGACATATGTTGCATGACTACCTCAATTTTGCAATGCAAACAAATACGACTCTTTATATCAAAGAAGTGTTGATTATTCTTGTGCACTGTAAACCAAAAATCATGAAGCCTCTCCTTAGAATAAAAGCTTATTAAATGATTACCTTAACCAAACCGATTGATCAAATTCCATTACAACTCCTAATGTTCATACGAAATAAAAATAGATAAATTTTATCAACATCTACAAAACAAAAATAATCCATAATACTACCAAAATAAAACTTAACTATAGCAAAATCAATAACAAAGAGGTTTGTGACTTTAGATTTCAGGGCTCTTTATTTATTGGAGTGGACTTTTTTAACTGGACATGCTATATAATTGGATTGATTTTTGATGCAACCTCTTTACTATTATTTTTTATATATTATTATATAAAAATATATATATATTTTAATATCAATATATTTTTATTATATCTTAAATATAAATATTATAAAATATTTATTTTATATATCATATTTAAATGACTCTATGTGTAAAGAGCTTGGTTAATTTGAAACTTCAACTTTATGACTGGAACAAATGAAACTAAGCAATTGTGGATGGTTAGAAAATTGCAAACCTGACATTATTTTGGTGGCATTTTTGTGGATATTACATATGAAATAATAGTAGGTAATGTTACAGGGTGATCAAATTTGACACAATATTTTTCATAAGCTTGGTATTATTGTTTCTCTTTTATAGATGGGGCAACAATTGCAGCTGTGGGATTGGCTGCATACATAGTATATGCAATCAGAAGATCGCAGTGGATGATACAACGGATGAATATCGTAATAAAATCAACTCTCATGATGTCCACTTATTAAGTGATTTCGTAATTGTAGATTTGGCATAATAGTGAATATATTGATTAGATATCTCTATGAGGATTAGGACCTTGATTATTTCCAGTATGTGAGTCCCACCAATCCCTTAGTTAATAATAATAATAATAATAATAATAATAATAATAATAATAATAATAATAATAATAATAATAATAATAATATTTCACTATTTGCATGTTTTGTATGGCCTTGCCCTTTCTTCAAGGGGTCTGAGTATGGTGTTTATGTATGTTCTTAACCCTGATGTAATTGCTATAAGCGTCAATATATAGGAAACATGGATGAATGAAAGTTACAAGATATACTTTGGGACCTCAATGTCTTATCCCCACATCAATGACAATAAACACCAATTCGAGCTGCACATCATACGTGGATCCATATCGTAATAAAATCAACTCTCATGATGTCCACTTATTAAGTGATTTCTTAATTGTAGATTTGGCATAATAGTGAATATATTGATTATCTCTACGAGGATTAGGACCTTGATTATTTCCAGTATGTGAGTCCCACCAATCCCTTAGTTAATAATAATAATAATAATAATAATAATAATAATATTATTATTATTATTATTATTATTATTATTATTATTATTATTATTATTATTATTATTATTGGGTTGTTTATCAATAACAAGTTTGTATAAAGATTATGTTTCGAAACAACTTGGTCAAAAAGTAGGAGAAAAACCTAGAAATAAGTTTTTTTTAAAATTTCATTGTTATTTTTTTATAATTGTGGGTGTCACGTCTTAGATTAAAATAATTTGTTGGTGAAACTAATAAATAAAAAAAATATCTTCCCTAGTTTTTTATTCAATTTTATGAAATTTATATCATTGCTTGCTTGTTTAAAGTTCCTTATTTAAAAATAACTTGGCCAAAAAGTAGGAGAAACACTGGGACGAAATTGAAAGTGAAAATCTTACCAACATGATTCCAATTTTCTTTCATTATCAATTTTTTATACTCATAAGTGTCACGTCTTAGATTGGAATTATTCATAAATAAAATTAATAAAAAAATAAACATATTAATTGACCTTGTTTGAATAATTTTATAATAGTTATATTATTACATCAGAAGCATCTTGTGAAGCACTAAGCAAAGATTTGTCTAACGTCTACTTTGATTTATGCCATGTGTAGGGTGGTTGAATATACTACATGTTTGCTTAAAGTTTTTTTTGGCTATTCAGACAATGAAACATAGCATTAGGTATTACCCAGAAAGCATTGAAGCAACAAACAAAAATACTTGTTTCTCTCACACCAGAATTAATTACAAGATCTCAGCATACATTAACATTGGTGGTATACCCCATCTCATATCTAGCCTTTATGAATTATGTACATCTTCAATTGCACACTCTCCCCTCCATTGAAGTTGATGGAGACAAGGGAAAAATGAATGGGAGCACAAGTGAGATGAAAGTGGAAGAAGAATGTATTAAGGCTAGTGAACAAAAACACACTAGTTGTTTAAACTTTACCTCTAAAGGGTGTTATTTTTAATTGAAAATAAGGTAAATGGGGATAGATTTTTGGACAAAAGTGCATGGCACATGTTTCACAACTCCCTCAATTTTATGATGTAGATAAATACAAATATTTATATTAAAAAAGTGTTGATTTTTTCTTATTGACTACAAACCAAAACTCGTGAAGCCTCTCCATAGAATAAAGGCTCGTTAAACAAGATCCCTATCAACAAGATTCCATATTTATTTTATTATCAAAAATTTATACTCATAAGTGTCACGTCGTATACTGGAATTATTCATAAATGAAACTAATTAAAAAATAAACATCTTAATTAGTTGTTTGTTTAATTTTATAAAAGTTATATTATTATGTTAGAGGCATATTCATTGTGAAGCACTGAGCAAAGATTTGTCTAAACTCTGATTTCATTTTCGTCATGTGTAGGGTGGTTTCATATACTACATGTTGCTGGAAGTTTTTTGTAGCTATTCAGATAATGACACGTAACATTAGGTATTACCTAGAAAGCGTTGAAGCAACAAACAATAATACTTGTTTCTCTCACACTAGAATTCATTACAAGATCCAAGAATACATTGACATTTGTGGCACACCCCATCCCATATCTAGTATTCATGAATTTTGTTCATCTTCAGCTGCACACTCTCTCCACCATCAAAGTTGATGGAGATGAGGTTAAAATGAATGCGATCATAAATGAGATGAAAGTGGAAGAAGAACGAGCCATTTTAAGGCTAGTGAACAAAAATGCACTGGTTGTTTAAGCTTTACTTCTCATAGGTGTTATTGTTTTTATTGAAAACAAAGGAAAATAAGGATAACTTTTTAGACAGAAGCACATGACATATATTGCATGATTACCTCAATTTTACAATGCAGACAAATACAACTCTTTATATCAAAGAAGTGTTGATTTATTCTTGTGGACTATAAACCAAAACTCGTGAAGCCTCTCTATAGAATAAAGGCTTATTAAATGATGGCCTTAACCAAATAGATTAAACAAATTCCATTACAACTCCTAATATTCATGTGAGATAAATATAGATAAATTTTATAAACATCTACGAGACAAAAAATAGTCCATAAAACTACCAAAATAAAATTAAGTCTAGCAAGTTTAATTACTAGAATCAATAGCAAAGAAGTTTGTAGCTTCATATTTCAGGGCTCTTTGTTTATTGGAGAGGACTTTCTTGGCTCTTTGTTTATCAAGATGTATGTCAACAGGGTATGTACGTGCATTGATTTTTAATGCGACCTCTTTACTATCATTTTATATATACTATTATATCAAAATATATACTATATATGTTTGAATATATCATATTATTATATATTCATACACAAATGAGATGAAAGTGAAAGAAGAACATGCCATTTTAAGGTTAGTGAACAAAAATGCACTGGTTGTTAAGCTTTACCTCTCATAGGTGTTAATTTTTTCTTGAAAATAAGGGAAAAAGGGGATAAGTCTTCAAACAAAAGCACATGACATATGTTGCATGACTACCTCAATTTCGCAATGCAAACAAATATAACTCTTTATATTAAAGAAGTGTTGATTTATTTTTGTGGACTGTAAACCAAAACTCATGAAGCCTCTCCTTAGAATAAAAGTTCATTAAATGATGACCTTAACCAAACCGATTAATCAAATTCCATTACAACTCCTAATATTCATACGAGATAAAAATAGATAAATTTTATCAACATCTACAAAACAAAAATAATACATAATACTACCAAATTAAAACTAAACTGTAGCAAAATCAATAACAAAGAGGTTTGTGACTTTAGATTTCAGGGCTCTTTATTTATTGGAGTGGACTTTTTTAACTCTTTGTTTATCAAGCTTTATGTCAACATGCTATATCGTTACATTGATTTTTGATGCAACCTCTTTACTATTATTTTTTATATATTAATATATAAAAATATATATTTTAATATCAATATATATTTATTATATCCTAAATATAAATATTATAGATTATAAAATATTTATTTTATATATCATAATTAAATGACTCTATGTGTAAAGAGCTTGGTTAATTTGAAACTTCAACTTTATGACTGGAACAAATGAAACTAAGCAATCGTGGATGGTCAGAAAATTGCAAACCTGACATTATTTTGGTGGCATTTTTGTGGATATTACATATGAAATAATAGTAGGTAATGTTACAGGGTGATCAAATTTGACACAATATTTTTCATAAGCTTGGTATTATTGTTTCTCTTTTATAGATGGGGCAGCAATTGCAGCTGTGGGATTGGCTGCATACATAGTATATGCAATCAGAAGATCGCAGTGGATGATACAACGGATGAATCACAGATTGGGTTATAAAAAGAACTGAAGACTCATTACAACGACATCACTGTCCTGCAACATTTGACTCCGCCATTGTTACAAACTATCGTATTTCAATAATTTGGGTCGTGTTCATACTAGCTGTCAATTCTATCCAATATCTTTGCCGAGAATTCTATCCAGTCGCCATACCAGCTGTCAATTCTATCCAATATCTTTGCCCACAATTGCATCTAAATTGGCCATTAAAAGATATGGCGATGAATCTAAGCAATAAGCCCTGCATGAAATGCCTCCGACCTAAAAATTTATAGGCACAAAATTTTATTCGATTAAAATAAATATAACCCTGGCCATGAAATGCCTCCAGCGGTGCGACGGAGGCAACAACGGTGGTGGCTGCGTCTGCAGTCTGGTCGGCGCCCTTAGCCGTGGCCGGTTTGTTTGGATGTGGCTATGGAGGCGATGTTCGCTTTCAGTTTCTAAGGTTTCTCCGTACGTTTTTTCTGCTGGTTTTTGTCCGATCAATACGGTTGTTTTGAAAGGTATGTTGTTTGTTTTGTTTTTGTTTAGCTTTGTTCAGTAGATGAGAGGGTTGTGAACGTTGGTGCCATGTTTTACGGACTGTATAATCTTCGATTTATTATTTTAATAATAAAATTATTTCCAAAAAATAAGACGACAGTTTTATTATGTAATATTTTATTTATTATTTTAATAATAAAATTATCTGAAAACGTTTCAATAATAAATACTTTCAATATAAAATTATAAAAATTACACACAAAATTTTATTAGATTAAAATAAATATACAAGTAGTTTTGAAAATGAGAAAATTTAAGTATACCTATTTTTTTAAAATGTAAAAAAGCTTTTATAACTCGAAAGTATGATGCTTATTTGAAACAACTAAGAGCTTGATGAATCATAAGATTTAAAGTATATTATCTTTCATTCATATATAATAATAATAATAATAATAATAATAATAATAATAATAATAATAATAATAATGAGATGTATCACTTTTAAGATGTTTATTTTAGTTTTTTATATAGTTTTGTTCATTGATGTGTTATATACTGATTAATGATTTTATCATTCTCTTCACAGATTTTTTATAGTTTTAGTAGATAACCTCAATCTAATTACATTACTGTGTCATGTCCAAAAAAAATATTTACAATAAAAAAGGGTTGCAAACTACATTGTATACCTAAGATACTATATTTTTCAATTGCCTTTTCCAAGCAAGAAGAACAACTACCCTATGGCGGTTAAATATATGTTAAATTTAAGATTAGTCATTTTTATCAACATACTCATAAACATTAAATTCCGCACAACCCCTAACTATGATGTAGTTGTGGTTAGAGGATCCAATTAAGGATGACATTAGATCACGTAGTGCACTAGATTAAACACAAAAATGACTGACTTGTAGGCATGCACATGGAAACAAAATACAAATAAATGCAACAATATTATTTATCATTTTCAATGGCGGAATTTACATTAATTCAAACTCACAGTCTTATTATGGGCATTATAAATAATTGCAACCCCAATAACTCTCTCAAATGAAATGCGTTACAACCTTCCTTTCCTGACTACTCTAAATTGATCGTTCTAGAAATATTTTGATGCAAAAGCATTTGGATTCACATGGAATCTCACACTAACAAAAATTATGATAGTTTAGGAAATTTGTCTAAGTATTGTGTTGTGTAGGTTTCTTATTTGCACATATCTTATTGTAAGTTTGTGCAAGTCTTTTATGTTGTGCAAATCTTCTTTGTGTTGTTTTGTGTTACCTTTGTGTATGCATGTGTTTAGTGTAGATTTGTGTTTCTTGCGAGCACACATGTTTATAATGTTCTACACATATTTGGTTTCACGCAATTGTATCAGTTTCTTATTTAAATAAGATTGGGAAGCTTTACACGAGAAGCTGTGTTGGTATGTTACAAAAACCCAACAATGCATATATTTGTGGTATATTTCTATCAATCTGTGATATCTTTTGAGTAACAAGGCATTTTATTAAGAGATGATTCTTCACCGTAGAAGCAATTAAGTGGATGAGGTTTCGTGGGGGAGCTCAAACTTCATTGTGCAATCCATGTGTTGAATTATAGGTTAATTAAAAAGCATATGACAAAATGCGGTATCTTTCTTGAGTAGACTTAAGGATCATGGGACACATGTTTTCATGGTAATTGTTGGTCATAACTTCTTGCAAATTCGTGAGACTTTATTCATGTACACTTGGTTGAGATACATATTAACTGTGATGTGTTATGGAAGGATTTGCTGCTAATTATTTAGCATTTAATTCCACAAAGTCATGGCAGCTGACAAAGATTCATTTAATAATGTCTATGATATATTTGTGATGTGTTAAGTTATAATGTGTTAATGTAACTTGGAATTTTGAGAGACATTCAATGTTTGTGGCATAATGAGGTGCATTAATATTATTAGTGGGGTAAAAACACTTAATGTAAGTAGGCAGGTCTTGCACCTTTATAAGCATGCCCCTATGTATGTGCTAAAAGAGAATTTTTTTTATAGGAATAGAAGCTTATATCCAAGATTGATGTATTGAGATCAATATAATTACAAATACCATGAGTTAACAAAGTTGAGATCTATGGATTTGATATTGAAACACATTCATTGTGAGTTTATAGTGTCATTGTTCTCATTGTGCATATCGTATTTCCTTATTGTTGAAATCTAATAGAGATTTGAATTTATGTTGTTGCAACTTGTGTTACATATTTCATTGTGTATTTTAAGGGTTGCGTGGTCTAAGGAATATCTTAATTGAGAACCCTAACCATGATTGCTTCATATTTATTCTTTATATTTTTTCTCACAAGTGTAGGGATGTGTTTATTTGAATACATAACCACATACATTAATGCTCTCAACTTACACAACAATACAATATAATCATTGAACTCCCATAACACATCACTATACGTCACACATATTGAATGTGTAAAACAATCCTAATGGACCATAACACATCAAAATGTGACATGAAATGAACACTATTTCCCATAATGATGTCCATGTGCGATTCTAGGCATAAAATTAGAAACATTTAAGAAATATTTATTCGACATTGGTTACAATCCTTATGTAAATCCATCCCACTTGCTAACTACGCACTTTGTAAAATTTTTCAAGAACTTTGTACTAGTTGCACAAAGATTGCAATTCAAGTCTAAGACATAACACTACATAGACTAAATTTGCACGAATGATTACATGTGTAAAATCATTATTAATCACATGGTTGCATGCCACTACTTTTGTACAAGAAATCATAAGCTTTGTAAATCCAAGATGCACACTAACACTCTAGCATTGCAATAATTTAGTTCTCATTCTTTGTGCGGATGTTCCAAATTTGTGTAGAGCTAGACAAAGACTTTCAAAATAGACTTGTACAAATCTTCACAAGTTTTTAAAGCTAAAATTACTAGCAAGACTGCATGGAAGAAATAAGGCTGCTTATTTTATACACTAAGAATTCTTTTGATGTAGGATTACTTATGAACTTGAATGCTCCCACATCATAAATCCCAAGTAGTGAAAGAAACATGAAATCTTACTCATATGCCTTTTAAGAAATGTGTTATTTTTATTATATGATTAATAAGTTCTATTACACTTATCCAAGTTACATCTTCAACTTCTCAACCTCTACAATTGACCAAATATTCTTTGTACTCTCCCTTGAGCATCCACTTACTAACTCTAGCCTCAATTACCTTATCCACTTCCTTACCCTCTTTATCAAGGACTTATGCCCTCTAATCAACTTCTTTGAATATGTGCTTACGCTTTCTTCCTAATCTGTCCTTCATGATAACAATACAAATCTACCACATTGAAAATAGCTAAAATGTCTATTATTTCAGGAATTCAAGCTCGTATGTGTTAGACACAATTTTTTTCAATACTTGACATGATCCAATTTTCTTCCCCTTCAACACGTCAAAGGTTAATTTTGAGAACCTCTCCTTCAAGTGTGCTAACATTATGTCTCCCATTTGGTACTCTACTTCTCTTTTCTTTAAACATGTGCACTATTTATATTTTGTAATGCTTCTTTCTACTTGTTCACACACTTGTTGATGTAAGTCATCTATATATTTAGCAAAGTCTTCTACTTCAACACTCTTCCTTTTAACATCTCTAATGTTGTGAAATTCATGACTCCTCTTGGACTACTCCCATACATAATTTAAAATGGTGTCCTTTAAGGCATCCTATTAGCTAAATTGTTATAAGCAAACTTTGTTTGCACTAGAATTGAATCCCATGGTCTTGATTTCCCTCTAATTAAACACTGCAATAGGTTATTAAGACTTTTATTGTATACCTATAGCTATCCATCCATTTGGGGATGATATGCTAAACTCAAATGTAACTTGGTATTCAACTTCTTTTACAATGTCCTCTAGATATGTCCAACAAACTTTGTATCCTTATCAGATATTATGTTGTGCAACAATCCATGCAATCTCACAACTTTCTCAAAATTTTTATCTATATGCATATCATCATTAGTTTTCCCACACACAACAAATGTGCCATTTTAAAACTTCTATCTACAACCACAAAAAGTTGACAAGCATCTCATTGTGATATTGTAATGTCATTATTCCCCCCCCCCCTAAAAAAAAATACATATATAAAATAAAATAGTAACTTCATAATAATTAAAATAATAAATTGTATTTCATAGATGCTAAATAACATTCCAAAGGAAAAATGAAAAACAAAAGAAAGAGAAGCCTCCCCAACACAAGACACCCACAAAGTGTGAAATAACAAAGTCCCTCCACAATAGGGGAAATGTCAATACTAAACAAAGCGATGACTAAATCTAGAATCTTAAAAAAAGATGACAAAATTAGCAGCCAGGATCAAGTGCCTACAAAACCATAAGACAAAAAATAATGGGAAATATATCCCAAATAATATTCAATCTTGCCCTTTTTACATTCTTTTTTTTAACCTCCTACCACACCCCTTGAGAGAGCTCCATTGTGACTATTTTTAAATCCAAACTCTGATATTCTATAGATGTGTATTTAACCAAGAGTTACCATTCATATGGGTCGCTAATTTTATACGAGTCTAATTTTTATGATTTATAAACTATCTTCACTCCCCCTGATGGGGTCCGATTTGGATCAAACCTGATAGAGGTATTTTGATCTTTTCCTCTTTCCACCATAGCTTGGGTATTAGGTCATCCATAATCATTATTTACTGGCTCTATTGTATGTTGGGTTTCCTCTTCTTGATCGTCATCTTCATCTTTTCCCTCTTGCTCAGGAAAACTCCTATATTTGGAAGTTGATTTCTTCCCCTTTTTCTTGGGAGGATGGGATCGTGCCTAAGGACATATGGCTTGTCAGTGTCACAAAAGTTTACAATTAGAACATTAAAAAGTTGATTTCTCATAATCTAGTACCTAAATGTGTTGAAGTTTTCCACATTTAAGTATATATTTATCTAGGAGGCCCTTGCTAAGATTTATCTCCAGGTAGATATAAGCATATGTGCACAACCTCACCAAAATTCTCTCAACATCGATTTTGATGTAGGTTCCCAAGGAGTTTCCTATTGATTCAAACACACAATAGAAATGTAGAGGTAGATTGGGTAGTTGAACTCATACTGGCACTTTGGTAATTGAGAGAGACTTTGGATCAAATTCTAGAAACCATAAGGTGATGAATAACCCCATAGTTCCCCAAAACTAGGGACCAATCACAAAAATCATTTTATAAGTGTCAGGGTAAATTTTAAGAGCCCATATCTGAAACCCCCTTAGGTTTGTTTAGGTGAATCTGATTCATAGCCTTGGAAAATTTGTAGGTTCTAAAGACATTTTTTCATTTCCAACTTTTCTATACAACCACTCATCTACATAGTGTAGCTGAGCGACCTAATTTTCTATTTGGTTATAACATGCTATTAGGTGACACATGTTGCCACCTGATTGCATCATGTAGTCAAGTGATACCTGTTTCCACCCAATTACATCATGCAGTTGGGTGACATCTGATACCATTTAGTTATGCCTTATAGTCAGTGACATCTATTATCACTCGACTACATGATGCCATAAGGTGGAAATAGGTGTTGCTCAACTGCATGGTACAATCGGATGGTAGTAGGTACCACTTGACTGCATAATGTGGTTGGGCATCATTAGATTGCACTCAACACCAAACACTGCTTGTTTGCATTGTATGCATGATCGGTTATCACTGGTCGCATCTACCAGCTAACTCTGTTACATCATGAGCCTATAAAAATCCCCCTTTGCCCTCATTTTAATAATTTATTCATTGGATTTTTCTTGTCTCACTCTCTCTAGTTGTACTTTTGACAAAAAGGAAAGCTATGACATCCAAATGGCTTTAACAAAGACAACATCCACAGACACAGGTATCATTTATAAATATATTTTAAAGAATTTATTATGTCCTAACTTCCTCAAAATGATGGAGTAGCCCGACACATATGTTGATTGGATTGACATGTGCAATTTTTGTGGCATCTCGACATGCCTCAGTATGATACTGACACAAACTTACTCAGATCTCTAATGGCTTGCTATGATAGTAGTGAGACTAGATTCCATGTGTATGTCAACACCAAATTGATTTCCTTTAGCACCTCTCCTGTGGATATCCATAATTTAATAGGCCTTACACACTACAATGCAAACCTTGTTACCACCAAAACCCTCTTATCTGATGATGACAAAAAGTATTTGGAGTCTATGTACAACTTAGCCATCGACCCAATTGGTAAGTGCTAACTTTATTATTGATATTTACATTTGTTTTTATAATTCGTTATTCCATGTTACTAGTCTCCCAATTGCATGTTTTTCAATTTCATTACAGATAATTGACTTAGAAGGAGGTCCAAGTGGATAAAATATCTAATCTATTTCTGAAATCTATTGTGCATTTCTTCCAGGCCATAATTGTTTTACAGAGAAGACCAAGGGACATTCCCTATTGGGATGTTTACTATATTATTCATTCTCTTGTGGGGTTAAAATATGACTGGTGCACCTATATATCAAGTAGAATTAGGACAAAGTTAAATTATGCTTTTACCAGTGAGAGTTCCATCATTTCATGCTCAATTTTTTTTTGAATCCAGAGGAGTGTCTTCTAGGGGTGGCATGTCATCAATAAAATCTTCAAGTGGTGAGATGTTATTGTTATTAATTCTTTCTAATGAAATAGAATCATTATCAGTGGGGATTTTTGCATGTCAAAGGGTTTTGAATTTATTCCACAATTAAAAAGAAAATTACTGATTTAAAAAAAGTTAATAAGTACCTATATTTTGAGTGCATGCCATTTATGCGATCATCTTTCCTAGGTTTTTTAAAAAAGAGAATATGCTCGATTAACTAGATAATTACTATGTTATTTTACTATTACCACTTGATACCATTCTAATGCATGGAGGATGCAACTGGGCAACATGATGAGTCAACCAAGTGGTGGATGAAGTCGGTAGTAGTAGTAGGATGCAAGACATAGTCAAGTGACTATACTTGGGTGATGACACCAGTTGGGTAGCAGTAAGATGCAGTTGGGTGATAGAGGTTGGGTGGTAGAATACTCAATCAAATGATAAATAGAGTCAAGCAGTTGCAAAGATGCAGTTGGGCAGTGACAATCAGGCAGATGCAAGGATGTAGTCAGGGGGCCTCAAGATTGAACCTGACAATGAGGTAAAGAATGAGACTTAGATCGTAACCCATGTGAACATATGTACTATATTTAAGATAAATTGTATGGCTTCTCATGGAATTATTGTAAATGAATGGAGAACCAACCCATATAAAAATTTACATACAAAATTTTTAAACGACTGGGTCCTATATACTACTCCTCTAAAATCGTGAAATATAATTTCCCAAAAATTGAATATTCATGAAGTAACGAATATTTGCCTTTAAAATTTACCCTAATAAGCATCCATAAAAAAAAAAAAGAACATTGAAAAAGCCTTTGGAGCAAAGAGAGATAACACACTATTTTGTCCATGTTGAGTGTATCCAGTGATACAAAGTTGAAGTGGATGGCCAAAAAATGTTAAATCTACAAATAATAGCTTTTGATTCTAAGTTTGACTTGCATTGGATCACATTCTCATTTGTAATATATACTATCGGCACCTCTTCCATGTGTTCAATAATATAGGTACTGGGGATTGCTCATGGCTTTAATGAACTTGGTTTAGTTGTTGAAATTTTCACCACTTCTTTAAAAGACACAAGTTTAGATGCTGAAGGCATCTCTGAACCCATAGCTCCTCCATGCAGTCACAACACCAAGAAAAGGGTGGAATCCTTACCTAGATTGTACCCTGACATAGGAGTATGATTCTCAAGTTTTTTTTTCAAATATTAGATGTTGTTGATACAGTGGAATCCCTTGAACGAGCTCAAGTTTCCACTTAAAATCTACCCTCTGATCTAGTGGTTGCACCCAAAGACAAATGGTGTTTCCAGAAAGGGCTTAGATCATAAGCTGAAATATTTACAATGTCATTATTATCATTGTGTGTATTGTATTTCCTTGTTATTGAAATCTAATAGAGATCTAAATTTTTGTTGTTTCAATTTATGTCTCATATTCCATTGTGTACTATGAGGGTTGCATGGTCTAAGGCACCTCTTAATTGAGAACCCTAACTATGACTGCATCATTTAGTATTAGGGCAAAGTTTTAGTCCTTGTTGATTCTTGTTTCTTTCCACATTTGTGAGTGTGGGTAGAAAGTATTTGTAGACCTATTCCAATGCGATTGTTGGGAAGAAGGTGTAAGTAAGGTTTTGATCCAAGATCATCACTTGGTACACGAATCTAGATATCCTAGGAAATGGCACATAATGGAGGCTTAGGTGGTAGATGACCTTGAGTTGTTAGAGTGCCAATATTATCAGATCTTGTGGGATTAGTGAGAAAAATGCTAGCCCAAATGGAGGCTATGGAATCCACACATCATCATGGTGTTGAATTAGTAGATGATGAAAGCGATTATGAGGTCGCAGAAGAAACACTTGAATATCAAGTTGTGGGAGAATAAGTTAATAAACCTAAAGATCTATTATTGTAAGTTGTTGTGAGAATGACAAGTAAACCAAAGTTGGACCCTAAAATTTATTTTGGAAGTTTAAGTGCAAACGAAGTCATTTGTTGGATTACTGAGTTAGAGAAATAGTTTGAGTATGAAAGTATGGAAGATCCTAGACATATTAATTTTGATGATGTAATGTTGAAAGGTCACACATCCTAATGGTTGGATCACATACAAGTTGTCAGAATACACAAAGGCAAATAAAATATTAAGAAATAGAGTAGATTTGTCGCAATCATTGCCCCTCACCATCAACACCTAATTTACCTTGAAATATTTCACTACTTTCATGCTTTGTATGGCCTTCTCTTTCTCCAACATTTTACCATCGCTCAAGCTCACTATAGAATGGAATGTCTTTTCACCGCATAACTCATTACTATATGAACACAAAACTCTATTTTTCACTATCACCTTCCTCAATAATATTAAATTATTATTTTTTAATATTTATATTAAAAAAAATATACAAAATTAACCACCATAAATTTTGAATGAAGTACACCTATAATTTTAGATTCTTTCGCTCTACAAAATTGTGATTTAAATGTTAAAAAAGAAAATAAAAATAAAAATAATAATTTACATTCTTTCTGGATAAACTCATGTTTGTGACCATGTGGCGATTGCAAGCCCACTTTTAATGTTTTAACGGATTTTCTATGACTTTCGTTGGCTTTTACTATTTGGAATTTTCTTATGACCAAATTTAAGAGTAGATTCCAATGCCTAGTAAACCCACCATTTGGATTTTTAAAAATTGAAATATAATTTAATTGATGTGAATGATAATAAAATATTTTTATATTATTTTATCAAAATATAATGGTAAGGTTGAATTGTAAATACTTTTAGTGAAATGAATAATGTTCGGATCTGAATATTAAACTAAAAATAATTTTAACAATTTATACATTTAATTTTAATAATTATAAAATTTATAACTAATTTTTTTTTTTTTTATGAATAATATTTTATAATAATATTTCATTTAATATAGTCTAATATGTTTCATATTATATTTTATTTTGTCTCAATCTATAGAACTAGATGAATTTCAAAAAGTAAGTTCTTTTTACAGGGAATGAATAATTATAAAAGGTAACATAATTATAACCTTATCTTTTTAATATTAAAGGTAACATAATTATTCAAAGCAAATCCCCTATTAAAAATATTTCTCCATATTTTATTTTATTTTATGTTTTTTTTTAAATTATATATCATTTTGAATATTGAGGAGTAGATTACATGTTTAGAGGGTGAGGATTGGAGCTCTGCAAATAAGGAGATGAAGAGTCATCTTTTATTAAAAACACTTCAAACCTTCTCCTTAGTTTTATTGGGTACCTTGGTTTTGTTATTGCCTCCTTTTTATTTATTGTATTTTATTTATTGGTGATTGTGATGTGTGTTGGTAAGCCACACCTTTGTCTTGGTCTTATTCTAAATTATTTCATTTTAGTGCCACTTAGTCTTTGTGTTAAGCACAACTTCGGGTTTAGAGAGATTTGTATGCATTTAATTGTGGTGGTTTATGGAGCATTTGGATATGGACATCAAAATTGTGTGAGGGTTAGGATTGAAGGGAAGGATGAAGACCATCTTCAATGAAGTCAGCCAAATGAAATATTTTTTTGAAAATTACCTTAACGAAATCTCTAATTCAGGGTTGGTAGTCGCAAAAGAAGGTGAGAGAAGTGAGAGCAAAAAGATTTTTAGTGATGTTCTGTAGCAAGAAGAGGCCCCTAGACACTCAGAAGGTGCAAAATTATTTGTTATGAAACTAGGCACGGAATGGACTAGAGGCATCGAGCAGGGTTCTAAGTAAATCAATAAGTCCCCGGGACTTTTTAAAACCCTTACCTTGTGTCCAAATGAAACTATGGAGAATAATTTGTGGTTGGAAGAAATTTGACTAAGAAATATTGGTTTTTTAATCTATTTAAATAGAAATTTGTTACCTTTTAGAAACTTTTTTGACAACTAGTTAAAATCTGTATGAGGGGAAAATATGGGTATTTATATTATTTTTTATAGAATGTTTTAGAAAGGGGTGTTCATGGTCATGTTTAAAAATTTGAATATGCGAAGGAGAGTCATAAGCAAGCCTTTATGGAGTGCGGGTCAATATGTGTTTAAGGCAATTCTATGGAATCTTAATGTTGACTGTAGTGATATTGTGTTCAAATCCTCTCCTAGATGGGTTGAAATTATGAATGTACCGATTTAATTATGGGACTTTCTTCCCTAGGATCTTATAATAATATGAGAAGTATTAAGGAAAAAGGATAAAAAAATATCGTTGATGCAGATACATGCTAGGTTTTTGATATCCTTGGAGCCATTAGAGGTTTTCCTGGAAACACTAATATTTAAGGTTAAAGGTGAATCCTTCTATCATTTGATTAATGGTTTGGGTGCTATTAATGCTTATTTTTTATATAAAAAATATTGCCACCTCAAAAATAATTGGCCTATGTTAAACATAAGTGGTAACAATATTAATAAGAATCAGAAAAGTGCTCCTTAGGCGAGTAGGGTTAAAAGTGATGTTTTTGTTGATAAGTCTATTATTGATGTGGTTATGAAAGATAATCCATACTTGGATTTAGATAAAAACAATGGCTTAACACCCCTTGATTCATCATTGGGGGTTTTTGACCTTAAAGGAATTGGTGAAGATGCCAATAACATTTATACCCTGGATTCATCTTCACTTGATCCTCCTTCTTATGTTGTTCCTCTATCTATTGAGAATGAGGTGGAGGTGGAAACTGACCCAATGTATTCAACCTTAGAACTTGAAGGATCTAGGGTTAATGAAGTTCCTTTTGGGGATTAAGATAAGATCCCTTCTCTCCTTACTAAGATACCTTAAGAGGAATATGCTATTTTTCATGTTACTTTCCTTGACCCAAGGATCTTTATCCCTAACACCTTGTTGACATATGATTCTAGGGTGTTAATGGATGAGTTTGTTCCCATGGTTGTTTCTTCTGTGATGTATGGTATAAGAGATAAATATCCACTTACTTCTCTAGACTCTAATGTTTCTCTTCCAGCTAGAAAGCCCAAAGGAGGAGTTAAGTAATTAAAAAGTGAGATAAATTATGTTTCCTTTCAAGGCTCAAGTTTTGGTGAGGATAGCAAATAACCCAAAAGTGGGGCTCAAAGAAATTTGGAGGATTCCAAAAATAAATCTAAGGAGAATAAAGTTCCATAATGTTTCTCTATATTTTATCAAAATAAAGGGGGGTCTAAGCCCTCAGGGCAACCCAAATAAATCCCCCTATTTTTATGAAGATTATCAGCTTGAATGTGAGGGGTCTATAATCCCTTGATAGAAAGCGTATTGTTAGATAATTTAGACAATCAAGAGAGAAAATTGACTTATTTTTACTTCAATAAGTTAAGGAAGTGGATTCTAAACTTGATTTTGTGCTCAACTTTATTTGGCCAAATTTGACACACTTTTCTACTTGCCACCATAGAGGAAAGGGTGGTGCATCACTATTCTTATTGATCTTGATTGGTTGGAGTCTATAGTTGAGCATATATTATCCCCTTGTCAAAGATTTGTTGGGTTGTCCTCGAATAAAATAAATAGTCTTTTGGGATGTTTAATGTGTATGCTCTTAATGATTATATGGATATAACAAAGTTGTGAAACTGGCTTTTTTCCAACTTTAAAGGTATCCCTTTAATTACTAGGGGTGATTTCAATATGATATAGAAGAAAGAAGATAAGCAGGGAGGTGATCCTCATGCTAGGAAAGGTCATGAGATTTTATTTTGGTCTAAGCTAAAGTATATTCATAAGCTTTGTGACCCCCTTAATAAAGGTAAAATGAAAATCAAAGGCATTTGGGCCGTGTAGTGCAATAATGAGGCCAAATCTAAATGACTTTACTCTAGGCTTGATAGATTTTATTTGAATAAGGACATGTTTAGTATATAATAGGTGGATAAATGTAACATGGTAAATGCATTTCTTTTAATTATCTCTTACCATCGTAGAGAGGATTACAAAGTAAGTTAGTCAAACATTATTCCATAAATAATGAAACATGCATAAAGAATTAACTAACCAAGCCTATCTATTCCTATGGGAATTACAAAGGATAACAAGAAACAAATGAAAGAAAGCAACACCATATTACCTTCCCAAATGGATTCACCATACCCATGTGGCTTAAAAACATGTTATACCTTGATCAAGCATCCTTGTCTTTGTCAATAATGGTGGTAAGCTCTTCCAATGCCTCAATAACACTCCATAAAACCTAGGCTCTTGATTCCAAATCACTAAACTAACCTATCAATGAAGCTTGCAAAAAAAAATTATGATCTAATGCAAAGTCTTTTGAAGATATTTAAGCATAATAACCTTGCACCAAAATAGCTTGAAAATGATGTTCATGGCGTCTCTATTTATAGATTTTTGAGATTGGTCAGGGTCAACCATGACCATCCATCTCAAGATTGAGATGTGTGGCCATGGATAATCCTCATATTTGGAATTAAATCAATAATTGTCTTCATCATGACCTTGAAATAAGGGGCATTGAAGAGGCATGAAAGGCATTAACTAGGCATGGGTGACCCATAATCTTGATATTTGTGGCATTTATGGCCTAGGGATATCTTCCCAAGAAATGATGTCACCTAATGATACAGATAATAAGAATCAATTTTCAAAAATATATATTCAACAACTCTCATGTAAAATCCACTTAAGCTCGTGATTTGGATTAATTAGAATTAAACAAGGTTAATCAACATTTGTGCAATTATTTGAAATTTGGCCCTCAATTAATTAAAATGGTTAGAAAGTCATATTACTGAATTGTAATTTGACTCGAGAAGAATTAGAAGGTGACGTTAGATGCACTAGAACCATATTTCCATTTAAGATGTTTCCAACACAAAATAATAAAGGTATGTAACGCGTACCAATGAATTTAGGAGGAAAGAGTGACCTAGAGCATAAAAGGTGAAATCATCATTTTGACTCAAAATAAATTGATCAAAGTTAGCTAGCCCATAAATTGCATTGCCCTATTTAAGGATAGTTTGACCTAAATTGGCACTTGTAAATGACAAGTTCAAACCATTTAGCATGTTTTATGGATTTTGACCTAAAATGTGCATTTGAGTGCAATTCGAATAAGATTGACAATCTCAACACAAATGGTGTTAGGAATTAGATGTCTACATTTTGCCCCTATTTGAGAAGGCATATCAAGACATTCAGGTACAACAACATTTTTTAAAAGAAAAAAGTTGTCAAGAAGAAATTAGAATAGACCCATGATGCCCCATCGAGAGGACATACTAGGACGAAAGAGAAAGATGAACTCTCAAAAAGAGAGAGAAAGTGAGAGGTTAACCCATGGAATAGATCACATCTGGATGAGTTAATGCTTGCACACATGATTACCATCAATGAACAAAATATAATTAGAGGTATAATAGGCCCTAGAAATGAGGGAATGGAAAATATACAATCCATAAATTTAAGGGACACACTGTAAATATACCCAATTTGAGAGTACAAGCTATGCGCTTATGACACTGATCAATACTGAGATAAGTTGCACACTAAAATATTTCCATCATGGGCATTAGTGTGGAGAGCTTAGAATTAGAGGAAAAGAGAGGGTTCTACTTCAAGAAGGGAAGCACCACTATAATAGGGTCTCTAAAGAGAATATAATAAGTAATCTAGTAGAGTAGATTTCATCGTGATAAGATAGTTTTGCCCCAGTAATTTTGATCATTGATAAAGAATAAAGAATGATTTTGACCCTGTAGAGCTGATTTGATTGAAACATGGTTTAGATGTTATGCCCCAGCATGGTTAATTAGTAAGCAAAATAGCTCAAGGATATAACCAAAAAGATAGGTTAAAGTGAGTGGACACAAACGTACATGCGATGGTGTAATGGCTTAGAAATCCATATAAAACCAAGCATATGAGAATGCACAATGTGATGAGAGAGATGAAAATAAGAATGGAGATAATCGAGTTAACCTCAATAGAAATTGAGCGTTGCCTACATAGTTCCATGGACTCATTTCCAACAAGATCTTCAGGCCAATGTAGCTGACCCAAGTTTGGGAGAGAATGGAATGAAGAATGATGAAAAATGAACAAGAATTGATTAGACTCACAATGTATGCAAAGAGATGCAGATCTAAGCATAGAATTGAGTACTAAAATGCATGTTACCTAGAAGCCTAATTACATATCATGAGCCTAGGTTTTACAAAGTGTTCTTGAGAATCATTCATTGGAGTTGATGTTGATGTTAAGATGTTGAGACCTGAGCACAAAGTGCTTGCTATAGTAAAATAAATTAGGCATCATAAATATGAATAACCTAGAATGACATAAGATTCCAATTACACTGAGCCAATTCAAATGCGGATATATATAACTAAGGATAAAGGTAAAATAATGACCAAAACTAGAGTTACAATGATTTACATTTAAACAAAAAAGCAAAAGACAAAGAAAAAGATAAACATAAATGAACCTAACTTGAAATCAAGATATGATCTATCAAGACTTAAGTCAGAACAAAAATTGTTTAAAAATGAAAGGCAAGGACATCTTAATGACATGAGACCAAGATATGAATAATTAAGATCCATGTGGAACATCAAGGTATTCTTGAACACAAAAGAGAAAAAGAAAGGAAACACAAGACCAAGAAATAAAAAGAGAAAAAGAGAAGAAATACAAGGAGAGGTGTGAAAGCACAAAAAAACACAACAAAACACCAAGAAAATTCAAATAAACACACACAATCAAAAGCCAAATTAATGCGGTTTAAAGACAAATGTTCATGCATATGCGGTAGAGGCGTTACTTTCTACCACATCATAACAAAGAGCAATGACAATTGTTCCCTATTTAAAAATGAACAATGACAAAAGAAATGGGAGAAGAGAAGAAAAGGAAGGGGTTGGTTGAGCTGACTCCAGATGTATAAGACAAGTGGACAATGCCTACATACTTCCATGGATGCATGTTCCAACATGAACTTCAGGCCAAATGTAATTCTCCCAGGAAATGTGATAGAAGAAAAATGATGATCAGACTAGCATGATTTATAGAAGAATTGGAAGATATGACAAACAAATGAGAATGGTCTGGAAAACAAGAAGTTGATGAGACAAGAAAGGATGATCTTGTAAAATGGCTAGTGTGTGGGATGAGATGAAATGAACTAGTGTTTCTGTGCTTGCAAAATGGAAAGAGCATTCAAAATTAATAGTTGCTCACAAAATAATGAGAGCATGGGATGGTGGAACGGGGATGTACAAATTTATATAAGTGTGAATAATGTTTTTATTCTTTTGTGGATCATGTTCTAATGTTTTTGGTATTTTCAAAGTATTTCTAATGTTTTTGGTGTTTTTGGGATAACATATGTACAAGGTAGGACCATCTAGTCAAGGAGATGCACATCCTATGAGTAGAGGTTATAATAAGATAGCTAAGCCGGTTGCAATGGCCCATGCTTGTAAATCAGCAAGAGTGAGGTTCTTGATAAAACAAGAAAGAGCAGTAAATACTAGTATTGAGAAAATGTGACTATTCACTTGTCTAAAGTTGCACATGACGGTCCTGGCTGAACTACTTTATAGAACCACTACTGAAGGTGTTTATAATGTTTATGAGACATAATCGAGATCATAATTGGTCAAGGGACAAAAAGTGTTCAAGCTTATAACATGTCCTAATCAAAACAAGGAATATGCTTCTCGAAGAGAGCAATCCAGAATGAGATGAAGAGTGTGTTCAAAGTGCCAAGGGTTTAAAACCTTTACTGTCAGGATTCATGAAAAGTGGACCAGGGTAATATAAAATGTGTTCAAAGTGAGATAAAAGGGGGGGGAGGATAAAATTACAACAACACAAGTTGCCCCTACATTAGGGGTCTTATAGACAATGATTCAAAGTTGTTCATGTATATAACCTCTTAAGGTGTATGATGTTCATGGGCTCTAAAAGTTCTTCACCATTAGGTTTAGCCATTTGATATGCTCCTGATCCATAGTTCACTGTGACAATATATAGTTGTAACCAATTAGGGTTGAAACTTGCCTTTCTTTTTGGGTTCAACATTTGTGTTCTTCTAGTTCTCTTTCAGAACTAAGTCACCAATCTCAAATTCGTGAGGGAGAATGCATTTGTTGTAGCTTCTCCATAGTCTATTCTGATAGACCCGCAATTTTTCTAGGGTATCCAAATGCTTAACATCAAGAAGTTCTAGTTCTTACAGTTGTGAGGCTCTATAGTCTTCATCATCTTCAATGTGCTCCAGTGATATTCTTAATGATGGGATCTCAATCTTGATTGAGATGATAGCTTTAGTGCCAAAAAAAAGGGAGTACATAGTAGCTCCAATTGGGGTGTGATGATTGGTTCTATAAGCCCAGAGGGTAGGAAAGAGTTTCATGTGCTAATTATGGCCAACATCATTGACAGTCTCTTTTAAGATGGCTAGAATGGTTTTATTTGATGCCTCAACTTGTCTATTGCCTTGTGGGTTATATGGAGTGGATTTTTTGTGCTTGATATTGAATTTTGCACAAAGAGATTTAACATCTTGGTTCACAAAAGATCCACCATTATTGGATATAATATGGGTTGGGATGTCATATCGATAGATGATATGGTAATGAATGAATTTGGCTGTTTGTTTCTTAGTAACATAAGTGAGAGGAATGGCCTCAATCCACTTGGTAAAGTACTCAATTGCAGTCAAAATGGGTTTATGGCCATCTAAAGATGTGGGGTTAATTTTCCCAATGAGATCAAGACCCCATGTTGAGAATGGTCATGGTGTTGTAATCAGTTGCAATGGTAAGGAAGGTGCATGTATCAAGTTGTCATACTGCTAAAAAGGAACACACTTTTTTACATAATTACAAGCATCGATCTCCATTTTGGGATAATAATATCCTATTTTGAGAAGTTTCTTTACTAGGACTACACCATTGGTATGGGACCCACACATTCCTTCATGAACCTCCTTTAGTGCCAGCTTGGATTCTCCAAAATATAAACAATGAAGAAGCATTCCATCATAGCCTTAAAGATAAAGCATGTTTCCAAGGAGGATATAACGTGTTAAGCGATGAAGGAATAATTTATGTTGGTTATTGGAAAGGTTGGCAAGAAATATATGGCTATGGAAATAGTTATAAAAATCTTGGTACCATGGTAACTCAGGTGAGGGATTAGGATCAACAATGGTGCATATCCTCTCTAAATCTAATAAAATATGTGCCAATTCAAGAAGATTTTCAATTAGGAACTGATACTCTTTAACACTGTCATGCATTTAAATCATGGAACCAATTATTGCCATAGTGTTAGTAGATCTATTGTTGAGTTGCGAAACTTGCTAAAACTTCAGATATTTAAAATGTGTTTTAAGGTTATCAATATTTTGCTTGTAAAGAACAAGATTATCATCTCTTATTTGATACTGATCAGTTGTCTGATTTATGATTAGCTACAAATCTTCATAGACCTTTAAGTTTGAATATCCCACTATATGGCAAGATGGAGCCTTGCAACCAATGCCTCATATTCAGCCATATTGTTTGTACACTGAAATTGTATATAGAATGCTTTGGGATCAAATCCCCCTGTGGCATGATCAATAATATGCCAGCTCCAAACCCTTGGGATGTGAAATATCCATCAAAATAGAGTGTTTATTGTTTAGGTTCTTGTGATGTTTGTTCTATCATAATGATAGAATCATTTGGAAGGTTAAAGTTGAGAGGTTGAGTGGCCATAATAGGAGTTTCTACAAGTTGGTCAGCAAGAACTTATCCTTTGATTGCCTTCTGATTCTGGTATCAATATCAAACTCACTAAGAAGCATAATCCATTTAGCCATACGTCCTTGAAGAGTTGTTTTAGATAAGAGGAACTTGAGAGGATCTACCTTGGTGATAATAATAGTTTTATTATTTAGCATATAATGTCATAATTTTTGAGTGGTGAACACCATAGCTAAACATGCCTTCTCAATAGGCATATAATTATGTTCATAGGCTACCAATGTGTGGCTTAAATAATAAACCACGTGTTCCTTACCATGATCATCATGCTGAGCTAAAAGTGCCGCCAGTGCATGTTATATGGCTGATATATAAAGAAGCAATGGCTTTCCTTGGGTTGGAGGTTGTAAAACTAGTAGATTGGCCAAATATGTTTTAAGCTTCACAAATGCTAACAATCCTCATCCCACTTAAATGTTACCCCTTTCCTTAAGAGGTGGGTAAATCGGTTGCACTTATCTTCCAATTGAAAAATGAACATGCATATAGACTGGATCTTGCCTTGTAGACCTTGAAACTATTTAAGATTATTTGGTGGAGGCATTTCCCTAATAACATTGACCTTTGCAGGGTCGACTTCAATCCCTCATTATGATACAATAAACCCTAGAAATTTTCTTGATGTGACTCCAAAGACACATTTATAAGAATTCAAGTAGACTTTATATGCATGAAGCCTCTCAAATATTCTTCGTAAAATGTCAGGGTGTCCCGCTCTTGTTCTTGATTTTGCTAGTATATCAGCAACATAGTCATCGATAATGTCATGAAAAATGATAATCATTGCATGCTTATATGTAGCTCCAACATTCTTCAAGCCAAATGGCATGATTTGATAATAGAATGTCCCCCACAAAGTGGTGAACATGGTCTTATGCTGATCTTCAGGGGATATCTTGATTTGATTGTAACCAGAAAATCCATCCGTTAAGGATAGTATCTCGTATCCAGCAGTTGAGTCGACAATCATGTCAATGTTGGGTATAGGAAAATCATCTTTGGGGCATGCTTTATTGATATCGTGAAAATTAGTACAAACATGTATGCCTGGGGTCTTTTTACTCACTAGTACTATGTTAGAAATCCATTCAGAGTAGTCCAGTGGTTTTATAAAATTAGCTCCTAACAACTTTTCTAACTTGGCCTTAACCAAAAGGGCAATGTGGGGATGCATCTTTCTCAACTTTTGCTTGACTAGTTTAGCATCAAGGTGAACAACAAGATGATGCACAACTAAATCTAGATCTAGGCTTGGCATGTCGGTGTATGCCCATGCAAAGATATCTATATAATCCCTAAGAATGGATATAATATGTTCACATTCTATTTCAGTAAGGGAAGCTCTAAGATACACATTTTTGAGATCCTTATGGGTTCCCAAATTCACTTCTATTGTGCTCTCCATAAGGAGTGTGGATCCATCCTCTATAATTGTAGGCAATGTATGGTCATGATCATCTTCCTATGCTATATCTTCTTTTTGTTCCTCCCAAAGATCTAGTTAATATGAAGAATCTGAATCTACATTATCAGGTAAAGGCCAATTGGAAAAAACCTTTGGAAACTCAAGATCAAGATGCTCAAATATTTGATGTTGTTCTGAAGAGATGCTTGTACTAGCTATGGAACTTGGGCTAGATGGACTTTCTACATCCTGAGGGGATGAGCAAACTTTCTCACTTGGGAGTGCCTGAAACAGGTTTTCACTCAAAGGCTTATCTTTTTATTTACTTTTTCTCTAATCAACAAGTGCCTCAAAGAGGTTTTCACCTGAAGATCTTGATGCTTGTTATTTATTATGACCAAGAAAGCTTGTCTACTCTCCAAAGTAGGTAGAATAATTCAATGAAAAATTAAAACCGTGCTTATGATCACCAATGGGGAATGCATCTCGTAGGCCCATGTATTTTTTAATTGAATCTTCATTTTGAAACTCATCGAGGCATTTGACCAAATTTTGTTGATCCCAATCTATGAGTTCATGATGAAAAAAGCATAGGTTACAGTGAGGGTTTACTTCAGGATGGGAAACACTAATGGTAAAGATATGATGTCCTACTTTAGGAGGGGAAGCACCACTAAGATGGATTTTTGCTTCAAGATGGGAAGCTCCAATGGTAAAGATATGATGTCCTAATTCAGGAAAGGAAGCACCACTAGGATAGATTTTTGCTTTAGGATGGGAAGCTCTAATAGGTGTTATGGTCGATATGACATTTGAATCAAATAAATCTGAGTCAGCAAGCTTATCAAAAAGGCTATAATGGGATGTTGTGTCATTATTAGGAGTCTCATTATTAGTCACTTCAGAAGAGTCACTATCAAATGTCATGAGGTCATCCTCTGGTGGTTTAAATCTGAAACCGTGATTCCAATTGAAAACTTCAATTGATAAGGGCTCTAAAATTCCTTGTGCTTGTGGGCCAAGGCCTTTCCCTGTATAGTCAAGATGATCCATTATCCTGTTTGGGATAGGATACTTTAGATTATGAAAATAATCCATAAGGCCTTCAAAATATAACCAATCTCCCTTGGTAAAAGCCTCTTGATCTTTATTTGGTGTAATTACAGGTACAAAAACCACATGAGGTTTTGGTTGCTTCTTCTTTGGTTGACAAATTTGATCGGGTCTGGTAGGAGACTGGGAAGTTTTAGGCTTACCAAATAGTTTAAGGGATTTTGGTAATTTTGTAATATGGAGGACATCCTTCAGATGGTACATGGAAATGATTGCATCTTTAATAATAACCTTCTTGGCCAAAGCTACAAGAAATGGATCAGCCAAAGTGGATCACCAGGATCTATATAATTAGATGGAGATGGATGAGAAATAATGGCTTTGTTCTTCTTTGCAATGAATTCTAAACCTAGGAAATAGTTATAGTTATGAAACTCTACTTCAAGATGTTTGCAGTACTAGTAGGGCTACTGATCAATGGTAATAGTAACCTCGATCCCATCATGGGGAAACATAAGGCATTGGTGAAGAGTAGATGAAAGTACCTATACTACATGGATCCAAGGATGACCAATAAGTATGTTATAAGGAAGCTCAATATCCAAAATATGGAATAATGTGTGCTGAGAAATAGACCCAACCATGACTGGCAACCAAATTGTACCAGATGACTCCCTCTTGGTGTTGCTGTAAGCCTTGATTGTAATAGTTTCTCATTGAATGTCTATATCCATGTAACCCAATCATCGTACCAATTTAAGAGATATAATGTTCAACCCTAAACCATTATCTATAAGAAATCACTTGATCTTGTGATCCATAATGATTATCTCAATGTATAGTGGGTTAATGTGGTTTGGTCCAAGGGTGGACATGTCCTTTTGATCAAATGTAATTTGCCGAAATGAAGATAAATGTCTAACTAGGTTCTAGAACTGATCAAGGTTTATATCATTAGGCAAAATAGACTCTTATAAAAGATTGTTGAAGATGGTTTTATGGACATTAGATGGCTACAAGAGTTTTAATATGAAAATTTATGTAGGGGTTTTATCTAATTGATCTGTTAGACTATAAGGTCTTTGAAATGTGGATTTAACTAGTTTAATCTTTGTTGGGACAATTTTCAACTTTGGAACTATTGGCACAATGTTCTCATTGGGTTTTTGGAAAGAAGTTTGTGAGGGCCCTAGATAGTATCTCACGGGCATCTAGTTGTAACTGCACAACTTAAGAGGTGGCAAGGAGTTATTATAATTAGAAGAGCGAGGCAAAGGGCCTTAGATGGTGACTCATGGGTAACTAACTGTATTGTTATAATTTTGGGTCTATGAGGAGAATTTATAATTAGAAGAATGTTATTGTTGTTCAGGATTAGTAACTCATGCAAATGGAGTAGCAATATGATGATGCAAAATCAACATGGTATTTCTAGGGAGAGAGGGTGCTGACCCTATAATGATGGGTCTTGTGTTATGAAGAACATGAGATTAGCCACGTGGCTTCACAGTAACAATGGCAATGTGGGTTATAAAAATTCATCCCAAAGTGTTATTATAGTCATAAGCTACATTGTTATAAGCCATATTATTAGTGTGGGCATTATGATCTCGATTATGCTCATTACGATTCTGACCTTGTTGTTGGTTCTGATTTTACCTCTATCCTTGATTGTGACCATTTTGATTATTTTTTGGTGGTGGTGGATCATGTCAAGGAAAGGGGTCTTTGTAGATTCCCATATCCTAATTTGTGTCTTGATTAGGGGATAACTTAATTTATAGCTCACCATTTTCAATAAATTCCTCAATAATGTGTCATAATTAAATGTAATGATACACTGTGACCAACAACACGATAAAAGTTACACCATTCATTCTCTTTGTACCAGTCTAGTTTTGGCTGCTCTTGAGGAAATGACATTGATACTGGCCATATAATTAAATTAGCTGCAGTGAGCTTTTATAACATTGTTTCAATTGATTCTCCTAACTTGCTAAAGACTCTAAAATTGTTATGAAATGTCCTTCGTGGAGGTTGTCTCTGCAAAGTAGGTAGTGGATTTGGAGGAGTTAATTGTACATTTGAAAGAAGCATAGCTTGTACTATTTGTACATGTCTTGTTTCTATTACCCCATTTCCAACCATGTTCTTATTTTTGCTAAAGCCCTTAGGATTGTCCTTCATAACTGCTTGAGTTGGTGATTTAGTCTGATTAGACGCTTGACCTTGCATAAAAATCTTAACAAGGCCTCTATCAATAAGAGCCTTCTCAATCTACACTCCTTTGTCAATAATTTCTTTAAATGAGTTAACACAAGATAAACATAGATTATGCATAACTTTAAGATGAAAATTCTATGCAAAGATATCAACCAACTATTTGTCTGGTAAATTGTGTTGAAAGTGTCCAGCCAGTGCTCTCCACCTTTGCAGATATGCAACAAAACTTTCATCATCACACTGCTTGGCTTTACATAAGTCAAAAATGTTCAATTCATGTTCTATGTTGTATGAGAAATGGTTAACAAATTTTTTTGATAAGTTATTTCAATCCACAACTGATCCCTTGGGTAGTTTAAGTATCCAATCAAGAGCTTGTCCTGCTAAACTTCGCATAAATAGTCGTAGTTAGTACTCACTACTATAAGCAACCTCTTGACATAAGACAAAGAATGCTTGTATGTGTTCACGTAGATCTCCTTTCCCTTTGTACTTGTCAAATTTGGGTGCCTTAAAATGAGGTGGAAAGGGGTTTTATAGAATAGATAAATCAAATGGATATGGGCATATCTCATCAAACTTGTACTTTTTAATTCTATTATTTGTCTCCAATCTTAAGGCAATTTCCTTCATAGAATTCCATTATTGCATGTTTGGTGCATTTATGGATTGGATAAGATGTTGTTGGGGTGGAATATGCCCCTGGTTTTGTTTCTCTTGGGGTGGAATGTGCCACTAGTTTTGTTGTTGTTGTTGGGGTGGAATGTGCCCCTGATTTTGCTGCTGTTGGGGTGGAATGTACCCCTGGTTTTTTTGTTGTTGGGGTGGAATGTGCCCCTAGTTTTGTGTGAATCTATAGGGAGCGTATGCCTTTTGATTCATGACTTGGTTCTGATTTTCCCCTTGAGTTGAGAACATAGGCCATTGATTCTTGGTTTGTAAAACAATCCCTAAATTTGGCTATTTTGCACTTTGCTGATTTCGAAATTTTCTATTTTTATTTACCAATCTTTGGGTTGGTTGAAAAGAACGAGCCAAATTATCTTGAAGGATTTCCTTAATTCAAACCAAATGTTTGGGTTTCTAAGTTTGTAAAGTAATAAGAGGTTCTTGATGATTGAATAACATATGTTTCGTGTCAAATGGAACATTTTGTAAGGCCTCTTGTGAATTTAACTGTTCGTTTGGATTACCTTGATCCACTATGGTAATGTTCTCATCCAATATTTGTTGTGTACTTTCAACCATATTACCTTGTTTTTTTGAATCATTATTGTGAATTAAAGTAGCAACTAGGGAGTTAATTAAGTCTACAACAAGTTGATTTGTATATCATTGACTTATTATCTTGATCTTAACTAGAAGATCTGGATTTGTGGGGTTTGACTCTCTTTGTATTTCCTTTCCTTTGTTAGAGGAAGAAGGTATGTCTATTTGGGCAAAAGCTTGCTCTTCCCATCACTGTTCTCCTTCTCTAACTAAGGTATGCAATTATTCTATAGGAAAGTAAGGTAGTTTAGCACCTGATTCTATCAATCTAAGAAGGGCTTCATCTTGATCTTCTTGGGGTTGATATCCATTGCAATCATCTTCAAATCTTACTTCTATGGAGATGTCATAAAAAATAATGGGGTTATCTTGACCATCATAAAATTACTCATCCTCATAACTAAGGCCATAAGAGGCCCCACTATGAGTGAACCTTTGAGTCATGTTTCAAAAGAGCTATTATGTGTATTGACTAACTATGGACCAATGTTTGGCAACTAATCAAAATATGCTTTGGCTCTTTTTTTTTAAACAAATAACCAATGTATCTATGAGACTATAAGGGAGGGTGGCTTGAAACCACCCATACTTTAGAAGATTCAATTCATGAGTTTACTCAACCTTTGGTAAAGTTGAAATCGTATAGATCGGAAGAGAGTAAGGTAACTCAAAGACCCAATGTGAAAACTAGTACACCAAAGCCTAGATCTCTATGATACACCCACACTGTAAAAGCTAGCTACAACTTTGACAAGTTGACACTAAAATTTTAGCGAAAAGCTCTTCAAATTATGAAGAAGATAAAATGAACTAAGCAACTCAAGATGTAAAAACATACGCAAATCACTAAGTATAAATCGAGGACCAAATAGGCAGCACAACATCACCACATGATTCTAGTAAGATAAAATATGTTAAGGACTCAAAGCGTGAGTGATACACAAGATGACTTGAGTCCACCAAGATGATAATGTGATTTTGAGTCTTAATAAATGACCTTCGATCTAAATGGAAAATTGAACCCAAGTTAAAACAAGCTTAGTGTACAAATGGCAAACCCACTTTGACACACCAACCCTTAGAACTCAAAAAAGTTCAATTTCGAATGTGGATTATAAATGAAGGATTTAAACAAATTGGGTAAAATTTCTAGACTCAATTGGGTAGCATGATTGCACCAAAGTGGATGACATGACACAAATCTTTTGATGATAATTTGAATAAGGGAATGGTGAATTTTCCATTTGGACAGCGTAACACCTCCCTTGCTCAAGAAAATTGAGGACAATGTGTTTTGGTTAAGTTCATTGAGTTAACAAGTAGTTTTAGACACAAATTAAGACCAAGTAAATGTTAGGGTGTGGAGCTAAAAACTTCACCAAGGAGCATAGTTTATCAGGTTCAGGTCTACACAGACACCGGCGTCAGTCAAGAGCGACCGACGTTGGTCACAGGCAGTTGCAGAGACGCCGACGTCGGCAGAGAATCAGCCGACGGCGGTCACAGACAAGCAGCAGGAACCGACGTCGGTTACCTGCGTGTCCAGAAAGCTATTTCCGTGGATAGAAGCGAGTGTTTGCATGATAAGTTTGAGTTGTGGACTCAACCACGCGTCTCTATTGTTAGCATTACTATTTTTAGAGCCCTTGTTCAAGTGGCTTAACTGCTTGTTGGTTGTACATGCTCAAGTCTCCTAATTCTATATGTAGAATTAGATCTTCTTAGCTTAGTAGTAGTTTGTAGTGAATTATTGTAATTCATTGTATGAGAAGAACAATACAAAATTGAATCAATCCAGGCTTGTTGGAGTTGATTGTTCTTGAGAGAGAGCTCTTGAGGAATTGAGATCTATTAAGAGATCTATACACCTAGGAGAGGTGTGGAAGAAAGAAGCTTTCTTCAATTGTATTCCTTTGTAAAGAGTTTTGTTAATACAAGTTTTCAGGGTGTTTTCTTGTATCTCTTGTTCTTGTTATTATCATTCTAATTACTTGTCAATCTGGTTTAATTCTGCGTTTATTGCTGTCATAATTGTAATCTATTGTTGGATTGATCCCCCAACAAGTGGTATCAGAGCCTTGGTTACAGGTTCAGAGCTTGATAATTGGTATCAAAGTTCAGGTTCACTAACAGGTGGTTCAGATCTGTGTAGTGTGTATTGATTATAGGTTCTTACAGGGATTTTTGTTTGAGTGGGAGAAGCAATGGAAGATGAAAGTAAATTAAGAATGGAAAAGTTCAATGGCAAAAATTACCAACACTGGAGAATGTAGATAGAGGACTATCTGTATCAGAAAGATCTCTACTTACCGTTAGGAGGTATTGCAAAGAAGCCCAAAGACATGGAGGATGAAGAATGGGAAGTTCTTGACAGAAAGGCTCTGGGGTCTATAAGACTGAGTCTAGCATCCACTGTGATATCTAATTTATCACAGGCAAAGTCTACGGTAGAGTTGATGACTATGTTAGCAAATTTGTATGAAAAACCCTCAGCTTCCAATAAGGTATATCTTATGAAGCAGTTATTTAATTTGCATATGAATGAAGGTGGATTTGTTTCTACCCATCTGAATGATTTCAATGGTATTGTGAATCAATTAAGTTCAGTGAATATAGTGTTTGATGATGAGATAAAAGCTCTTTTAATATTATGTTCTTTGCCTAAAAGCTGGCATGGCTTAGTAATGGCAGTAAGTAATACTGCATCTGCATCAAATATTTTGAACATAGAGGATGTTGTTAGTGTTATCTTGAATGAGGAAATACGCAGGAAAAGCACAGAAGAGGCATCCGGGAATGCTTTAAGTTTTGAGAGCAGGGGAAGGCAGAAAGAGAAGAGCAAGAAAGACAGAGCAAGATCCAAGTCAAAGGGGAAAGGCAGATCTAAATCCAGAAATGGCAGGAAGCCACAATGCTGGAATTGTGGAAAGATGGGGCACATAAGCAGAGATTGTTGGTCAAAGCCTAAGGAGGACAACCAGCATGAAGGAAAGGAAGAAGCCAAGATTGCAGGTATTGCACAGGATGCTTTAATTTTCTCTCTGCACAATAATATAGAATCTTGGGTATTAGATTCTGGTGCATCTTTTCATGCTACTCCTAACAGGGAATATTTCAGTGACTATATCCATGGAGATTTTGGAATAGTGTATCTAGGGGATGATGAGCCCTGTAAAATAATTGGCAAAGGTAAAGTGCAGCTGAAGATGCAGAATAACAACACATGGGTGTTGAGAGAAGTGATGCATGTTCCTAGCTTGAAGAGAAATTTGATTTCTGCAGGAAAGCTAGGGGATGAGGGTTGTACAGTAACTCTCATAGCAGAATCTTGGAAGGTGACCAAGGGTGCACTTGTTATGGCCAGAGGTAAGAGAGAAGGTACTCTCTATTTGTGTAATTGTGTTACTAACAGATCTCCTTCTGTATTGTCTACTTCAGATGTGGACGCTAAACTGTGGCACTCAAGGCTTGGCCACATGAGTGAGAAGGGGATGTCAATTCTTAAGTCCAAAGGTATGCTTTCAAATTTAAAAGGCATAGATCTAGAGTTTTGTGAGCACTGTGTATTTGGAAAATAGAAAAGGGTTAGTTTTCTCAAAACTGGGTCTACTAAGAAGAGGCACAAGTTGGAGCTTGTTCACACAGATGTGTGGGGACCGGCTCAGGTTGCTTCCATTGGAGGATCACAGTACTATGTATCTTTCATAGATGATGCCACAAGAAAGGTATGGATCTATTGTATTAGGAGAAAATCTGATGTATTTGATACTTTTAAAGTTTGGAAAGCTATGGTTGAGAATGAAACAGGTAAAAGATTAAAGTGCCTGAGATCAGACAACGGTGGTGAGTTCTGCAGTCATAAGTTCAGAGATTATTGTTACATGCATGGAATCCATAGGCAAAGGACGGTTCCAAGGACACCTCAGTAGAATGGTATTGCTGAAAGGATGAATAGGACAATAATGGAGCGTGCAAGATGTATGAGATTGCATGCCGGTTTGCCCTTACAGTTTTGGGCACAAGCTGTTGACACTGCAGTGTACCTGATTAACAGAGGACCCTCTACAGCTCTAGATGGTGGTATTCCAGAAGAGGCATGGACAGGTAAAAAGGTTGATCTCTCATATCTCAAAGTTTTTGGTTGTGAAGCCTTTGTGCATATAGATAAGGAAAATAGAAAGAAGCTTGATGCTAAGTCTATGAGATGCACGTTTATAGGCTATGGCTCAGATGATTTTGATTACAGATTGTGGAATCTAGAAACTAACAAGGTAATCAGGAGCCGTGATGTTGTTTTCAACGAAAGAGTGATGTATTGTGATCAGCTAAGGAAGTTGAATCAGTCTGAGCAGAGCAATGGTGAATTGGATGAGGTGAAAGTCCAAGATGAGCTCGCGGGAAAAAGAAATAATCACTTACAGGAAAACACAGAGACCGACGTCGGCAGGTTAGGAACCGGCGTCGGCAAGACAGAGACCGACGTCGGCCGTACAGGTACCGAGGTCGGTCAGGCAGAACCGACGTCGGCCAGTAACAGGTCTACAGGTGACCGAGGTCGGTCACTGTCAGAGAATTTGGGTGGATAGCGTGTTGTGGACGAGTCTCAGACACCCATCAGGAGGTCAGAAAGGGTGAGTAAGCCTCCAATTAGATATTCTCATTCTTTATATTATTTATTGCTAACTGATGGTGGAGAACCAGAGAGTTTTGAAGAAGCAATACAGGTGGAGTCCAAGAGTGAGTGGGAGCGTGGCATGGTCGAGGAGTTGGAGTCCTTAAGAGAGAACCAAACATGGGATTTGGTTGAATTGCCAGCTGGTAAGAGAACACTTAAGAACAGATGGACCTACAGGTTGAAGGAAGGCGAGAATGGACATATGAGATACAAGGCCAGATTAGTGGTAAAAAGATTTGCACAAAAGCTAGGTATTGACTTTGGTGAGATTTTTTCTCCTGTTGTTAAAATGACTTCAATAAGGGTTGTATTGTCTTTGGTTGCTTTTGAAGATTTGCATCTTGAGCAACTAGATGTTAAGACAACGTTTCTTCATGGAGATTTAGATGAGAAAATTTATATGGAACAGCCAGAAGGATTCAAGGTCAAGGGTAAGGAGAAGTTTGTGTGCAGGTTGAAGAAAAGCTTGTATGGCCTCAAGCAAGCTCCTAGGCAATGGTACTTAAAATTTGACAGGTTTATGACTGAGCATGGCTACAGTAGGTGTCAATCAGACCATTGTGTGTATTTCAAGAGATTTGATAACGGTAGATATATTATTCTATTGTTGTATGTAGGTGACATGCTGGTTGCAGGGTCTCACATGCAGGATAGCTCAGAGCTTAAGGTAAAATTAGCTCAAACGTTTGCTATGAAGGATTTGGGAGTAGCAAAGAAAATCCTTGGCATGAGCATTAAGAGAGACAGGAAAAATCACAGGTTGATATTGTCTCAAGAAGATTATGTGGACAAGGTGTTGAAACGGTTCAATATGCAGGATGCTAAACCGGTAAGCACACCTTTGGCTGGACATTTTAAGTTAAGTAAAGAACAATGTCCTAATTCATATGATGAGGTAGAGTACATGAGTAAGGTTCCATATTCTTCTGCAGTAAGGAGTTTGATGTATGCAATGGTGTGTACTAGATCGGATATTGCCCAAGCAGTGGGAGTGGTAAGTAAGTATATGGCCAATCCAGGTAAGGAACATTGGAAAGCAGTTCAGTGGATCCTTAGATATCTGAGAGGAACCAGCAGTAGGCACTTGTGCTATGGAGGTTCAGATACTTCTCTACATGGCTATGTAGATTCAGATATGGCAGGTGATTTGGATGGCAGGAGGAGCACTACAGGTTATGTTTTTACTGTAGGTGGAACGGCGGTTAGCTGGATATCTAAGTTGCAGAAGGTTGTTGCCTTGTCAACTACAGAAGCAGAGTATATTGCAGCCACAAAAGCTAGCAAGGAGATGATATGGATGACACGGTTCATGGATGAGCTTGGTAGGGAGCATGAGAGTTACAGATTGTACAGTGACAGTCAGAGTGCAATCCATTTGGCTAAAAATTTAGGTTTTCATTCAAGAACAAAGCACATACAGCTAAGGTATCACTTCATACGACAGGTATTGGAAGATGGTGAGTTGAAGCTGGAGAAAATCCATACAGATAGGAATCCTGCTGATATGCTAACAAAGCCAGTTACAAAGGAGAAGTTGAATCTTCATTCAACTTCTATTGGTCTTCATGATTAAGTTGAAGATGGAGGAGCTAGAAGATGTTGCTGTACAGGTACTGGTGCAGCTGTTTATTTCCAAGTGGAAGATTGTTAGGGTGTGGAGCTAAAAACTTCACCAAGGAGCATAGTTTATCAGGTTCGGGTCTACACAGACACCGGCGTCGGTCAGGAGCGACCGACGTCGGTCATAGGTAGTTGTCGAGACGTCGACGTCGGCAGAGAATCGGCCGACGGCGGTCACAGACAAGCAGCAGGAACTGACGTCGGTTACTTGCGTGTCCAGAAAGCTATTTCCATGGACAGAAGCGAGTGTTTGCATGATAAGTTTGAGTTGTGGACTCAAGCACGCGTCTCTATTATTAGCATTACTATTTTTAGAGCCCTTGTTCAAGTGGCTTAATTGCTTGTTGGTTGTACATGCTCAAGTCTCCTAATTCTATATGTAGAATTAGATCTTCTTAGCTTAGTAGTAGTTTGTAGTGAATTATTGTAATTCATTGTATGAGAAGAACAGTACAGAATTGAATCAATCCAGGCTTGTTGGAGTTGATTGTTCTTGAGAGAGAGCTCTTGAGGAATTGAGATCTATTGAGAGATCTATACACCTAGGAGAGGTGTGGAAGAAAGAAGCTTTCTTCAATTGTATTCCTTTGTAAAGAGTTTTGTTAATACAAGTTTTCAGGGTGTTTTCTTGTATCTCTTGTTCTTGTTATTATCATTCTAATTACTTGTCAATCTGGTTTAATTCCGCGTTTATTGCTATCATAATTGTAATCTATTATTGGATTGATCCCCCAACAGTAAACTAATGACTAAAAACAAATGTCTTAAGTCTAAACTGACAAGATATGGCAAAGTGGGGTCTACTTAACTAGAAAGGTTTCGATCATTCTAAAGGAATCAATTGCACAATGACTTTCATGTCAAATGATGCAAAAGACAAGCACATAAATTAGCTGATCGTGGCATTGGCTAATTATAAAAAGTTCTTGTCCTTTTTACAACCACTACATTATGTTGTTTGCTTAGTATAGTGTGATGTCCAAATGTAGATACGTCCCATGTGTAACTCCAAAGGAGTCAAATGAAGTCAATGTCAAGAGGTGAAACCTAGGTCAAAGCTTCCCTAAAGAACTCATGGGAGGTAATGACGTCCCCCTTGCAAGCCAAGATGCATAAAAATAAATAAAGCATGAAATTAGAAAGACTTTAGGGTCATTTTCAAGATCACCCAAACTTTGGTGAGTTTTTGGGGAGTGATTTAGATGATATTCTTTCTAAGCCTTGGACTAGGCTATTTGCAATAGGAATGGCACTTTTGATTCCAAGGGTTCCCTAAAGGGGACACATGGAAGAACATACATGCAACATTCCTCTTTTTTCCCAATTAAAACCTAAGTAAAAAACTATTACAAACAAAAATTGATAAGTGTGTTCAATTTTTAAACCCAAATGAAATGTTTGGTAGTGTTTATTTGACCCCTTGGTCTTAGTTGCAAACTTTGAAAACATTCACCAAAACATCTAAATTATTTTTTAAACACAAAAATAAACTTCCTAATTGATTTTTAAGCATGCAAGATGTGATTTAAACATGTTCTTATCAAAACAAAAGCTTGTTCTTATAGAAAAAATGTTAGCACGTCTCTTAGCTTTGAAGTTATTTTTAGCTTAAAACAATGAACTTAAAAAAAGTAGCTCTCGAGTTTGTGTTTTTGGAAAAACACAGTTATTGACATCAGTTATTACCATCAACGTTGGTTACTTTGGCTAATCAAGATCTAACTGATGTCAATTTTTCTAACCGACATCAGTTAAGTTAGGTAATTGATGTCGGTATTTCTTATCGACGTTGGTTACTGTGTAAAACTGTGGCATACAAAAAATGGAAAAATAAAGTTATAAAATCAACTTGCACAAGTTTTAAAGGTCCAAATAGATATTTTAGAGTTTCAAAGTGATTTTTTTAGGTGTGAGATGCTTCTTGTCCTACCAGGCATGCCAAGATGTAGAGAGGCTTACAAAGCAAGTTAGTCAAGCATTAGTCCATAAACAATGAAACATGCACAAAGAACTAACTAACCAAGCCTATCTATTCCTATGGGAATTAAAAAGGATATCAAGAAGCAAATGCAATAAAGAAACACCATATTACCTTCCCAAATGGATTCACAATATCCATGTGACTCAAAAACATGTTCTCCCTTGATCAAGCATCCTTGTCTTTGTCAACAATGGTGGTAAGCCCCTCCAATGCCTCAAGAACGTTCCATAAAACCTAGGAACTTGATTCCAAATCACTAAACTAGCCAATCAATGAAGCTTGCAAACAAAATCTATGATCTAATGCAAAGCCTTTTGAAGATATTTGAGCATAATAACCTTGAACCAAAATAGCTTGGAAATGATGTTCATGGCCTCTCTATTTATAGATTTTTGAGATTGGTCAGGATCAACCATGACCATCTATCTCAAGATTGAGATGTATGGCCATGAATAATCCTAATATTTGGAATTAAATCCATAATTATCTTCATCACGACCTTGGAAGAAGGGGCATTGAAGAGGCATGAGAGGCATTAACTAGTCATAGGTGACCCATAATCCTGATAATTGTAGCATTTATGGCCTAGGGATGTCTTCCCAAGAAATGATGTCACTTAATGATGTAGATAATACAAATCAATTTTTTAAAATAAATATTCAACAACTCTCATGGAAGATCCACTTAAGCTCTTGATTTGGATTAATTAACCTTAAATAAGGTTAATCAATATTTGTGTAATTATTTGAAAATTGGCCCTCAATCAATCAAAATGGTCAGAAAGTCATATTACTAAGTTATAATTTGACTCAAGAAGAATTATAAGGTGATGCTAGATGTGTTGGAACCGTATTTCCATTTAGGATGTTTCCAACACAAAATAACAAAGGTATGTAGCGTGTACTAATGAATTTAGGAGAAAAGAGTGATCCAGAGCACAAAAGGTGAAATCATCATTTTGACTCGAAATGAATTGATTAAAATTAGCTGGCGAATAAATTACATTGCCCTATTTAGGAATAATTTAACCTAAATTGGCACTTGTAAATGACAAGTTTGAACCATTTATCACGTTTTATGGATTTTGACCTAAAATGTGCATTTGAGTGTAATTCGAGTAAGATTGACAATTTCAACATAAATGGTGTTAGGAATTGGATGTCTACAACCATCACCCCATTGAGATTATTATCCTCCTCAATTATGAGGTTAAATCAAATAGGGATGACTGAAAAGGTCACTATAAGCTCAAATGTTTCTCACTTGAATGATAAGGAATGTAGAGATGGTCTTGAGGTTTTTTGGAATGTAGTCAAAATGGTTTGTGAGTCTAACTCAAGTAGTGATAATTGGAACAACATTATTGATCTAAGTAAGAAGTTTGTGAGAATATTTGGATAAATAAAAGCTAAAAAAATAAAGAAGGCTACTATAAATAATTAGTAAAAGTCGATTAATATTTAAAATGTTTTGCAGAAGGACCTCTCCAATGATGAACTTCTTAAGAATTTGACTATGCTTAAGCACTATATTAGGCAAAACCAAATGTATATTGTGAGAGGAAATCAAATTTGGTGTAACAAAATTACTTAGATGTTCACATAAAATGATTTTATATCGCACCAAATAAGCAAATATGAGAGATCACATATCAATAATTGATAGCAAATCAAAATATTAGATAATATAGTAAAGCCACTTCAAGGGGGCAACCTCCACAAAAATGCACTAATAGTAGAATACTTAACATAATCAATAAAGACTAACCACTACCTCTTATATATAGTCTGCTTAGCCAAGGTTATTCTATAGTTTGACCTATCTACGAACATACAAAAATTTAACAAGTATATAAAAGAGGAATGTAAGCCACAAGTCGACCACACATATCCCTAGACAAACCAATGGTTAAGGGCATATCAAGCCCATCCCCTTAAAAAAAATGTTGTCTTCAATGTTGTGGCAACTCTAGATGTTGTTTCACAAATGCTTCATCCTCTCAATTGGTAGCTTCACATGGTAGATTCTTCTATTTGATCAGGTGCTCTATAATCGCTCTAGAACGTAGTTGCTTAGTGCGCATGTGAAGGATTGCTTCATGATCAAGAACAAATCTACCTTTCATAATTTAGTTTGAATGGAAACTCTATTTCCAATGAATTTATTCAGGCATGATACATGAAATACTAGATGTATGCGAGTGGATGAAAGAAACTCTAAATTCTAAGCCACACTACTAATTTTATACAAGATCTGATAAGGCCATAATACTTAGGGGATAACTTGTTATCCTATTTTTTTGCTTTAATGACATCTGATTATATGGCTAAAAGTGAACAAGACCCAATCACCAATGTTAAAATGCCTCTCACTTTTGTGTTGATCTTCCTGTTGCTTCATACGATTCTGGACCATAGCAAAATTTTCATGCAAACTTACAATGACCTCCTATTGATGGTGAATATGTTCTTCAACTGCATGAAACTTAGGATGGACCTTTAAGGTTGAAGTGATGGATGGAGGGTGGTATCCCTATAGTGCCACAAACGGAGACATTTTAGAAGAACTATGAACAGAAGTATTATACCACCATTCAACAAGTGGTAACCAATGAACCCATTTATCTTGTTTATTATAAATAAAACAATGGAGATATCCTTCTAGACATTTGTTGACTACCTTAGTTTTTCCATCAGATTGAGGATGATAGGATGAAATATGAGCCAACTTGGTGCCCAAACATGTAAATAACTTAGTCCAAAAATTACTAGTGAAAATGGGATCTCTATTACTAACAATGATCTTAGGGGTCTCATGCAGTGTCTAAATTGTATTGAAAAAATTAATAGCTACTATACTAGCAACAAATGGCTGTGATAAAAAATAAAAATGAGCATACTTACTAAGATGATCCACAACAACCATGATAACATTGTGACCATCATATCTTGGTAACCCTATAATGAAATCCATAGATACTTCTTCTCAATGCTAGCTAGGGATGGATAAAAGCTATAAAAGACCTAGGGTTTTGATGGTTTCACCTTTGTTTTGTTGCAAAATCATACATTCCACCACATATTTTTTGACATCCCCCTTTAGTCCTTCCTAAAAAAATCCTACTTGATTCTGTGATAGGTTTTTAAAAACCTTGAATGATACCCAATCGGAGTTGCAAGAAGTTCCTGAAAGATTTTTTGTTTAAGAAGAGAATTCTTACATAGGTACAATCTATCTTTATACCATAATACATTACCCTTCCATGTGAATTTCTCAAATCCACCTAAACCTTGTTGAAGATTTTGAATCAAATCATGGGTAGCACTATCATGTTCCCATTTTGATCATGCTTCATCTAGCCAATGTGCCTAGAAAATGATTGTGGCACATAGCAATGCCTTAACTTATTCATCCTTAATAGATAGTGCATATACCACCACATTGTCCTTGCCTTTTTTGTAAACTATTTCAAAATCATATCCTAACATCTTAGTTACCCATTTATATTATTCTTCAAATGACAACCATTGTTCCAAAAAATATTTGAGACTATCACAATTAGTCTTTACCTGAAAGTGATGACCCATCAAATAAGGTCTCCATTGTTTGACTGCATGCAAAATGGACATCATTTCCTTCTCATAGATGGGCTTGTGCTGATTTTTACCCTTTAGTTGATGACTTTCAAATGCAAGTGGTCTGCCTTCTTGTATGAGTATAACACCCATACCATACCCAGATGCATCACATTCAACCACAAAAGTCTTAGAAAAATCAAGAGTGGCCAATACTGGAGTAGTGCACATATCCAATTTCAATTGTTCAAATGTCTAGGGAGTTGCATCAGTCCACTGAAAGGAGTCTTTCTTCAACAAAGAGGTGAGTGGGGCTACAATACTACCATAATTTTTAACAAACCTATGATAGTAACTAATTAGCCGCTGTAGTTGCTTGAGTGTCTTAGAAATTGGCCAGTCCACCATTGCTTGGATTTTTTTAAGATCCACTTTCACTCCATAAGAAAATAGATGACCCAAATATTCAACCTCACAAGCCCCAAAAGTACATTTTGAAGGTTTGGCATATAATTGATGTTGTTCCAAAATGGAGAGTACCTATTTCACATGTTGCATATGGTCTTCCCAATTTTTACTGTAAATGAAGATATCATCAAAGAATATCAGAATAAATTTACCCAAAAATGTCCTAAAAATAGTATTCATCAAACTCTAAAAATTAGAGGGTGTATTTGTTAGACCAAATGACATAACCAAAAACTCATAATGGCCCACATAAGTCTTGAAAGTTATTTTAGGTATGTCTTCATCATAGATCCAAATTTGATGATACCCAGAATGTAGATCTAACTTGGTAAAATAAAAATCACCATTCAATTCATCTAGAAAATCATCAATGATAGGAATAGTAAACTTATCTTTCATAGTGTACTTGTTGTGTTCTCTGTAGTCAGGGCACATCTTCCAAGTGTCATCTTTCTTTCTCACCATGACAACTGGTGAAGAATATTTGCTTTGGCTATGGTGAATGATTCTTGCATCCAATATATCCTATACCATCTTTTTAATTTCACTTTTCTAGGCATAGGGATACCTGTATGGCCTGATGTTAGGTGGTGTACTACCAAGAATAAGTTTGATATCATGGTCATGCATGTGGCTAGGTGGAAGTCCTTTTGGCATGTCACCACAAATAAAAGAATGGGCATCAATCACTTGTTTTAGATCAAGAGGTCAAGATGGTTGAGTTGGTTGTACTTTCATGGAAAAAATTGAGCTACAAACCCTTTAACACCCTTATAGAGAATCTTTGTCATTTGATGAGAGCTAACAAGTTATGGATATTTAGCCCTTAATCTCCTTAGTTTAAATGTCCTTTCTTTATAATGAAAACACATGAATAATTCTTGGAAATTCATCTCAATAGAGCCCAAAGTGGTGAGCCACTATACTCCTATAACAATATCAGCTTCACCCATGGGAATAAAAAACATAGGATAATCCAACAAGTAGTCTCCCATGGCCAGCTTAACACTATGACATTTTCTTGAACAATTGACAATACCACCATCTACAATCATAACCTAAAATTCTAGAGCTAGATAAATGAAATAGTTCAAATGAGTAGACAACTTATTGTTGATGAAGTTATGTGTGCTCCCATAATCAATCAAGACAATGACCTTCTATTTATTAAGGAAACCTATCACCTTAAGAGTTTGGGGAGTATTAATACCTGAAAGAGCATGACAAGAAATAGTAGGCTGAGAGTCTTCAGATTCCTCTTTAGGACCTTCTACATCCTCAGCATGTACTACTTCATCATCTTCATCGTCATTGGCACCTTAAATGTAAAATAACTTCTTTTCAGAATAATGATGGTCTTTGCTCCATTTGATGTCAAAACCATAACACAACCCTTTGGCTCACTTCTCCTCAATTTGTCATTATGTTAATCTGGTGGGCTATGGAAATGATGGTGTTGGAAAGGTGTGATCATGACCAGTAGTGAAAGTTTTCCTTTTGACCATCTCTTTTTCTTTTACCATACATGTCCTAGGTATAGATTTTGATACAGATGTTGGGTTAAACATTTGAACCTCAAATTAGATGCTATCTTTGAGACCACCCAAAAATAGATCAATTAAATTTTCCTCAATGATATCTTCCACCCATAAAGAGAGATTCTAAAACTGATGAATATAATATTTCATAGTTCTTGATTGTCGTAGTTTGGCTAATTGGCTGAAATAGTTCTCAGAGACATTATTCTGATAATGAGCCAACAATTAATCAGTGAAAATAGACCATGTAACAGGAGCACCATTCTTTTTATTTTGAGCACATAACCAGTGATACCAAATGAATTGCTTAGGTTCCAGATACAGAGACACCACTATCACCTTCTGAGAACTAGGGGTTTGATGCAACTCAAATAAATTCTCAATTTGGGTAATCCAAGTGAGAGGATCCTTACCATTGAACTTACATATGCCCACTTTTGAAAACATCAGTTTCATACCAGCATAGGAGTTGTTGGTGTTGAGAGGAGTATTTGAATGCTAAAGTAGAGGGTTGTTTTCTTGAAACTAAGATGTGAGGGTAGCCAAATGCATAGTGATATGATGCAATTTATTTTGAACCTTATTAATCTCTCTGCACATCCCTAAACATCATCTTGGACTATAAAAAAGTCAGCATGCATCACCAAGTTATTTATGTCTACTTAAAGCTGAAAAATTGTCAGATCTGAAATTCCATATTTTATTTTGTCAGTAGGAGTCTTAGAAGTTTCTTGCCCCTCTTTTCTTCCTCAAGTACTAGGACCTACTGTATACAAACATTAGGAGGGTTTTTACCTTAAAAAAGTGTACCAAGAGATGGTACTATTGTGATAGCCTTGCCAAGATGAATCAAGTGACTGCCTTTATGCACTAGGGTAAAAATTTTAACACCAAAAAAGTGTACCGATAAAATATACCGTTGCGATCGTCTCATTGAGATGAATCCAATGATTGCAATTGTGCAAAGGAAATTTTTTTAATATTTTTTTTTCAAAATAGTGTTTTGAGCAATACTGCACTAACAGAAAAAATTAATTCTTCCCAGATTGTAAGTTATGTTTTTTTGCTCCCACCGCTCCTAGAAACCACCCTCACCAGATCCAAAAAAAATGCCATAGGAAACTTGCCCAAATTGAAGCTCTGATACCATATGTAAGAAATCGCTACCAAAACCTTGAGGTGTTGGTGAAATCTTCCCATTAGGATCATAACATCCCACCACACTTTTGAAGCCCATACTTTGGGTTAGATTGCACCCATAACACTAGGATCCCTTGTGTATACAAGCCCCAGATGAGCACTACCATGTCGACGGAGGCACCTTCTCTATGAATTGAACCTAGGTGGAGGCTCTGATACCACTTGTAATGAAATTAATTAGAGGTTTGCATAGTATGATTTTATATCACATAGAATAAGCAAATATGAGAGATCACATAATAATAATTAACAATAGAGTAAAATACTAGATAATATAGCAAAGCCACTTCGAGGGGGCAACCTCCACAAAAATGCACTAATAGCAGAATACTTAACATAATCAATAAAGACTAACCACTACCTCCTATATATAGTCCTCTTAGCCAAGGTTATTCCATATGCTGACCTATCTATGAACATAGAGAAATGTAACAAATATATAAAAGAGGTATGTAAGCCATAAGTTGGCCACACATATCCCTAGACACACCAATGGTTAAGGGCGTAACATCTGGTCCAAAATGAATTGGCTAAAGTTTTGTGATAAAAGGTCCAAATGGTTTTTAGGTTCCTTGAAGCTAAATACAATAAGTAAAAGATTTAGAAAATTGATATTGGTGGGAGGATCATTGAAGATTTGAACAAAATTATGGAAGTTTTTAATCCTTTTATTCTAATCTCTTCTCGTCTGATGGCTCAAACCTCTAGTTTGATCATAATAGAAATATTTATGTAAGATGTCTTCCAAAAAAGGTTTCCTCTAAACATGCTACTTCTTTGGATAGTGAGATCTCCCTGGATGAATTTATGTCTACATTAACTCCCTAAAGTGTGATAAAGTCTTGGGTATTGATGGGTTTTTGGCTAAATTTTATAAAGTCAATAAGGAATGGATTACACATGATTGCCTCAAGGTCTTTAAAGAGGTTGTGTAAGTTAGATCCCTTAGACCAAAGATCAACACGGGAGATATTAAGATTATCCCTAAAGAGGAGGCCAATTACACTTTGGAATGTCTCAAATAAAATACTCACAAATATTTTTCTAGGAGACTCTTGCCTTTGCTCCCTAGTATTATCTTTGACACCCAGACTGGTTTTTTGGATTGTCGATAACCTTATCTCTAATTGGAGGAGATGCATTGGGCTCAAGGCTCTAACCAAAACTTAGGAATGATTCTTCTTGATTTTGAAAATGTATATGACATAATTGAATGGCCATTTAATGACATGATTTTGAAAACCTTTGGTTTTAAGGATAGATTTTTTAGAGCGATTAATATTTTGTTTAAAGATGCCTTTACTGAAATTGAAATTAATGGTAAGATCACTAACTTACTTAGTCTTCAACAATATATTAGACAAAGTTTCCCTCTGGTCCCTTCTCTATTTGTTATTACTATTAAAGCTTTGCACTATTTATTAAGAAATGTTGTTGTGGGCCCCTTGTTAAAGGTCTCTCATTGCTAGATGGGTTTGTTTTGTTAGATGTATTTTTTGTAATGATACTACATTATTTACCTTGTTAGAAAAAGAAAACCTTCAACACAAATCTTCTCAAATGGATATATATTTATCTACCTCTAATTTAAAATTTACGATGCAAAAGTATTGTATGATTGTATGGGAGGAAAAACCTCGTAATTGGCTTGTTAATTTTAGTTGTATTTGGAAAGGCCCAAATCATATGACTAGATATCTAGGTATCCCATTTTCTTTACATCTTTCCTTCAAGGTAATGTGGGAGTGGATATTTGTTAAAATTAATACAAAAATTTATAAGTAGCATGGACATCTTCTCTCCCTTCTTGGTAGAGTCCAAGTTTGTCAAAAAATCCCTAGATCTTATAGTATCTATTATGCTTTGTAATGGTTGTTCAATAAAACTCAAATTAACCTCTTTCATAAGATTATCAAGGTTTTTTTATGGTCTGATGGTCAAGTAAATAGGAAAATAAATGCAATGGCTTGGGAAATTATTTTAGGTCAAGAAATATTGGGGGTCTTGGATTGAAGGACTTGAGAATTTTGGGGATTGTACTGACAGTTAAATGGATTATTAGAGCTCTAAAAGGTGATGAGCCTTGGGAAATTCTTATTAAGCATAATATTTTGAGAGGATTCCATAAATGGAAGCTTAAGTGGAAAGGTTTGCACATTTTTTTATCTCTTAACTTGATCTTTCTCTATTAAAGTTTCAGGCTCTCTTATTTTTCAGTCAATATGGAAAGCTTGGGAGCAAGTTAAACATCTTGTCATTGTGAAACTAGTGGTTCATGAGTTAGGGTCAAGATACTAAGGGTATAGATCTATTTAGTAGAACCTCATTGTTAATAGGTATCCATTATCCCTAATCAGGGGTTGTTCAATCTTTGATTGGTTTTTTAAGGGCTTAAAGACCTTTAGTGACCTTTTCTCTCAAGATGGTTGGGCCTCTTAGAATGTTGTTAAGAATAGATTTCAAAATTTGTCCTCTTAATGAAGGACCTATACATTACTCACAAATTCTCTGCATAATCCCAGATCTATTTCTATGTTAGAAGATGAAGATGAATTTTGGGAAAACATTAAATGGATTAATATCCCTCCTATTAATGAATTTACCATACAATAAGCTCTCTTTTACCAAAAACCTATACCTTAACGTCAATCAGTTGTGGAATGTATGTGACCTATTGTATAAATATAAGTTTAGGTTTGATTTGATTTGGGATTCTTGTCTTGAACATACAAGGTTTTGATTTAGATGGTTGTTTCTTCATAACAAGCTTATTGTTGGTTCTATTATTTATAAGGGTGGTTTGAGTAAGCCTTTTTGTTTATTATGTGGTGAGTTGGAAACTACTAAGCCCCCCATTTTAAAGTGTCTTTATGCTATTAGAGTCTAGAAAAATTACTTAAGCAGTTGGTCTTATTTTTTTTCCTTTGATATCTCTTGGTTTAATATTACTTTCAGTTATGTGTGTGCTAGAAAGAAAGTTCATGTATTTTATCATAAACTTTGGTTAGTTTTTTCCACTAAAATTCTCTGGTTTTTATGGAAGAAAAGGAACATGGAGTTTTTTCAATTTAGGGATAGGGTGCTTACTAACTTCAGAGTTGAAGTGATCGGTAGTATTGTTTCCTTGTAGATATATCTTTAACTAAAGGTGATATGAGCGAAAATGGAATAGTTTCTCAAAACTAGCATGATGAAGATAAATTAAAACTCCTTACTAGACATAGGTGGCTTTCCAAAGATGAGTCCTACACCTAATTGAAGGAGTTTCCTTGATTCAACAACTGATGTTAAGATCACAGAGTATGAGTGGACATGGATGAAAGATTCTTATTTTGAGAAAGTTTATTATCCTGACCTAACATTGGTTGGGATGTCTGATTCTAAAAGAGAAGTGAAATATGGTTACACAACAGACAATTAAGTTGTGCTCTCAGCTTTTAAGGCCTCTCTTTAACACTTAAAATAGGAGCAACATAGTGAGAGCTTGGATGGGAATGAAAATAATGGATTTTATCTTGACAAAATTTTTGTTGGTGATGTTGAGTCACCTCAACTTTCAGTTTTAGGGGGTGGTGATAAATTGGGATCTCATGGAAGGGCTTTGCAATCGATTGTGGGTAATATGATTGAGGCTAATGTTCATGAATAGGTTACCAAACTTCAAAAATTCTTCAAGAAAGGTGGAAAAATTGAAAGAGATGAGTTACTGATGTTTGTTTAAAACTCTAATATGAGAAGGTTGCTTGCCTAGGCTAAATATTTCAATTACGTTCAATAGAAACTTTGAAAATATTGATGGGCATTTGGCAGATTAGCAAACAAAAAGTGGTCACTTGGGACCTATTGATGAAGGTGAGATTGTGAAGGATAATCAAGGTGATGGTGGTATTGAGCCTTTTGATAAGATGTAGCTTTGTCATTTGTTGGACCATTTTAATTCTTTTTGTTGTTAATTATTTTGTCCCATGTTTGTGGCAGACTTTTATATTGTAAAAATGTTTCTTACATATGGTATTCAACTTGATGTTGTGATATTTTGAGGCCTTGTTGGATGGTTCTATGGTCATTTCATCTTCGGACGTATAATCTTATGTAAACATTCTTACTATATATATATATATATATATATATATATATATATATATATATATATATATATATATATATATATATATATATATATATATATATATATATATATCATTTCAATTTTTTTAATATTTTAATTAAAAAGAGTGAAGGTTACTATCAATAAAGGCAATTAAAAAATTACATTTTAAGAATAAGATTTAAAAATAAATTACATTTTCTAATAACTTTATTACGTTTAATAGAAACTTTGAAAATATTGATGGGCATTTGGGACATTAGCAAACAAAAAGTGGTCACTTGGGCCCTATTGATGAAGGTGAGATTGTGAAGGATAATCAAGGTGATGGTGGTATTGAGCCTTTGATAAGATGTAGCTTTGTCCTTTGTTGGACTATTTTAATTCTTTTTGTTGTTAATTATTTTGTCCCATGTTTGTGGCAGACTTTTATATTGTAAAAATGTTTCGTATATATGATATTCAACTTGATGTTGTGATATTTTGAGGCCTTGTTGGATGGTTCTATGGTCATTTCGTCTTCGGACGTATAATCTTATGTAAACATTCTTACTATATATATATATATCATTTCAATTTTTTTAATATTTTAATTAAAAGAAGTGAAGGTTACTATCAATAAAGGTAATTAAAAAATTACATTTTATGAATAAGATTTAAAAATAAATTACATTTTCTAATAACTTTATTACGTTTAATAGAAACTTTGAAAATATTGATGGGCATTTGGGACATTAGCAAACAAAAAGTGGTCACTTGGGACCTATTGATGAAGGTGAGATTGTGAAGGATAATCAAGGTGATGGTGGTATTGAGCCTTTTCATAAGATGTAGCTTTGTCCTTTGTTGGACTATTTTAATTCTTTTTGTTGTTAATTCTTTTATCCCATGTTTGTGGTAGGCTTTTATATTGTAAAAATGTTTCTTACATATGGTATTCAACTTGATGTTGTGATATTTTGAGGCCTTGTTGGATGGTTCTATGGTCATTTCATCTTCGAACATATAATCTTATGTAAACATTCTTACTGTATATATATATCATTTCAATTTTTTTAATATTTTAATTCAAAGGAGTGAAGGTTACTCTCAATAAAGGCAATTAAAAAATTACATTTTATGAACAAGATTTAAAAATAAATTACATTTTCTAATAACTTTATTACGTTCAATAAATCAATGTGTTCTAAACATATTAAAAGGCGTCATTATTAAATCAGTAGCTTTTATATTTAAAATCAAATTAAATTAAACCTAATTCAAAATTGAGATTAATAAACTAATTACAATAAAAGGAAAGTAGTTCAAATTACATCATACTTGATTCAAAATAGTGAACAAAAAGCAAGAAATGGGTTTGTGCATTCTTTGTAGAGTGCAATTTATCATAATTCTTATATTCTCTATTAGAAAAAAAGTATGCCTTTGTATCTAAGAGTATGTTTTCTACAATTTAAAATATAATATATTGATTTAATGAATTTCTTGCTAAAATTTAATATATAGAGTTGATTTTTGATACCAAATATAACTAATAGTTGTTCCATATGATCCATAATGATAAAATAAATGTTTCACTCCATCAAAAAAATCTGATTCAATCAAAACATAATAGAAAAGACAACATGTATGTTATAGTGATAAAACTACTAAGGATAACAGTGTGGTAGTTATATTAGTGACCCAAATTTGTTATTCTCATACAAGACATGTATAACATGCCCCTTCAAAGTATGTTTCTTTTATATTGATGATGCATAATATGTATTATAACAAACTCGAGTTATGCATACATATGAATTAGTTGAAATCTAAAAGAAATACTAGCTTTAGGTGATAGTGCTTAAACAAAGACATAATTTAAGAGTTATGGATCTTTAACCTTATACACAACTAAAAGAATTGGTTAAAAAAGTTTAATGTGATACAAGAGCATTTTCAGTAAGAATGGCGCAAGAGCTATAGTTTATGTCACACAATCTTGGGATAAAAATAAAAGAGTGGTTGATAATTATAATTTAGATCTTGAATATGTATATATGAGATCATCAAATACTCCCTAATAATATAATATGTACAAGTAGGAAGGCGTTCACTACTAAATACTCCTTATGATTTTAATATGCATGAGTACAGAGGGACAAAACCCATGTTATTTTTATAAGCCTATTGTATAAGTAGGGAGGCACCAAAATTTGTTATTTTTATATAAGACATACATAACATACTCTCTCAAAATTTAAATTTGTGACCTCTTTTTTGAAAATACAAAATCTTCATCGTTAAACCTACTTAAACTATACAAAATATCTTGTATATATCAAGATTAAGTAAAAATAAATACAAATTCTTTCAAATTTGTGATGTTAGGAAAGAAGGTATAATTTCACTTTTAACCTCTCCCCAATCAATAAAAATGACAAACAATAAAAATGAATGGATAAACTTCTAATACTAAAACCTTATAATACTAAAGAAAGAAGGATGAGAAGAAAAAAGAAGAAGAAAAGAAAAAAAAGAAGAAAGAGAAAAAAATTAAAAGAAAAAGAAAAAGAAAAACCTTAAATTTTATTAAAATGCCATTATTATAGTGCAACCACGTAATTTTTTATAAATACATTCAATTATAATATAGAAAATATCATGTTCACATAGCTGAAAACAAGGAATCACTGACTTGTTCTTGATGTTAAACCTATAATATAAAAAAATAACATGTTCACAATAAAGTAGCAATGTAGTCTATGCATCCAAAAATAGATTATATTCTTTATTTTCTTAATAATTATTTTATATTTTCTTTTAATTTTAGTATTTTTTATTGTCAACATGCAATCACATGTAATATCTATTTAGTGGAACTAACTATCTATCTATATATCCAAAAAAATTATAATAATAACAATAATTTATTTTATATTTCATACAATATAAATATATTTAAAATAAGTACTTATAAGTAGTAATTAGAAGCTCACTATCAACTTATAATGGATGACATATTCTAAGTTCTCACTAGACCTTTTCATGACTATTGTCACAAGTGTAGAAATAGTTTGATGCATAATCACATTAAAGAAGATTCCACAAATAACATACCACACAACAATATTAGGAGCCTAACAAAAAATGAGAAGCCCAAAGGGTGAGATACACTTAATGGTTGGAATTTATTAACACAAGCACATAGATTAAAGTAATTAGACAAGACAAGGTCATGAATTAACTACCTACCCATTCCCAAAGGTATTGAAGGGATATAAACAAGGTTTAGTATCAAATTGTAACTCAAAACCTCAATATAAAACACTCTATTTCTTGTCCTTTATAATCACATCTATCAATCTCTCTTCAATTATACTCTCCCTCTATTTAGAGGAATAACTTGTGTTGTAATCACACACTAAAAAAAACCCACCAAGTGATTAAACCAGGTTAAAAGTATTCAAATAACCAAGTCATATCCATTATCCATGTCAAATTGATAAAAATATAAGTAATCAGTGGAATCTTAAATTTTTGCTATAAACCTAGTTTTCTAATCTCAATCAAATTTGGGAAGATAAGTTTCAGTTTAAACTTGTTCATTTTCTTTGGTGTTTAGTCTACTAAGGTCTTCCACTAAGAGAGAGACTCATTCACATTAGAATTCCTCATCCTAAATACCTTGCATGTAGCAAACTTGAGACTTTTAAGTGCTTATTTTGGACTTGCCTGGGTTTCCTTGGGGCTTGACAATGGATTCACATACTTTTCATATATTTCCATTTGAAGCCCATTAAATAGAGGATGTAATTGTTTGGAGACTATACAAAGTGGCTAACATACATTGCTTCTAGTAAGACTTTTTTCAAAGCTTATATTCTATTTCATCTTAAAAAATTTAGGAATGTTGTTATATTTAGTAATGAGAAAATTTCTCAGTAGTTTTGCACTAAAAATAAATTTTATGTAATTATTTTTGCTTTCTTTCAAATTCAAGCACAAATCGAGAAAGTGGCATTGGAGTTTCATCATTTGCAAGGGTTTCTCAACCATTGGGAGAGTGTTCCTTGCACTATGAGTAGGATTCCTCCTAATAACCTGCTATAGGGCTCTCTATTATTGAAACCCAAATGATGGTGGAGCCATTTGCTTAATTATTTTTCCACCCTCCTTAAGGGAGGGGTTAGAGTCCTCAGTTATGCGAAAAATTTGTTGCTTGGGCATCTCATTAGACTTCTCTTATACATGGTGGTGTGGATGTTGGGCTACTTATTCCTCTTCCCTCTAGGTGTGGAGTGCTTGTGCCTCTACCTACTGCCTTTATTTGTGCAAAATAATGTTGAAAATATTTAGGTGACACTAGATTTACAACCGAAAGAGTCCTCTACTTAAGTTACGTTTCCTCCCAAGAATAATCTGCCACTTCTTCCTTCTGAGATCGTTGCTTATGCATGATATTTCATTATATTTTCTATATATTTTATTTCTTAATTATTTTTAAATCTTAATGCTGAATTATAATTTTTTACTATCATTTATTTTATAAATACCAAATGACAACCCTTTTAACATAAAATATTTTATACTTTTACCTCTATTTTTTTTTAATTAATAAATGTGCCAAAACATTTTCCTTTTTTATTAAAAAATGTGCCAATACATGTCCAATGAAAATTTTATAAAAAACATTATAAAATTTAAGGAAAAATACATTGTCCTCCACATTGAACATCCAATAAAATATATATATATATATATATATATATATATATATATTTTTTTTAATATAGTTTCAAAGAAGTGGAGTAGAGATAATTTGTGTTAAGAAATTTCATCTTTGTTGTCCAACAATAATAAGAGTTTGATGAAAATTTAAATATTTTAAGGAATTCAAAGCCAATATGGTGAGTGGAGTATAAATAAACAGCAACATGCTAATGTTCTTACACGGTATGGTCCACTTCAATTTCCCTTTCGTTTTCTTGCTTATTATTGCCTTAATTTTTTGTCCTCAATCCCTGTCTTTTATGGGCCCTCACATTAATTCCCTTTGTTTTTATTTTATAAATATATTAAGTATATTAGATGTTTGGTTATAATGTCACTTATTAATGTATTGAGCGATTTAGTACACCTAATTATATTCCCAAATAGGTGAGGGCTCTTACAATCCCTCATTTAATAAAAAACAAAATATAATGATTATCATTTCTACTTTTGTCAAATATTGTTAATTTATGAAATTAATAATTATTTTTATATTAAAAATGAATTATTGTTTTAAAAAAAAATTAAAATATTTTATTTGAAAAATATTCAGTTTAATTGAAATTATTAAAATTTGGTTTGCAAAATGAGGAGCGAGAGTGATGTCTAGTTGATTTTATGGTTTTGTATTTTTGTGACACTTTTGTCATACTAGATGAATATTTAATAGATATAGGGAGGAGTTTTTAAATTTTTATTGTGTCAAGTCAGATTGTCATTTTGCCTATTAGGCGGCGTTTATAACAACTCCCTATATTTATGATTGTTACCTCCGTACTGGCATTGTTTGATGTCGGTTTAGTTCACAGAGCTTTGAATATTTATGGCATTGAAAAGGGCAAGTAAGTTTGTTCTGAAGATCTTCCACAAGGTATTGGTTCTAACTCAAAAATTCATTTCCCTGATGTTATGCTTGAATTACTTGAATTTGATAAAGCTTATAATTGGTTTGAAACTTTTACCCTTGTGGGTTATTTTGTAGGTTGAGCCCCCCCTGAAAGCTTGCTCAAATAGTGGGTTTATAACCATTGGCAACCCAATGGCATTAAGCTTGAAAGGGTATAGAACATGACCAAGGGATTCTTCTTATTTCACTTTGGTAACACTGACCACTGTAAGGCTATTGTCAACCATGGTCACTAGTTTATCTGCAATACCCTTGTGTTTTTTTCTCATGAGACTAGGGATTTCTAAGTATTCAAGCAAGCTAAGTTAAAAATTCTAGTTTATGTTGAGTTCCCAAGTCTCCTTATGCCTCTTTAGGCGTTGTTAAACAACTCATCAAACCCTTAGGGTGTTTTATTTTCCTCCAACAACCCACATTCTATGCAAATCACCTGCATAAGCGAGTTTATGTTGAAATTGACCGATCCAAGGATTTGAAGGAAACCATTGACATACAAATTGGTGAAACCTATTTTTTCACATCCTATGCTTTACATTAATCTTATAAACACTTTATTTTGTTGCCAATCCTTGAACCATATGATTTAAGAATTTCCTTGAATGGCTTCCTCTCGTCAGGATCCACAACAAAAAGGTGTGCCACAAAACAAGCTAACCAACTCCATTGGGGATAGATGAACCACTATGCGTAATAAAAAGAATGCTTTGGTGTCTCATAGTGCCTCTAGGTCATAAATGGCTATGCATCAACCCATAGATGGTCTAGGAGCTAGCCTTTCTAGTTTGAATGATAAACAAACCATGTCATCCACCCTTAAAGCACCACTTCCATTCTCTTATGTGTCAAAAGAGGTGACCACTATAATACTCTCACAACCAACATCTATCTCAACCAAGTCATAACAAACCCACTCCAAGGTGATACTAGTGAACATAAAGGAAAATGTGTGTTCCTTGATCGTAAAACTGTGCTCAACTAGTCTTGCAGTTCCTTTCCTTCAGAAGATGGAGAATATGTTCAATAAAAGTGACGTTCTTTCCAAATAAGTGGATTTTTGCATGGAAACCATACCAAATTTTATTCTACTAACAAGTTTGCAACCCTCAGACCTTGAAGAGGGAAATGAGATGCACCTTGATGTCTCCTTATGATAGTTTAATCTTAGATCATTCATGGCCTTATTGAACCAACCCATAGATACATGAAAGGGGATAGTTGTCAAAACTTTCTTAATTTAAAAGTGTTGTGTTTGCAATAGGTTAAATTTTTTGGTTTTCTTTTACATTTTATTCCTCACACAATTTTTCTAGGTGCTCTATGTTGAGTGACCCATCATGAGCCTAGTCATGGATGAGTTATCATGCCCACAGCACTAGAGTTTATATATAATATTATTTTTGGGGGGTTTGATCCTGTCCATCGGGTGGTGTCGACCCTTTTTTATTTCTAAGGCCATCTCCTTGGGTTAGCCAACGTATATACTTCTAATGACATCATCAGAAGAGCCCTACACTAGAAGTGGTTGGTAGAGTTTCTTCTTGAAGCTCACTATGTGTCCTGTAATAATTTCAACATGGTGGAATCCATCAAAGATAAAAAGGCAATCTTCCTAAGAGTTGGTGTGAAGAAGAATGAGAAATATGGTTTTACATGGGTAAGGCATTCGATCTTTATGATCCCAACAACCACAAGAGAAAATTTTTGCTTCTTCTTGATTTACTTGGTCTAATTTTAGATAAGGTCAAGATAAAGTGGTTACAAGGCTATACTGAGACTTACTCATGGAGCAAGACTTGTTCTCCTTCTCTAGTTCCAAAACTCACCCAATTTTTGTTATTGGTGATGCCATTCTTTTGGACCATCAACCTATTCACTTTTTTATTGAATGGAGTTCCCCTAAAACTAGATCAACTAAGCCTCAATTCTATCTCAACATTGCTCATCTCAAGTATGAGAGAACTCTAGGCCATCCCAAACAGATCTAGAACTTGGTACCTAAACCTTAGGTGATACAGGTTAGAGCAAGTGATGAGCTAATGCCAAGACGTAGAGTACCACTATTTTATAATTCTATAGTAAACAAGTAGCTATCTTCAGATAATTTACTCATGAAACATTATACCCTAAATTTTATAGGATTTCAAAAGAATTTAACAACTTACCAATTAATGTTCATTTTCAATCTCAAACTATTTAATGAAAACACAAGTTCAAAATTGAGGAAGCCTACATGACCCAAGGAGTGCAACTTATAGCTATAATACAATGGTTGATGAAAATTTAAATATTTTAAGGAACTCAAAGTCAATATGGTTAGTGACGTATTATAACATCTGAAAAAATATAATTGAATGGTAACCTAGTACAACACTTCTCTACATGTATAATTAAACAATATGCAACATATTAATATTCTTACATGGTATGGTCCACTAAAATTTCCCTTTTGTTTTCTTGTTTATTCTTTCCTTAATTTTTTTTGAAGTTTGGCCTTAGTATGCAATCATAATTCCTCTATCTCTTATGGGCCCAAACATTTTGATAGATAAAAATCCCAGATTGTAACAATTTTTTTTCATGTGTTGAAGGAGTTGATTACCATAAAATCTTTTCTCTAGTAGCCAAGATGAATTCCATTAGGCTAGTACTCTCCTTGGATACAACACAACAATCAAAATTCTATCAAATGGACATGAAAAGTGCATTCTTGTATGGAGACTTATAGGAATAAATCCACATGTCCCAACCACCAAGGTTTGCTAGTAGTGAGAACTCTAGCTATGTGTGCAGATTGAGGAATACACTGTACAAATTGAAATAAGTTCCTTGATCTTGGTATGAAAACTTTAGCATGTTTCTAATAAATTCTTGTTTTACATGATTCTATTTGACCTTACATTATACACCAAGAAAGTAGATGGGAAACTCCTGATTTTGGTCCTCTATGTTGATAACTTAATCATCAAAGGTACTTCCACCAAACAAATTCATGATTTTAAAGCATGGATAATTAATTATTTTGAGATTAATAACTTGGGTTTATTACACTTTTTCCTTGGTCTTTAAATTTCATAGCCTGAGAAATGATTTTTTTTCAATCAATCCAAGTATGCTCAAGACATCCTACATCACTTCAACATGGAAAAGTACAAGTCAAAATTGACTCCTTTTCAATCTGGAGTCAAGTTTTCCTCCAAGTGCTTTTCTCTTTCAGTTGATGGTAAAATCTACTATAAGTTGGCGGGAAGCCTTCTATACTTGACTCATACATGTATTAATCTCTCTTTTATAGTGAATCTTGTATTGTGCTTATGCTAGGACACCCATGATAGACATTGAAGGGATGCTAAATGAATTCTATGGTATCTTCATACTACTACTAATTATGGGATTGGGTACAAGTTCAGAGGAAAATCCTCCATTTTTGGCTACACTTATGATGGGAAAAGAATAGTTGTAGGCTACAAATATAGTAATTTCACAATAGATCTAGATGATTGCAAGTTGACCACATGATACATATATCATATTTAGGTAGGTCTTATGACTTGGTTTTGTATTAAATAGACTACTATAGTTTTGTATACTACAAAAGTTGAGTACAATGGAGTTGTTATTGCCTACTGCGAGTCAGTGTGGATTCATATGCTACAAAAGTTTTAGGCTACAAATATAGTGATTTCACAATAGATCTAGATGATTGTAAGTTGACCACATGATACATCTATCATATTTGGGTAGGTCTTATGACTTGGTTTTGTATTAAATAGACTACTATAGTTTTGTATACTACAAAAGTTGAGTACAATGGAGCTGTTGTTGCCTACTGCAAGTCATTGTGGATTCGTATGCTTTTAGATTTTAGATTTTTACATACCCAAACCTCAATATTTTGGTGTGATAATTAGAGTGTTATTCAAATCTATCATAAACTAGTGGAGCACTGACATACAAAACACATTGAGATTCAAATGTAATGTATTTTGAAACTAATACAAGGCAAGGTCATTGATCTTAAGTTTTTTTATAAGGTTACCAGGTTGTAGACATCTTCACTTGAAGCCTTACTTGAGGCCCAATTTATTCAGCTTAGTAACTTTTAAGAGTGAAGGATTGTGTCATCAAGGGGGGATAGTTTAGTGATTTATTCATCCTTCTCTTAGTTAAAGTACATCTTAATGTGGGATGTTAGTGTATTTAATTATTCATAAACTATTGTATGGTTTTAAGATGCACATGTAATATTAATTATAATATAATATGTAGATAATCATTAATTGGTGTACACTTATCAACATATTATTATTAGAAAAGAGTATCAATCATGTTATTGACTTGATTGTCTTATGTTATTAAAATAATAAAGTCTTATCATTAAGAAGACTTGTTTTACAATTTTACTTTAAAGTGGACTTATTTCTCAAGTTAACTACTCTCTAAAACCTATCCCTAGCTTCTTTCTTATATATATAAGAGCATATAGAGCTATTGGTTGAGAAAATCACTATGGAAAAGAGTTATTGTTATATTGCAAAACTTAGGCCTTATATTTTTAATCTAAAGAGGTAATCATGTTAGTGTGGTAAATTTGTGTTTTGTTTTTATTTAAAGCTTTCATTAATTTATAGTATTACATGTACAATGTGGGTGTATTTTTTATGGTAGACGCAATAATTCTAGAGTATATTCAATCACTTTAATACAAAATGACATTAACATGGTGATAAAACTTAATTGCATAGGTGAAAAGGTTTTGCTTTTGAAAATAAGGCTCTATCTAATCTTTTCATGGCCCTGTCAATACCTAGTCTGATGTTCAACTTGGTAAACCAAGGGGTATTGGAGGAGTGACTCTTTTTGTGGCAGGGATTAGATAAACTAATTTGTTGTGCATGTAAAAACATGCCTTTATTTTATCGAAACACTATCACATCAACAAAATATCCTCTTTATATACCTTATATTCAACCATATAGAAATCACCACACAATATATAATTGGAACTCAAAATATGTTTGAAATCCACCACTAAAATGCTTTGCTTTCAATAGCATAATTGGAGGCATAAATATTGGAAAGACCAAGGCAACCTATGAAAATAAAAAAGAATCCATACAACCCAAAGAGTGGGATCAAAACTTCAACTAATGATGTAAGGAGACAATTCAGGTGAAATAAGTGTTACCACTCCACCACATCCATTATCTTGATTTGACACATGGAAAAATGCTCCTAACTAATTAGATCTGGTAGTCATAAAACTAATAAGTGTACCTAGCCATAAAGTTATGGGACAAGTCAACAAGGCCATGTACATCCCAAGAATAAAATATCATTAAGAAAAATAAAGGGTCATGTTGATTCCATTATCCACATCATTTAAAGAAGTATGTTTGTTTATTTCCATACATATAGTCACCAAGTTGGAAAGTATGTTGATTTTATTGAATGCACTTGTTATCCTTAGTGATGATGGGATATAAGAGCCACACATATCTATTCTGTGTTAAAAAACATTGGATTATCAGATCAACATGATTCTTTCACCTCCATAACACAAAATCTTGGCTTTGAGGAAAGAGAAAATTATTGTCACTTGTGGGGTGCATTAAATGGGTGACACTACCTAAAAATTAATATGAACCAATTATTTTTAGTCTCTTCAAAACCATCTATGGGTGTGTACACAATATTTAGTGCTTTTACCACTATGCAAGCTATTTAGTTATCCTTTTGTTTGTGATCATAGTCCGCCCATATGTAGAAGTTACAACTTTTTTATTTACCTCAAGATAGGTGTTGGTCTGAATTATTAATGTGAAATAACCATTAGCAAGAACTCATAAATATTTTGGTTTGGGATTAGGCATGTTGAGATACATGATATATTTCAATATGTGTTTATCTCATATCTAGATATCTATTTTTTTTATTGAGATCCTTGGGAAGATCAATGTAGAAACACACATTTATCTAGCCTAGCCACATAGAAGTTTCTCTATTCATGGAAAATGAAATAGTCGAAAGTTATTAATTGGTCTATGAAACTAAAAATGGGAAAGGGAAGAGCTATAAACTCTACCTAGATTGGGATTCTATATTTGGAGTTTTTAGACAATGAAATCCATAGCTTCGTGAGAGAAAACTACCATGGTGTTATGAATAAATCATGGCCATGGGATGCAATCGAGTTTTTTTTTAAAGAACCCAAGAACTTTTTTATATATAAATGGTGGAAAACTAGATGGGGAACATTACTCACTAAGATGTTAAATCTTGCCAAAAAAACATTACAACTATGGTAAAAATGGAAACAAATGATACATTGTTGTGGATGAAAAGGTGGATATTTCTTAATTTGTAGAAATTAATAAAATATTTTGGTGAACTTCAATTTCACTCTCTAGGTCTGATACAAAACATTTCATAGGATATGAAATCATCACATAGCATACAAATGCATTACATGACATAAAAAAGCATCACATTAAATAAATAAAAAAAACCACTTTCACATATAAAAGCATCCCAAAAAAACTTCTCATGGTAATAAACAAAGCCCCACAACAAATGAAAACAAAGCATTGCAAAAAAATAATAATTTCCATGCAATATGACATTAGAAAAATTGTCTAAGGGGAAAAATATGTTAGGCACTCAAAGTACAAGGAAAGAGGAAAATGGAAATTAATGCCAATCACATGTGTTAGATTTAAAGTTTTACATGTTAGGAATCTAGACTCCAAAGTTATAAAAATATGAGAAGTTGATTCATAAAAATAAGAATAAAAACCCTTATTGTCATTTTGTATCTTTGACGACTAAATTCAAAGGATTGATTTAGAGGACCACAATAAGGGAAAAAGTAGAGCAATGACATCCATGTCTAGGGAAGAGTTGGACGAGTTTCTGAAGATGTCAAATGTGCAGGTGTCACAAAATCATTTTGATAAATTCAAAAAATATTTCAAGCTCTAGTATGTGGAAATGGGAACTGAAAAAAATGTGCATTTGGCATGGAGGGATCCATGATGCCTCTTTAGTCTATTGATTATCTACCATTCCATAAAGGTATTTACGGATGATGAAAGACATGAATAATTTGAAAAAATGAGTATTCAAGAATGAATATGATAAAATATTGGAATACATTTCTTAGGTTGCCCTTATTTGTGTTTATGAATGATTTCATGCAAATAGTATTGAAAAAATGGTTGGATGGAAAAATATGGTTAAATCAAAATTTAATTATACTAGTCAACGTAGAAACCCTATCTAGGGTAACCATTCTAACTTAGAAGGGCAACAAATTGCTCAATATAGAGCAAAGAGTCTACCATGTATAATCTAGTAAGTCAAGAATATATATCAATGGAATATGGGAACAAAAGTTGTTCTCTAAGAATGTGTGAGTGATATGATGGCTCGAAAAATCACTAAACATATCAAAGATTAGTTATAGCAACTAAATATTGAAAGGATGTCCCGATAGGCATAGCTTCTATTACACACTAGATGGTGAATCCAAACATCAAATTTAATTTTCCTAAGTATTTTGTAGTTAAATTACTAGATATACGTGAGAAACATTTTCAGGTTCAACACTTTAAAAAATTTCAATATACTTTCTTGCTAGTTTTAATATTATTTGTTTACTACAAGACCCTAGAAAGACTAGTGAATCTTTCACCAGACTATGACCCTAAATATAAAGTATAAAAAATATTTATTAATGAAAATGAAAAAAATATGTATGCCACATTCATGAGAGACAATATTTGGGTTGTGGTTACATGGTAGAGAAAGGTTGATCCTAATCTATTGCCATATATGGCAACAAAGGAATTGTTATTATGAGAATTAACACATCAATAGGGCACAACTCAAAACCTACAGGTAGATCCAATTTATTTGAAGGACCCCAATGGAAAAAGATCATTTAAATGAAATAAATAGAAATATGACAAGCTAGGGAAGCACCAAAAACCAACATAGGTAGAAACCAAAGAAGCTACTAGGGTTGAGCCTTTAGAATATAAAGCTAATGATAATAGAGTAAATAAAAATGTTTAAAAGGATGTTTCTATGGGGAAGGAATTTAAAAAATAAGAAGTCAATAAAGGAATGAAGAAGCCACATTATTTTAGAGAAATGACATCAAAAGAAAGAGAAGTAACCTCACTCACACACACACACACACACACACACACACACACACACACACACACACACACACTTACTAGTAGTTCTTCCCATGGATAAGGTCACACTAGCCCATAAAGCTATTATACTAAGTGTAAGGAATCAACCATTAACCGATGAGGAATGATCTCACTTTATTTGGATGGAGGTTTTTGAGAATCCCAAAAATATGAAATGTCTAATATAGATTGACCACCAACTCTTGAATCTTTACAGATTGTAAGAGGTACTGAAATACAATAAAAGGGGTGAGTATTTATCAATCCCAAGTTGAGGTAAGACCTTCAACTCACTCTTCTTATCTACCTCAAATTATTCCAATGACACTGTCATAAGATGTAGACACCGTGTATATGAATGTAAAATCCACTTAATGCACAAAAGAATATATTTGCTTTACAATTGTAGTTACTACACTTGGAAAGAAATTGATGAGTTAGGGGACACTTCCAAAGGGGTTTATACTCAGTTTGTGATAGGTCTAGATGACAGGTCAAAAACATTGAACATATTACAATAATATATTAAATTGAATGGCAGACAAGATTTGTATCCATCTAATCAATTATATGGATCAAAATATCTTGTTCCTAATATTCAACAAAGAAATATAAAATATGCCTTATTGGTACATAATTTGTCTTTGTTGAATGTCATAGTGACTAGTAATGGACAAATAAAAGCATATCCAACTTATTATAGTAAGGAAAAGTTGGCTGGAGCAAAAAAATTATCTACTATGGTTCATCATGAGTATTATGATTTTTTTAAGACCATGAAGAAGCTTCAAAAGACCTTGATAAAATATGCTCTAGAGATTCTACATGAAGTTAGAGATATACAAGGATTTCCTGACCCTATCAAGTTATCCCATTTTTTTAAGAGAACTTACAAAGAGATACATACATTTGAAGAAGTATGATAAATCCAAACAATGGTTCATTTAAATAAGGAAAGAGTTAGAACATGAAGTCCACACTATAGAAAAACACATGGCAGAAGTCCAAGAAAAGGAAGAATCCATCAAAATAGGAAGGAATTTATACATATGGTTGTTCACTATTTAAAGTAACATGATTATGTCAATAAGCTACATGAACCCATAAGGGTTGTAGGTGATCACCTATGGAACGTAGAGGTGGACATTCCTCAAGAAATTTACAATGAATGTATAGGGAGGAACATTAGCTTCAAACTATTATAACTCTTTATATGGTGGATAGTCAGAGGAATATTGTCTTAGGTCTAATGATAAAATGACATATGAAACAATTTAATGATCTTTTTATTGATGTTACTGTTAAGATTGACCTAGCCAAGCTATTACTCTAATGATTTGAGCCCTCTTAATGGAGGTGAGTACCACTTGGGCTAAGTATAAAGTTGGAATAACTATTTGGAGGATATTATGGATGAATGGAATTATGGAAGGTGATGTTATGTCAATGGTGTTAGAGGTTAGGAGAGCATTGCATCAACCTCTTGACAAACCTCCTCCTCCATGATAAGTTATGTGTTTGTTTTGTTAAATTTTGAGCATGGAAAAGCATCACAAGACTACAAAAACTTACATATATTAAAAATTCATAAACGTTGAAAAATATAGAAATGATCACAAACATGTAACTTCTTGTAATTTGTTTTATATTGTATAAGGATAAAAAATGTTGGTGATTGTGTAATGCGAGCCTTCATATATATATAGTTTCTTACAATGAAATAATGAAATCACATAATTTTGATGTAGATTCAAGTTCATAATTTTTGAATTTTGTTCTTCTAAAAATAGGAATAGTTGTTAACTTCCCTATTTTAGAGGAATGGATGCATGCAACTATTGTAGATTAAGATAATATAATAAAGAGTTGCATATAAATAGAGGTAGAGTAGGAGTTAACAATATTTTAAATTTTTGTACGCATGTCTAAAACAACATCACAATAAATATAAAAAGATCGCATGCTTAAAATCATCTGCCTTGTTGTTCCCAAAATTTGTCACTCATTTTTGGGACAACATATGAACTATTTTTGGACCTATAGGCCAAAACTTTCTCTCTTCCCTTCTCAAAAATTGTTCTAGGCATTCAAATTCTCCATTTTTCAAGCTTTTTCAGCTAATGGACTCTGCAGGCTAATTTCTACGGACTCTGCAGGCTTATTTCTATGTACTCTATAGGCTCATTTCTATGGACTCCACAGGCTCATTTCTATAGACTCTGCAAGCTCATTTCTACGGACTCTGCAAGCTCATTTCTACAGACTCCACAGGCTCATTTCTACAAACTCCGCAGGCTCATTTCTACAGACTCCGCAGGATTATTTCTATGGAATTCGCAGGCTCATTTCTACGGACTCAGTTTTACGGACTCTGTAGACACATTTCTATAGACTTTTCAGGAAAGAAATAAGTTCTCAACACTTAGGCAATTTCAAGACAGGTTCAACGCCTTGGTTTAACCAAAAATGTTCTTCGTCAAGCTTCAAACAAAGGATTGAACCATTGAACCATTGAACCCCACTTCCAAAAGGTTCAAAGGTTCAACAGGTTCAAAGGTTCAACGACGATGGAAAGCTTAAAGAGTTAAGTGCTTCAGCAAAAATTTCCAAGTTCAACCGCTTTAGCAAGTTCAATGGCTTCAAAAGACTAAGTAGAAAAGAAGGCTTCGAAGAACAAAGGAATGAACCGTTGAACCTTAAACCAAATTGGTTCAACGGGTTCAACGAGTTCAATAGGTTCAATCGGTATGAAGAGATTAAAATACTTGGTGAACCAAAGAAGGCTTGAACCATTGAACCATTGAAGCTTGAACCAAAATGGTTCAAAGGTTCAACGGGTTCAACAGTTCAAAGGTTTAATGCTGTTGGTTCAAGCGGTTGAAGCACTTAGAAAAATAAAGAAGATTGAACCATTCAACCATTGAACCTTAAACCAAAAAAGGTTCAACGGATCAAAGGTTCAAAGGTTCAATGCGAAAGGTTCAAAGGACTACCCCAAAGCTGAAAGAACAAGTGCCCTTGTGGAGGGCAGTGAACTAAGGGCAGGTGCCCTTGTAGAGAGTAGGGAACATTGGTTCAAAGAGAAAGCGATGGAATAAAGGATGAACTAATGAACCAATTGAACCTTGAACCAAAAGAGTTCAAAGTTCAATGGTTCAAAGGTTCAAAGGAAGCGCCAAACAAAGGAAGGAAGTGGATGATTCCAGAGACTAGTTCAAAGGGATGGTTCAACCAAAGAGCAAGAAAGCGATTGAACCATTGAACGTTAAACCAAAAAAGGTTCAAAGGTTCAATGAAATTGGTTCAAAGTGATTGGTTCAAGTGGTCAATTGAATGAGTAGAACACAAGATTGAATTGTTGAACCATTGAACCAAAGTTGGTTCAATCGGTTGGTTCAAGCGGTCGGTTCAAAGGAGTGCCCCAAAGCTGAAAGAACAAGTGCCCTTGTGGATGGCAGTAAACTTAGGGTAGGTGCCCTTGTGGAGGGTAGGGAACATTGGTTCAAAGATCAAAGGAATAAAGCGATTGAACCAATAAAGCAATTAAAGCAAAAAAGTGATTGAACCAAAGAGCTGAGAAGGTCGCTCGAACCATTGAAATAGTCAGCCAATGACGTCCCCATGGACGTCAAATTTAAGACACTGAAATATCCATTGATTTTCAAATGTGGTGAGGAACTTGAGATCAAACTCAGTGACCAGCTCGAGAGGGATTTGAAAGGCCAACAAATAGGGGAAAAGATAGCCTGAGAGCTCAAATTGTAGCAGAAAGAGGGAAAGACTAGAAATATCTATGCATAAGTTATTCCAGTGGGTGGAATAGTCCATCAAGTAGATATCTGATCTTGCAAGCACTAAAGGCATGGCCTATTTTTATCCATGGAGTAAAGGTGAAGTGGATAGCTGCACAAATATCTGAAGACAGACTAGATGACTCAGGCCTAGGAGAAGACATTTGAGATGAATCGATATGCCACAGTTAAGGCAGCTGCCTTGTTCCAGCATGGTCCCTTGACAAAATTGAAAATGCATTCAAGGCATTTAATGTAGCATGGGCCATTCCATGGAACAAAGTGCCAAGCCTTTCTTAACGACTATATAATGTAATCTATTATTTTATGTTATGGAGATCTTTCCATTATAAAAGCAAAACTCTGCCCAAATTGAAAGGTGATTACTGAGACTTTGAGCTCAGATTGTTGATCATATTTCTTTATCTGAATGAGAAAACAAGTTACTTTCACACTTTGTGCTGTTATAGCTTGTGTTATTTTAGGAAATTGTTCTTATGTCAATTTCCTAGGAGCATTTTTGTTTATTTAATTTAACAAGCAGAACTAGTGGAAGTAATCAGGAAGGTGCCCTGAAGCCAACTGTGGAGAGACTTTGTGCTACCGTAATTGCCTTTAGTGTGTTTGTCTATTTTCGGTTCCTGTGTAAAGGACCTTGGGATGACTTTGTACCCTCATTGTCTTTCATATTTCACTCTTGGGCAGTTGAGGTGGAGACTTTGTGCTACATCTCAGTCTGTTGGTTACTATGCCCTTTGTTATCAGTTACTTGTCACTACTTGAAAGAACCCCTGTTGTTTCTTGCAAGACCACTTTTGAAAGAAGAGAAGTGCCTTCAGTGTTTTCACCAAGATTTTCTTCTTTGTTTATGAATATCATTTCTGAAAAAAGAGAGATGGATGGTGTTGTCCTAACCCTGAGTGTTATTTTCTACTTATATATATAGTATATAGCTGCTCATAGTTATAAGGGAACCTCCCTTTGATGAGAGGAGAGATTTGTCCCCTTTTGATGTGGTAAAACTGCACATTTGGACAACCAATCTCTTTATGCTGTGGTTGAAGAGACCTATTTTACTCATTAGTTAGCTGGTGACAAAATATTCACCCAACAGTTTTTGGCGACTCCACTGGGGATCGACGAGCATTTCTAGTCCTTTTCTAGTCTATTCAAATTGAAGCATTTCATATCACTAGGGAACAACGTGAAGTAGGAAAGAACACTGCCAGCTTTATGCCAATAGTTTTTGGTGACTCCGCTAGGGACACAGTAATTTTTTTCAATTTGAAGCCTCAAGATTTAGATTGAAACATCACCTATGTCTTACCCATTATCATTATAGCCTTATCCATTTACTCTTCTAGGGAAGAGTGCATAGTTTGAAGTCTCAAGCTTCAATTTGAAGCAGATCCTACTCTTTTTCATTTTTATTCTGCAATCTGGCAACTCCACATTATACCAAAAACTAGAGAGCTCAAGGTGTTGTTGACCCTATTTTTGAGTTGGTGCAACAGGGCAATTTCAATTTGTTCCCTCCCCATCTTCAAGTTCAACGATCTAGGAGTGTTCTTCCTACCCGTACCAGGTCACCAACACAAGGCAGAGCTTCTTTTTTGCTATTAGCAGAGCTTTGCCTATACATACTCCACCCAAATTTGTTATCCCACTTTTACATAATCAAATCATGGCTCAAGGCCACTGGAGTAACTCTTTTGGTCTACTAAATTTGACCCCACCTCTACATGAGCTTCTTCAAAGAAGAATTTCTCCAAATTCTTTGGTGATGGGAAAGTTCACACTGATGAACATATTGTTGCCTTCAGCATAGCCTGTGGTGTAATTAGATTGGAGTATGAAGACATAACAGTCAGGCTATTTTTAAAAACACCACAAGGCGCTGTTGCAGACTAGTTCTACCATCTTCAAGCTAGGTCAATGACTAACTAGGACACTCTTAAAGCTAAATTTGAAGCCAGGTTCAAGCCTGGAGAAGATGTGCATGCCTTACTAGCCCAACTCACACAGATGAAGAAGGAACCTCATGAACCTATGAGAGATTTTATTGCAAAGTTTGACAAGCTGAGGAACCAGATTCCTACCATTGCTTAGCCAACACCTAAAAACCTCAAATGTTTCTTCATCAACTTATAGCTACCTGAAGTGAGTTTTCTACTGAGACGAGCTGGCCACATAGACTTTGATGCTACTCAAGATTTGGTTACTGAGGTAGAAGATGACCTTATCTTGGCAGGAAATATAAGGAGAGATCCTAACAGAGGTAAATCCTCTTCATCTTCTAAATACTCACCTACAGTCACCACTGACCCAATGGTGCAAAAGCTAGCAAATGAAATGTTAGCTCTCAGAAAGCAAATGGTGCAAGAGATGTCATCTGATCCTTCATACAAAGATGTACCAAGGAGGACATTTCCCAATCAATCAAAGCAAGGCAATGCTACCAAGAATCAAAGATAGCTAAATCACCTTCCTCCCCCATGGGGGAACCTTGCCATTGAAACACCTCCAACCAATTCAATAGTTGGATATCTTGAAGCAGAATCAGATTTCTCCTTTCAGCCTGAATTGTAATCTGAAAATGATGCTAATCTCTTCACTAAGGAAGAAGAAGAATTAGCTGGCAACTCCAACATTGGTTTCCCGAATTAGCAGGATGAACCCAAAAGTGAAGGTGGAGTAGTTGAAGGATCATACATTGTTTTCACCTAATCCAAGAACCAGCCAGCTTAGTAAGATTATAAGGAAAGAATAGAGGAACGAACTCAGCCTATAATTTTAATTGTTAAGTGAGGAACCACTCTGCCCTTCCAACCAAAGGACCCGGTGACTATTAAAAAGGTGAGTACCTCAAATACGCCTTCACCTCCAACTTCAAATTTGTAAACCAGTCCTCCCCCTCCCAAAAACCAAAAGGATGAACTCCCATCCTCTATTCCTAGTCCATTTTACACATTTAACATAATTGACCATGTCAAGAAAACCAAAATTCAAATGTCTGAATTTGAATTCCTACAATCCAACCTTGAGTAGTTAGATAAGCTAGTGAAATGTGTGAGAAATAAAATTGTCCCTGCAAGACTAGCTATTCCCAAGATGACTCCCATGTCCACTAGAAATAACCTTATCATTGCTCCTCCTGCTGCTCCCAGGAGGACTGAACCATTTTATGTCTCCCTGCCGATAAATGGACATTAGCTGAATAACTGCATAATAGACTCAAGTGCTTTAGACAATGCCATGCCTGCCAAAGTGGCAGAATCTCTTGGTCTCACACTTGTTAGGGTGTGGAGCTAAAAGCTTCACCAAGGAGCATACAAAACAGGTTCGGGTCTACACAGACGCCGGCGTCGGTCAGGAGCGACCGACGTCGGTCAGTTGCAGTTACAGAGGCGCCGACGTCGGCAGTAGGGTCGGCCGGCGACAGTCACAGGCGAACAGGCAGGAACCGACGTCGGTTACCTGTGTGTCCAGAAAGCGATTTCTGAGGACAGAAGCGAGTGTTTGCATGATGAGTTTGAGTTGTAGACTCAAGCTCGCGTCTCTATTGTTAGCAATATTATTTTTAGAGCCCTTGTTGAAGAGGCTTAACTATTTGTTGTAAGAGCATGCTCAAGTTTCCTATTTTCTATATGCAGGAAAGATCTTCTAAGCTATTGTGTGTGTATGAGAGTTGAACTGTAAAAGTAGAACATTGTGAATGTTTGAAGGACAGTATTGAGTTGCATCAATCCAGGTTGTTGGATTTGAGTGTACTTGAGAGAGAGCTCTTGAGGAATAGAGATCTAGTGAGAGATCTTGTGTGCATCTGAGAGAGGTGTGGAAGAACGAAGTTCTTCATTTGTATTCCTATTGTAAAGAGTTTTAATACAAGTTTTCAGGGTGTTTTCTTGTATATCTTGTTCTGTGCTATTTATCATTTTAGTTGCTTATCTATCTGATTTATTTCTGCATTTATTGCTTTCACAAGTGTAATCCATTGTTGGTTGATCCCCAACAAGTGGTATCAGAACTCAGGTTCACTAACAGGTGGTTCAGATCTATGTAGTGTGTTTGGATTACAGGTTGCTCACAGGGGTTTCTGCAGGGATTTCTGTTTGAGTGGGAGAAGCAATGGCAGAAGAAAGTAAGTTGAGAATGGAAAAGTTTAATGGCAAGAACTATCAACACTGGAGAATGCAGATAGAGGACTATCTGTATCAGAAGGATCTTTACTTACCGTTAGGTGGGATAGCAAAGAAGCCCAAGGACATGGAGGATGAAGAATGGGAAGTTCTTGACAGAAAGGCTCTTGGGTCTATAAGACTGAGTCTGGCCTCCACTGTGATATCTAATTTGTCACAGGCAAAAACTATGGTAGAGTTAATGACTACGTTAGCAAATTTGTATGAAAAACCCTCAGCTTCAAATAAGGTATATTTAATGAAGCAGTTATTTAATTTGCATATGCAAGAAGGTGGATCTGTTTCTAATCACCTGAATGATTTCCATGGTATTCTTAATCAGTTAAGTTCTGTCAATATTGTATTTGAAGATGAAATAAAGGCTCTTTTAATATTATGTTCTTTGCCTGAAAGCTGGCATGGCTTGGTAATGGCAGTTTCTAATACTGCTTCTGCTTCGAATATTTTAAAAGTAGAGGATGTGGTTAGTGTTATTTTGAATGAGGAAATTCGCAGGAAAAGCACAGAAGAGACATCTGGGAACGCTTTAAATCTCGAGAGCAGGGGAAGGCAAAAAGAAAAGAGCAAGAGGAGATCAAGATCTAAGTCTAAGGGAAAAGGCAGATCCAAATCCAGGAATGGCAGAAGGCCACAATGCTGGAACTGTGGAAAGTTGGGGCACATAAGCAGAGATTGCTGGTCAAAGCCTAAGGAGGAGAATCAGCACGAAGGAAAGGAAGAGACAAAGGTTGCAGGTATTGCACAGGATGCTCTTATTTTCTCTTTGCATAATAATATAGAATCTTGGGTATTAGATTCTGGTGCATCTTTCCATGCTACCCCTAACAGAGAATATTTCAGTGACTATATCCATGGAGATTTTGGAATAGTGTATTTAGGGGATGATGAGCCTTGTAAGATTATTGGCAAAGGTAAAGTGCAGCTGAAGATGCAGAATGGCAACACATGGGTGTTGAGAGATGTGATGCATGTTCCTAGTTTGAAGAGAAATTTGATTTCTGTAGGTAAGCTAGGTGATGAGGGTTGTACAGTAACTCTCACAGCAGATTCTTGGAAGGTGACCAAGGGTGCACTTGTTATGGCCAGAGGTAAGAGAGAAGGTACTCTCTATTTGTGTAATTGTGTTACTAACAAATCTCCTTCAGTTTTATCTACTTCAGATGTGGATGCTAAATTGTGGCACTCAAGGCTTGGCCACATGAGTGAGAAGGGGATGTCAATTCTTAAGTCTAAAGGTATGCTTTCAGATTTGAAAAGTATGGATCTAGAATTTTGTGAGCATTGTGTATTTGGAAAACAGAAAAGGGTTAGTTTTCTCAAGACTGGGTCTACTAAGAAAAGGCAGAAGTTGCAGCTTGTTCACACAGACGTGTGGGGACCGGCTCAGGTAGCCTCTATTGGCGGATCACGGTACTATGTTACATTCATAGATGACGCCACAAGAAAGGTATGGATCTACTGTATTAAAAAAAAATCTGATGTTTTTGAGACTTTTAAGATTTGGAAAGCCATGGTTGAGAATGAAACAGGCAGAAGATTAAAGTGCTTGAGATCTGATAATGGCGGTGAGTTCTGCAGTCTTAAGTTTAACTGGTATTGTTACACTCATGGAATCCAAAGGCAAAGGACGGTTCCAAGGACACCTCAGCAGAATGGTATTGCTGAGAGAATGAACAGAACTATCATGGAGCGTGCAAGATGTATGAGATTGCATGCAGGGTTGCCCTTAGAGTTTTGGGTAGAAGCAGTTGACACCGCAGTGTACCTGATTAACAGAGGACCCTCTACAGCTATGGATGGTGGAATTCCAGAAGAGGCATGGACAGGTAAAAAGGTAGATCTCTCATATCTCAAAGTTTTTGGTTGTGAAGCCTTTGTGCACATAGATAAGGAAAATAGAAAGAAGCTTGATCCTAAGTCTATGAGGTGCACGTTTATAGGCTATGGCTCAGATGATTTTGGTTAGGAACCGGCGTCGGCAGTACAGAAACCGATGTCGGTCATACAGAGACTGACGTCGGCAGACCAGGAACCGATATTGGCCAAGAAGAACCGGTGTCGGCCAGTAACAGGTCTACAGGTGGCCGAGGTCCGTCACTGTCAGAAAATTTGGGTGGACAGCGTGTTGAGAACGAGTCCAAGACACCCATCAGGAGGTCTGAAAGGGTAAGTAAGCCTCCAATTAGATATTCTCCTTCCTTATATTATTTATTGCTAACCGATGGTGGAGAACCAGAAAGTTTTGAAGAAGCATTACAGGTGGAGTCCAGGAGTAAGTGGGAGCGCGGCATGGTTGAGGAGATGGAGTCCTTAAGAGAGAACCAAACATGGGATTTGGTTGAATTGCCAGCTGGTAAGAGAAAACTGAAGAACAGGTGGACCTACAGGTTGAAAGAAGGTGAGGATGGACAGATGAGATATAAGGCCAGATTGGTTGTAAAAGGATTTGCACAAAAGCCAGGTATCGACTTTGGTGAGATTTTTTCTCCTGTTGTTAAGATGACTTCTATAAGGGTTGTATTGTCTTTGGTTGCTTTTGAGGATTTGCATCTTGAGCAGCTAGATGTTAAGACAACATTTCTTCATGGAGATTTGGATGAAGAAATTTACATGGAACAGCCAGAAGGATTTGAGGTCAAGGGTAAGGAGAAGTTTGTGTGCAGGTTAAAGAAAAGCTTGTATGGCCTCAAGCAAGCTCCTAGGCAATGGTACTTAAAATTTGACAGGTTCATGACTGAGCATGGCTACAGTAGATGTCAATCAGACCATTGTGTATATTTTAAGAGATTTGATAATGGTAGATATATTATTCTATTATTGTATGTAGATGATATGCTGGTTGCAGGATCTCACATGCAGGATATCTCTGAGCTTAAGGTGAAATTAGCTCAAACGTTTGCTATGAAGGATTTGGGAGCAGCAAAGAAAATCTTTGGCATGAGCATCAGGAGAGACAGGAAAAATCACAGGTTGATATTGTCTCAAGAAGATTATGTGAACAAGGTGTTGGAACGGTTCAATATGCAGGATGCTAAACCGGTAAGCACACCTTTGGCTGGACATTTCAAGTTAAGCAAAGAACAATGTCCCAATTCACATGATGAGGTAGAGTACATGAGTAAGGTTCCATATTCTTCCGCAGTAGGAAGTTTGATGTATGCAATGGTGTGTACTAGACCGGATATTGCCCAAGCAGTGGGAGTAGTAAGTAAGTATATGGCTAATCCAGGAAAGGAACATTGGAAAGCAGTTCAATGGATCCTTAGATATCTGAGAGGAACCAGCAGTAGACACTTGTGCTATGGAGGTTCAGATACTTCTCTACGTGGCTATGTAGATTCAGATATGGCAGGGGATTTGGATGGCAGGAGGAGCACCACAGGTTATGTTTTTACTGTAGGTGGAATAACGGTTAGTTGGATATCTAAGTTGCAGAAGGTTGTAGCCTTGTCAACTATAGAAGCAGAGTACATTGTAGCTACAGAAGCTAGCAAGGAGATGATATGGATGACACGGTTCATGGAAGAGCTTGGAAGGGAGCATGGGAGTTGCAGATTGTATAGTGACAGTCAAAGTGCAATCCATTTGGCTAAGAACTCAACTTTTCATTCTAGAACTAAGCACATACAGCTAAGGTACCACTTCATACGGCAGGTATTGGAAGATGGTGAGTTGAAGCTGGAGAAGATCCATACAGACAAGAATCCTGCTGATATGCTAACTAAGCCGGTTACTAAGGAGAAGTTGAATCTTCATTCAACTTCTATTGGTCTTCATGATTGAGTTGAAGATGGAGGAGCTAGAAGATGTTGCTGTACAGGTACTGGTGCAGCTGGTTTATCTCCAAGTGGGAGATTGTTAGGGTGTGGAGCTAAAAGCTTCACCAAAGAGCATACAAAATAGGTTCGGGTCTACACAGACGCCGGCGTCGGTCAGGAGCGACCGACGTCGGTCAGTTGCAGTTATAGAGGCGCCGACGTCGGTAGTAGGGTCGGTCAGCGACGGTCACAGGCGAACAGGCAAGAACCGACGTCGGTTACCTGTGTGTCTAGAAAGCGATTTCCGAGGACAGAAGCGAGTGTTTGCATGATGAGTTTGAGTTGTAGACTCAAGCTCGCGTCTCTATTGTTAGCAATATTATTTTTAGAGCCCTTGTTGAAGAGGCTTAACTGTTTGTTGTAAGAGCATGCTCAAGTTTCCTATTTTCTATATGTAGGAAAGATCTTCTAAGCTATTGTGTGTGTATGAGAGTTGAACTGTAAAAGTAGAACATTGTGAATGTTTGAAGGACAGTATTGAGTTGCATCAATCTAGGTTGTTGGATTTGAGTGTACTTGAGAGAGAGCTCTTGAGGAATAGAGATCTAGTGAGAGATCTTGTGTGCATCTGAGATATGTGTGGAAGAACGAAGTTCTTCATTTGTATTCCTATTGTAAAGAGTTTTAATACAAGTTTTCAGGGTGTTTTCTTGTATATCTTGTTCTGTGCTATTTATCATTTTAGTTGCTTATCTATCTGATTCATTTCCGCATTTATTGCTTTCACAAGTGTAATCCATTGTTGGTTGATCCCCAACAACACTAACCAAGACATTTAGGAGAAGTTTCTCCATGGAGAACAAGTGCCACTACTTAGACAAATTAAGGATGCCCAATTTGCATTTGCAACATTCCCAAACAAGAGAATCAAGATGACTGTCCTGGTGGCTGACGTCCCAGCATCATACGACATCCTTCTTGGGTGGAATTTATGCAAGAATGTTGGTGGCAAATTGAGCATGGACCTATCTGAGGTGAGGATCCCAGTCAAAGGCATTATGCAGAGATTGCTCCTTGAGAAGGAAGCAAAATATGTGGTCACTAAAACATCAATGCCTGAAGCTCAAATTTTTTTTGAGTCTTCAGGTATGGGTAACTACTTTTTATCCATGGAGGAGGTTCATGAGGTGTCTGATGAAGCTCTTGAATGTGACAGCCTAAAAATAGTTTCAGATGGAACAACAGAAGGATTGGTTGAGCATAGTGTAAGTGAAGAAGAGTCTCCCCCTCCAAACGAAAAAAAGTCTAAAGGAAATTCAGTGTCTAATGAGGTATGGATTCTAGAATTTGATGGCAGTTGCTCCTCTACCAGTTCAGGAGCTGAGATTATATTGATATCTCCTCAAGGAGATATTTTTACTTCTCCATACAAGTTTTAGTTCAGCAACACCAACAACACAACTGAGTATGAATCTCTATTGCTTGGATTGAAGGCTGCATGAGACAAAGGCATCAAACTCCTTCATGCCAAAGGAGATGCTGAGCTAGTGGTTTGTCAGGTGAGAAACCTGTATCAAACCTAAAATGAGAGATTATGCCACTACCACAATATAGTCTAGGATCAAATTGAAAGCTTTGATGCTTTCAGCATCTCTACCATACCCAAGGAATTAAATGATAGAGCTAATGCACTGGTAGTTTTAACAACTCTCTTAGTTCCTCACCCAGACTTCACAAGAGACAAGTACACCATTGATCTGGTCTTCTGACCAAGCGTACTTGATAATTCTAGTCATTGGTAGGTGTTTAACAATGACAACCAAATCATTGCCTTCATGGAGCAAAAAGACAGCTTTGCACGGCTGCACTTTGAAGGCAGTGAGCTTGAGAAGCTTGAACTAGTCCATGAATCAAGTTCAGACATAGGTGAAGAATTCCTGCAACTCAAAGGGAATAAAATTTCCAAAGGCCTAGTTTCCCTCGAGAAGCTGTTTGACAAACATGACAGATTCATCAAATGATAGCAAATGGATTCAAGCTCCTCCCAGGAGTTTGATCAGATAAATTTGGGTACTAAGGAAGATCCCAAAATGGTGATCATTGGCAAGTGCTACACTCTTAAGGACAGATTCAAGTTCACTGCTCTACTCTGCCAATACATGGATGTCTTAGCATACTCCTATGATGATCTGAAGTCACTTAGACCTGAAGAAATAGACCATGACATTCTTCTCAAAAGTGATTCAATACCTTACAAGCAAAAATCCAGGCAATACAATATGAAGGTAGCAGGTACTATTCTATCTAAAATACAAAAAATGTTGAATGCTAGGATAATTTTTCCACTCCATCATTCCACATGGATTGCCAACATAGTACCTGTGATGAAAAAGAATGGCAAAATTTGCCTTTGCATGGATTTCAAAAATCTGAATCAGTCATCCCTAAAGGATAACTATCCTCTACCCATCATGGACCAAGTGCTTCAGATAGTGACTGAGTCAGAGATGTTATCAATGTTAGATGGATTCTCAGGATACAATCAAGTTGAAGTGGGTGAAGCAGACTAGCATAAGACTACCTTCACCACACCTTGGGGCACCTTTCCCTATCAAAAAATGCTTTTTGGCCTAATAAATGCTGGCACCACTTTCCAGAGAGCAATGGACCTTGATTTCAAAGATGAAATAGGTAAGTTCATTTTGGTATACCTTGATGACTTGACCATCTTTTCCAAGCATCGCCCTAACCATGTGTGCCATTTACAACAAGTGTTAGAACGTTGCCACCAGAATGGCATTTCTCTTAACCCCAAGAAGTCTATCTTTGGAGTGACAGAAAGGAAGCTTCTCAAACACATTGTATCTAGAGAAGGCATAAAGATTGACTCAAAAAGAGTCAAATCTATCCAGGAGCTTACTTTGCCCATAAGTAAGACTACAGTTCAATCTTTCTTTGGAAAAGTAAATTTTTTATGAAGATTCATCCTTGAGTTCGCTGAGAAGACTCACCACATCGTGAACATGATGAAGGGAAAGGCCATCTTCAGATGGACTAAAAAAGGCAAATTAGCATTCTAGGACATCAAAACAGCCATTGCCCATGCCCCAATTCTGGTTTGTCTAGATTATACCAAAAATTTCATCATGTATAGTTATGCTTCTGAACACAAACTTTCAACCATTCTGGTTCAACAGAATAAAGGTGTGAAATCTCCCATATCCTTCATGAGCTATCCTCTCAAAGCTCATGAGCTAAAGTATTTGAACATGGAGAAGCATGCTTACGTGGTGGTCAAGGTAGTGAAGCACTTCCATTTTTACATCCTAATCTCACATGTTACTACCTTGGTTCCTGATACCATAGTCAAATCCATACTAATTCAGCAGGAGTTTGGAACCAAAAGGGGCAATTGGATTGCTAAAATCTAGGAGTTTGATCTAGTTATCAAATTGATGAAATTGGTGCGAGGAAATGGCTTTTGTCAATTGATTGCTGACAACAGACCCGAAGAAGCAAGGCATGAAGGAAAAGAAGTAGAAGACATGCCAATAGTCATCTTTGTCTCCACCATGAATGAGTGGTATTCAAGTATTGCTCATTTCCTTACTTATGGTGAGTGTCCTGCCCACCTATCTCGTAAAGAAAAGAGGACTGTTAAACTGAAAGCTGCCAATTTTGTCCTCTGAGATAATGGCCTGTACAAGAGGAGCATTGATGGAGTGTTCCTTCACTATGTGGATAAAGAGTATCAGAACCAAGTTTTGAGGTCCTTTCACAATCTGGCCTGTGGAGGACATTTTTTTACTCCTGTAACTACCCACAAGATTCTTAGAGCCAGGTATTACTAGCCTACTTTGTTTCAGGATGCATACAAATGGATACAAAAGTGTGAACTATGTCAACAGTTCGTTGGAAGACCAGAGTTACTTGCCCTACCTCTCAAGCCAGTGGTGATAGAAGAGCCATTTCAGCAATGGAGAATCAATTTCATTGGTGCTGTAAACCCATCTTCAAGTGCTGGACATGATTACGTCCTCACAGCCACATATTATTTCACCAAATGGGTGGAAGCAATTCTAACAAAACATGCTACTTCAAAAGCAGTATGTGATTTCCTCAAAGAGAACATCATTTCTAGGTTTGGGGTCTCAACCAAAATTATGACGGATAATGCTGCCTGTTTCTCTTCTCATGAGATCACTCAGTTCTACTTTTACTATGGGATTACCCTCTCCCACTCTTTTGATTATTTCCCACAAGGGAATGGCCAAGCTGAATCGAGCAACAAGAACCTGGTGACCATCATCAAGAAGCTGGTGGATGACAACCAAAAAACATGGCATAAAGCATTAGTTGATGCTTTATGGGCAGATAGAATTATGCCTAAGAGGGCAATTGGTATGTCACCTTTCTAACTTCTGTATGGCCTCAATGCAGAGATACCAATCACCCTGGAGTTGCCAGCATTGAAATTGGCTAAGGCAGTCAAGGATCAGATGAATGAAAGCTCCATCGATAAGAGGATCATGTGCTTGACTAAGCTGGATGAGCAGCAAACTATGGTGGTGGACCGAATTGCGCAGCATCAAAGTCTGGTGAAGAAGTTGTTCGACCAAAAAGCAAAAAAATGGGATTTCTAGATTGGAGATCAAGTCCTGCTGTGGGACAAGAGAAGAGAACCAAAGGGAATGCATGGGAAATTCAATTCCCTTTGGAGAGGCCCATTTACTATCCATCAGCTCAATGGTGAAAATAGTTTTATGTTGAAGTATCAAAATGGCACGCTCTTTTCTCTGCCTCACAATGGGCAGCATCTGAAGTACTTCAACTCTTGAAGTATCAGATGAGATTACATGTACATATGTATATTTGTATAGTCTTTAGTTTTATTTTGTGCTTTTCATTTTCATTTTTGTTACCTTTCTTTTTTTGGGTAGCATGACTCCGTAGCCCAATGGCACACTTCAAGGCACTGGAGATTCTAGTTTCTACTTCCCTCAGTTGTTCCAAGTTTTCAACTGAAAGAAGTTCCCCAACTAGAGCCAGCTATTGTTCCCAAAATTTGTCACTCATTTTTGGGACAACATATGAACTATTTTTGGTCCTGTAGGCCAAAAATTTCTCTCTTCCCTTCTCAAAAATTGTTTTGGGCATTGAAATTCTCCATTTTCAAGCTTTTTCAGCTAACAAACTCTGCAGGCTAATTTCTACGGACTCTGTAGGCTTATTTCTATGGACTCTATAGGCTCATTTCTACAGACTCTGTAGGCTCATTTCTATAGACTCTGCAAGCTCATTTCTATGGACTCTGCAGGCTCATTTTTACGGACTCTGTAGGCTCATTTCTACGGACTTAATTCTATGGACTCAGGTTTACAGGCTCTGCAAACACATTTCTATGGACTTTGTAGAAAAGAAACAAGCTCTCAACACTTAGGCAATTTCAAGACAGGTTCAATGCCTTGGTTCGAACAAAAATATTCTTTGTCAAGCTTCAAACAAAGGATTGAACCATTGAACCCCACATCCAAAAGGTTCTAAGGTTCAATGACGACGACAAGCTTAAAGAGTTAAGCGCTTCAGCAAAAAGTTCCAAGTTCAACCGCTTCAACAAGTTCAACGGCTTCAAAAGATTAAGTAGAAAAGAAGGCTTCAAAGAACAAAGGAATGAACCGTTGAACCTTGAACCAAATTGGTTCAACGGGTTTAACAAGTTCAATCGGTTTGAAGAGATCAAAATACTTGGTGAACCAAAGAAGGCTTGAATTGTTGAACCATTGAACCAAAATGGTTCAAAGGTTCAACAGATTCAACAGTTCAAAGGTTCAACGCGGTTGGTTCAAGCATTCGAAGCACTTAGAAAAATAAAGGAAGATTGAACTGTTGACCCGTTGCACATTGAACCAAAAAAGGTTCAACCATTCAAAGGTTCAAAGGTTCAACATGAAAGGTTCAAAGGACTGCCCCAAAGCTGAAAGAACAAGTGCCCTTGTAGAAGGCAGTGAACTAAGGGCAGGTGCCCTTGCGGAGGGTAGGGAACATTGGTTCAAAGAGAAAAAGATAGAACAAAGGATGAACCAATGAACCAATTGAACCTTGAACCCAAAGAGTTCAAATTTCAATGGTTCAAAGGTTCAACGGTTCAAAGGAAGTGCTAGACAAAGGAAGGAAGCGGATGATTCCAGAGACTAGTTCAAAGGGATGGTTCAACCAAAGAGCAAGAAAGCGATTGAACAATTGAACTGTTGAACCTTGAACAAAAAAATGTTCAAAGGTTCAATGAGATTGGTTTAAGTGGTCAATTGAATGAGTGAAACACAAGATTGAATCGTTGAACCGTTGAACCAAAGTTGGTTCAATTAGTTGGTACAAGCAGTCGGTTCAAAGGAGTGTCCCAAAGCTGAAAGAATAAGTGCCCTTACGGAGGGCAGTAAACTAAGGGCAGGGAACATTGGTTCAAAGATCAAGGGAATAAAGTGATTGAATCAAGAAAGTGATTGAACCAAGAAAGCGATTGAACTAAGGAGCCAAGAAGGTCGCCCAAATTGTTTAAACAGTCAATCAATGACATCCCTATGGACATCAAATTCAAGACACTAAAAAATCCATTGATTTTCAAATGTGGCATGGAACCTGAGATCAAACTCAGCGACCAGCTGGAGAGGGAGTCGAAAGGCCAGTAGAAAGGGGAAAAGATAACCTGAGAGCTCAAATTGCAATAAATAGAGGGAAAGACCAGAAATATCTACACAAAAGTTATTCCAGTGGGTGGAACAGTCCATCAAGTAGATATCTGATCTTGCAAGCATTAAAGGTGCAATGTATTTTTCTACATGGAGTAAAGGCGAAGTGGACATCTGCACAGATATCTGGAGACAGAGCAGATGACCCAGGCCCAGGAGAAGACATTTAAGATAAATTGACATGCCACAGTTAAGGCAGCCACCTTGTTCCAGCATGGTCCCTTAACAAAATTGAAAATGCATTCAAGGCATTGAATGCAACATGGGCTGTTCCATGGAACAAAGCGCCAAGCCTTTCTTGGTGACTATTTAATGTAATCTCTTATTTTATGTTATGGAGATCTTTCCATTATAGAAGCAAAACTCTGCCTAAATTGAAAGGTGATTAATGAGACTTTAAGCTTAGATTGTTGATCATATTTATTTATCTGAATGAGAAAGCAAGTTACTTTCACACTTTGTGCTGTTATAGCTTGTGTTATTTTAGGAAATTGTTCTTATGTCCATTTTCTAGGAGCGTTCTTGTTTATTTAATTTAGTAGGCATAACTAGTGGAAGTAATCAAGAAGGTGTCCTGAAGACAACTATGGAGAGACTTTGTGCTGCCGTAATTGCCTTTAGTGTGTTTGTCTATTTTTTGTACCTGTGTAAAGGACTTTGGGACGAATTTGTGCCCTCATTATCCTTCATATTTCACTGTTGGGTAGTTGAGGTGGAGACTTTGTGCTACATCTCAGTCTGCTCGTTACTACGCCCTTTGTTACCAGTTACTTGTCACTACCTGAAAGAACTCCTGTTGTTTTCTGTAAAACCACTTCTGAAAGAAGAGAAGTGCCTTCAGTGTTTTCACCAGGATTTTCTCTTTTGTTTGTGAATATCATCTCTGAAAAAAGAGAGATGGATGGTGTTGTCTTACCCCTAAGTGTTATTTTTATTAGTTTAGGTTTTTATTTTTTCCTATTTATTAATTAGGGAAATTGTATTTCTTGTGCATACATGGAGTTTTCCTACATTTGTGGGATATGCTAGCTTATGTGGAGGTGTGTGTCATAGATGTGTCATAGGTGTCATAAGAATGTCATAAGTAACTCCCTTGATGGGAGTTACTTCTCTATTCTTCGCACCTTGTCACCACCTTTCATGGAGGAGTTATTGACTATTCTTGGTGTGCCTTGTCCACCTTTTGTGGAGGAGTTACTTTCGTACTCTCCTATTTGTAGTCTTCATTTTGGCCATTCCACGCTAATCAGATTTTGGTTTTCTCCATTTTGTCTTGTGCAATTTCTCTTATTGTGTTAATTTCAAATTGCTTTAGCATCTTGTGTTATGCACTTGTTCATCTTGTGTGATCACGTCTTCATTGCACTCGCGTTATCCAGATTCTAGCAACAACTCTGATATGGTATCAGAGCTTTCCCCGTAATCTTGTGTGTGATTAGGCTTTTAGCTTATTTTGGAATCAAGAGGAGTGGAGTTCTTTTTTTAATTCTAGATTTAATCTAAAAAAAATCTGTCAATATCATTTCCTTGGAAATCCTTGGCCTTTTAGGTGTTTTTTGGTTGTCTTCACTTCAAAGAGCAAAGGGAGGAGCAGCTCAAAGCTCTTCTGGTCAATAACACTCTTCTAGTCTAGGCGCCAAGCTTATGTCCTTCAACAACATCAGCTCCAGCGCCACTTCTACTGCCACATTTCTGTCTTCCCAGCGCCCTCCAACAACAATCTACAGCCAAGCCATAAGTCATACGACATCCAACATCTAGCAAGTCAACAAATCAGGTCTGAGTTTTGTTTGGTGACACTTCTGCGCCTTGCTTCTGGTCCCTTTTTGTTTGCTGCTCCTAGTTTTCTGTGCTTTGCTTCTGGGTTATTCTTGTTTGTTGCGCCTAGCTTCTATCTTTCTATTCTGCCATGCCACAGTCGGCTCCAGTAAGGTGCCAAGCAGCAACAGTCCTTTCTACAGTAGGCCGTACGGTCCAGCACATGTCTGCATTTATTTTTCTTGTCTTTTCTGTAAGATAAAATTCTTGATTGCTATTTTGGTGCCCCTCCCTACTTGGCATCCTATTTGGCATCCTTTAGACACGTGGCATCTATCCAAACTGTCTTTGATTTATTTTTTTAGTGTAAAATTGACTTGATAAAACAAAAATCAATGAATTTGACTGAATATTAAGGATTTTAGACAGTGTTGTATTTTGGGGATTTTCAATTAAAACTTGTATTTTTGACCGAAGACGAAGGGTGAGGCCCGGGTTGGTAGGAGGCCAATTCCCCCTCACACAAACCTCATTTGGATTCTTCATTCCATGCCGAATCCAACGAGTGGTTGGAAGACCACTTTCTCTCCCCATAATAGGCATTTTTTTAATGTTTTAGTGCTTTTTTTGTAAAAACACTAGTTTATAAAAAAATTGTAACTTTAAAATCTTGCAAACGGTAGCTCGATTTTGGGTGCCATTTTTTGCAAAAGTGCTTGTAATTTGATTCTCTACAATGTAGACTTGTTACTTTTTAAAAATGCACTAGTTTATCAAGTGCCAAAATTTGGGTCTCCCGAGACGCATTTTCGACTAAGTCCGACGTCCTGTTTGCTTTAGTCTTGCACAGATTGCTCTAAGACGCATTTTCAGCTGAGCCCGATGTATTTTGAGCATGCACTTGCATATTTTGGGGGGGGCTCAATATTTTAGGGGGTGAAATTGCTTTTCACAACTTCACTTTCATTCTCCTTTCTGCATACATTCACAACTTGCAATCAACACAACATCACCTAATTTCAGCTAAAAATGGATTCTTTTCAACTTAAACGCCTAACACCCTTCAACTATCATGAATGAAAAGTTAAAATATCAATCATTCTTAGAAGCAAAGGGTTGTATAGGATCACAATGGGTACAAAAGTAGAACCCAACACAGACGCTGAAAAGGTTAAATGGTACAACCGTAGTGATGAAGCCTTTGGGTTATTGAGCTTGTTTGTGTCTCCAAAACTTTTCTTCCACTTAGAATCCTCTCAAACTCCTAATTACATATGGGACACCTTAAAAAAGTTGTTTGGGAAGCTTGATGAGATGAGAGGTCATGAGCTTGAAAATGAACTCATAAGTCTAAGTCCTAGCAACTTTGACACCCTACAGGACTTCTTCACTAAGTTCAAGGCCCTTACATTGCAATTGAAAGAATGCGGGATATAGAAGAAAGATGATCAACTCATTCTTTCTATTCTCACAAAGTTAGGTCCAAGTTATTCCGTCTGTCTCCACTTCCCATGCCACTAAAAGTGCCCTTGGCACTGCATGGAAAATGCCTTCTTTGGATTCATTCATTGCCGACTTGACTAGGGAGCAAGATAAGCTAATTCAGATGGGAAAAATGAAGTCTACTCAACCCCAAGCCTTGATAGCTGGAAATGGTAAGGATAAGACTTCAATAAAGGAGAAGAAGAAAAAGAACAAGGACCAGGAGAAGAAGAAAGAAAATACCAATCCTGCCAAAAACAACACTGAGACTTCATCTTCTAATGCTAAACCTAAGAAGGAGAAGGTTAAGTGTGCCTATTATAAGAAGACAGGGCATGATGAACACAAATGCATGAAGAAAAAAATAGATCACCTAACTCATCTTCTAGAGAAGAACAACATAGGTGTTCCTGAGTCCATCAAGCAGAATTCATCAACCCAAGATTATACTAAGGCAAAAGGCAAGGGTAAGGAGAAAGAAAAGGGTAAGGCCCTTGTAGCAACTGCAGCTTCTACATCTTCATGGGTCATAGACTCAGGTGCTTCTCACCACATGGGCTCTTCACTAGTTAAGTTTTCATCTTTAGAGCCTTGTAGCATGACTTCAATTAGTTTGGGTGATGACACATCAGTTTCCATTGCAGGGAGAGGGTCAGTTGTAATGGAAGGAGGAACATTCAACAATGTTCTAAGTGTTCCTTCTCTTTCAACCAATCTCCTATCAGTGTACCAAATCACTCACATTGGTTGAGGCATGAGAGTTGAGTTTTCACCAGATTCAGTGTCTATCAGGGAGTTGCATAGTGATACTACAGTGGCAGTGGGAAGGGCAGATCACCAAGCTAAGTTATACACCTTCTCACATTTTGCATCATATTCTTCTCCAATAGCATTGTTGACTCATTCAAATGGAGTTAATAAATTGTGGCATGAGCAGTTTGGCCACTTTGTAAAAATGACATGGTCATTGGCTTGCCTCGTGTCCAATTCTCAAAAGGACTTTGCGAGGGGTGCTCCCTTGGGAAGCATCCCGAAGCAAAATTTGACAAAGGCAAAGCTTGGAGTGTAATGAAATTACTTCAAGAATTCAGTATAACAGCATAATTATATCCAAATATGACTGAAATATATCTGAAAATATGATAATAGATAAGCCACTTCGAGGGGGCAACCTCCACAAGCTTCAATAACAATAGAATTCACAATGATGATAAATGATTACCCACTACCTCCTATATATAGTCTAACTAGGCCATGGTTACTCCATAGGCCGACCTACTAATCTAAAGAAAGCCACAAGTCGGCCACAATATAATGTCAAAGAGGGATAAGTAAGCCATAAGTCAGTTAATACTATCCTCATGCATGTGATAGGTTAGGGGCGTAGCATGCCCTTCCCCTTTAAACCAACGTTGTCCTCAATGTTGAACAACTATGGATGTTGTTGTAGAAATTCTTCACCTTCCCAAGTTGCATCTTCACTACTTTGGTTTTTCCACTTGATCAAATATTCCTTAATCTCTCTGGTTCTCAACCGCTTAATACGTGTTTGGAGGATCTTCTCTAGTTCCAAAATGACTCGTCCTTCTTCATCTAGTTCAGGAAGCTCTGTCTGGGCAGAAACTTTCTGTCCAATGACCTTCTTCAAACAAGAAACATGAAATACTGCGTGTATGTGAGATAAATGAGGTAACTCGAGCTTGTAAGCCACATTTCCAATTTTTTGTAGAACCTGATAAGGGCCATAATACTTTGGAGCAAGTTTGTTGTCCTTTTTCTGTTGCTTCAAGGACATCTGCTTGTAAGGTTGCAAACGAACAAATACCCAGTCACCTACCTCAAAATTTTGCTCACTCCGGTGTTGATATGCTTGTTGCTTCATCCTATTTTGTGCCAAGGCTAAATTCTCTCTCAAACTAGCCAAAACCTCTTGTTGATGTTGAATGTGCTCTTCCACATCTCGAACCTTGGTGTGCACCTTTAATGAAGAAGTGATGGAAGGTGGATGGTAACCATATAGTGCTAGAAATGGAGACATTTTAGAAGAGGTATGGAAAGATGTGTTATACCACCATTCTGCAAGTGGTAGCCATTTAATCCAATGTTCTTATTTATCTGATGCAAAACAACGGAGATACCCCTCTAAACATTTGTTAACCACTTCAGTTTGTCCATCAGATTGGGGGTGGTAAGATGAGCTATGAGCTAGCTGAGTACCCAAACAAGAAAATAGTTCAGTCCATAAATTACTAGTAAAAATAGGATCACGATCACTTACAATTATTTTTGGGGTTCCATGTAATTTGAGAACTGCTTCCATAAAAATAGCCGCAACGGTACTTGCTGAAAATGGGTGTGAGAGAGCACAAAAATGGGCATATTTTGTAAGCCTATCCACAATGACCAAAATAACATTATTACCTTTAGAACAAGGCAACCCAGTGATGAAATCCATGGAAACCTCCTCCCACCTTTGACTAGGAATTGCTAATGGTTGTAACAAACCTGGGGTCTTAACTGTTTCACCTTTATTATGTTGGCATATCATGCATTCTTCCACAAACTTTTGTACATCTCCCTTGATTCCTTCCCAAAATAATTCTTTCTTAATTCTATGATAAGTTTTCAAGAACCCTGAGTGTCCCCCAAGTGGAGATGCATGCAACTCTGCAAGAAGCTTACGCTTAAGCTTTGAAGTTTTGCACAAGTATAACCTACCTTTATACCATAGGACATTACCTTTCCATTCAAATTTGTCAGAGGATAAAGTACCTTGCTGGAGATTTTGAATCAGAACCTGTGTATCCTGGTCTTGCTCCCATTCTAACCTAGCTTCATCCACCCAATCTGCTTGCAATATGGACATTGCACCAAGTAATGCTTCTGTGGATGCATCCCGTCTAGATAATGCATCTGCTACTACATTATATTTACCCTTCTTGTAGATGATTTCAAAATCATAACCCAACATTTTGGTTACCCATTTTTGTTGTTCCTCAAATGATAATCTTTGCTCCAAAAAGTATTTGAGACTATCATGATCCGTTTTCACTTTAAAGTGTCTACCCATCAGATAAGGTCTCCATTGTTTAACTGCATGAAGAATAGCCATCATTTCTTTCTCATAGATAGGTTTTTGTAGATTCTTACCTTTGAATTGACGACTTTCAAATGCAATGGGTCTTCCTTCCTGCATTAGTACTGCCCCCAATCCAGACCCAAAAGCATCACATTCAATAATGAATGTTTGTGAGAAGTCTAGAGTAGCCAAAACTGGAGTGGTGTACATAGCTACTTTTAGTTTCTCAAATGCTTTGGTGGCATCATCATTCCAATGGAAAGCATCCTTCTTTAGCAATGCAGTGAGTGGAGCTGCTATGCTGCCATAAGCTTTCACAAATCTTCTATAGTAACCTGTTAGTCCAAGAAAACCTCGAAGGTTTTTGAGAGTTTTTGGCATGTGCCATTCCATTATTGCTTTGATCTTCTGATATCAACTTTGACCCCTTCATGGGAAACAATGTGACCAAGGTACTCTACCTCCTGTACTCCAAAAGCACATTTAGATGGTTTTGCATAAAGTTGGTGCTTCTCCAAAACTATCAATACCTGTTTCACATGTTGCAAATGTGTTTCCCATGTCTGACTATAAATCAATATGTCATCAAAGAAAACTAGCACAAACTTCCTTAAAAAAGGCCTAAAAACAGTGTTCATCAAACTCTGAAAAGTAGATGGTGCATTTGTAAGACCAAAGGGCATTACCAAAAACTCATAATGGCCCTCATGTGTTCTAAAAGCAGTTTTATGAACATCTTCATCCTTGATTCTAATTTGATGGTACCCCGAGCGAAGATCTAATTTTGTGAAATAATTAGCACCATGCAATTCATCAAGTAAATCATCAATTACTAGAATAGGAAACTTATCTTTGAAGGTGTACTTGTTGAGTTCCCTATAATCGGGGCACATCCTCCATGTGTCATCCTTCTTCCGCACCATGACCACTGGTGATGAATATGCACTTTGGCTATGCTTGATGATCCCTTCCTCCAGCATCTCATGGACAATCTTTTCAATTTCACTCTTTTGTGCATATGGATATCTATATGGTCTAATATTTGGTGGTTGACTACCTGGAATTAGTTGAATGGCATGATCATGTTCTCTTTTTGGTGGTAGTCCTTTTGGCATGGCCCCAAAAATAGATGAGTGGTCTTCAAGAATTATTTGCAGATCAGGATGTGTAGATACCTTTGGGGGTTGAACTTCTATAGAGCATAATCGTGCAATAATTCCATCTGCCCCCTTTTTTAGCATCTTGGTCATCTGATGTGAACTAACCAACTGTGGAGATTTTGCATGTAATCCATGTAATTCAATTTTCTTACCTTCTAAATGAAAGCGCATGAATAGTTCTTGGAAGTTCGTCTCAATGGTACCTAAGGTTGTGAGCCATTGGACTCCCAAAACAATGTCTGTGTTACCCATGGGAATAACAAACATAGGAGAGTCAAGATTGTACCCACCCATAGTAAGCTTAATACTATGGCATTTGCCTGAAATTTTGGTGCTGGGTAGATGAAACAATTCAATTGAGTGGCCAACTTATGGTTTATAAAGTTATACGTGCTCCCTGAATCAATCAACACTGTCACCTTCTATTTCTTGAGGAAACCCACCACCTTAAGAGTTTGTGGAGTGCTAATACCTGCAAGTGCATGACAAGAGATTGTAGGGTGGGAATCTTCAGGTACCTCCTCTATATCTTCCTCATCATCATTAGAGGCATCATCTGCTTCTTCATCTTCATTTGGTCCCTCAATGTAGAATAACTTCTTCTTAGCACATCTATGTCCTTTACTCCACTTGCTATCACAACCAAAACATAATCCTTTTGCACGCTTTTCTTTAATTTGCTGAGGGGTCAATCTAGTAGGTGGAGGAAATGCTAATGATGATATGCTATGATCTTTGAAGTGAGTGAATGGCTGTCTCTTGTTGGCTAGGAATTTTTCCTCAGCTCTACGTGCTAGGATAATAGATTCAAAAATATTAAGTGGATTAAACATGCGTACCTCATGTTGAATGTGGTCCTTGAGTCCACCCAAAAATAGGTCATTCAAGTTTGCATCAAAAATTGTCTCCACAAGTAAGGATAGGTTCTGAAAATGATGAATATAATCCCTGACGGAGCTAGTTTGTCACAATTTTGCCCGTTGGCTGAAGTAATTATCTATCACACTATTGCCATAGTGTAATTGTAGCTGCTCTTGAAAAATTGTCCAAGTGACATTGAGACCCATCTTTTTCTTTTGATCACACATCCATCGATACCAAATGAATTGATCAGGTTCAAGATACAAAGATGCCATGGTGACCTTCTGTCCAAGTGGAATCTGATGTAGGTCAAAAAAACTCTCCATTTGGTTGAGCCAATTGAGTGGATCTTTTCCATCGAATTTGCGCATATCCACTTTTGGTAATAGGTTCTTCTGTGGCCATGGAGTTGGATTTGAAGTAGACTGATTAGGAGAACCACCCTGGTGGGTTTGTGAAATAGAGTTAGCTTGATGATTTGAATGATTAATATTCAAAGCTGTCATGATATATCCCAAACTATCTTGTATGGATTGCATATTAGATTGTAGGTCTTGCACCTCACTCTGAATGCCTTGCATACTATAGTCAAGTTGGCTCACTTTGTGATCTATGTTAGAAAACCCTGGTACAAAGGGTCTATTACACCCCCCTTCTGACTCCATCTCATCCTTGTTAGGATTTTTTCTTGGAGTTTCAGCCCCCTTTCCTCGGCCTCGAGTTTGTGGACCTGCCATAAAAGGGTTTTACAATGTCGACCCTTATTGATAATTTTGACCCAACTTTGACCAAGCAATTTTGGAATTATGTCGGCCTCAATTAAAAATATACAAAGAACAAATTGTATCCAAAATTTTCTAAGATTTCCAAAAATGTAAACAACTCAGAAAAATTCTTTGAATTGTGCACAATAGAGCAATTTTATGAAAAATCATAAAATAGCGATAACTTTTGAAAAACAAATCCAAATGATCTGAAATTTTAATGGAAGATTTATGTAATTATTTCTGACCTTCAATAAAAAAAATTCTAAGAAATATGCAAATATTTTTTATATATCACAAAATTAGTGTTTTGCCCACAAGATTGCCCAAATCACAGCTCTGATACCACTTGTAATGAAATTATTTCAAGAATTCAGTATAACAACAGAATTATATCTAAATATGACTGAAATATATCTAAAAATATGATAATAGATAAGCCACTTCGAGGGGGCAACCTCCACAAGCTTCAATAACAATAGAATTCACAATGATGATAAATGATTACCCACTAACTCCTATATATATTCTAACTAGGCCATGGTTACTCCATAGGCCGACCTACTAATCTAAAGAAAGCCACAAGTCGGCCACAATATAATGTCAAAGAGGGATAAGTAAGCCATAAGTCGGCTAATACTATCCTCATGCATGTGATAGGTTAGGGGCGTAGCATGGAGGGCTTCACAACCTTTGGAGTTAGTCCACAGTGATGTATCGGGACCCTTTCCCAAACCATCTTTCACAAGGGCCAAGTACATCCTCACTTTCATTGATGATTTCTCTAGGTACACCTGGATATATTTTTTCAAACAAAAGTCTGAAGTGTTTGAAAATTTTCTAGACTTCAAGGCTCTTATTGAGAAACAGAGTGAGAAATCCATCAAGGTTCTTCAAACTGATAATGGAGGCGAGTATGTCAGCATCAGGTTTGAGCAATTTTGTACCATAGAGGGGATTAATTTGTAGTGCATAGTCACCTACAGTCCTTCACAGAATGGGGTTACAGAACGCAAGAATAGGTTCTTGAAAGAGATGGGTAGCTGTATGATTCACTCCAAATCCCTAGCACCACAGTACTGGGCTGAAGCTATCAATTGTGCTTGCTACATTCAGAACAAGGTTCCTCACAAAGCTTTGAAAGGGATAACACCCTTTGAAGCTTGGCATAAAAGGAAACTTGATGTTGAGCACCTCAGGGTTTTCAGATCCTCAAACATGGCCCGCATTCTGAAGAAAAAATGCAAAGCTATGGAACATCAGTCCAAACCTTGCATCTTTGTAGGATATCCAGATGGTATTAAGGATATCACCTTCTAGATCTAGTCACACATGAGTTTTTCATCGAGAGAAGTGTCCATTTTTAAGAGAGTCCTAGAGACTCAACACTTGACACTTCTTCTCTCTCATTGGATCTACTTCTTCATGATGATTCCTCGTCAGATTCAGATCAGCCACATTAGGTTCTTGAGCAAGAGTCATCTTCTTCTTCTTCGATTTTAGACAGCGAGGACAGTGATGCAGAGTCATCCACCTCTTATCAGTCAGAGGATGAGGAGTTAGCACCTGACTCGCCCACTTCTGGGCCACTTTGGGCTAGACAAACACTTGAGAGTGCTGGCACTTGGGCAAGAGATCCTACAGATGACAGATGTACTAGGGGTGATTTTTAGAGAGATCCACATGCCTTCTTTGCTACAGTTTTGGATCCATAGACTTTTTGAGAGGCATTGGGGGTACCTGAGTGGGATAGTGCTATGGAGGAAGAATATTCTTCCTTAATCAAAAATCACACTTGGGACTTGACATCACTTCCTAAGGGAAGAAAGATGGTTCTTGTAGGTGGATATATCGAACCAAGTTTGCAGTAGATGGGTCGATTGATAAGTATAAGGCATGATTGGTCGCCAAGGGTTTCTCACAGGTGGCAGGCATTGACTACTCAGAGAACTTTGCACCCGTTGGAAAGATGACTTCTATCCGACTCACCTTGGCTATTGCCGTAGCACATGGTTGGGATGTGCATCAGATGGATGTGAAGAATGCCTTTCTTCATGGAGACCTAGAGGAGGAGATCTACATGGAACAGCCGCCAGGATTTGTTCAAGATTCTTCCTTAGTATGAAGACTTAGGAAATCTATCTATGGCCTCAAACAGGTCCCTCAGGCTTGGTATGCCAAGATGGATTCTTTCCTTCTCACAACGGGTTTCACTAGGTGCCATTCTGATCCTAATGTCTACTTCTTATGGCAGGATGATTCACTTCTAATTTTGGTTCTATATGTTGATGACCTTTTGATCACTGGGAGTTCTTCATCGGCTATTACAATGGTGAAGGCATCTCTTCAGGATAGATTTGACATGACAGACTTAGGTTTGTTGCACTACTTCCTTGGCATCGAGATCTCACAGTCAGATTCAGGGATTTCTCTTGCACAGCCTAAGTATGCTCTCGACTTATTGGCTCAGTTTCACATGGCTGATTGCAAGCCATCTTTGACTCCCTTTATATCAGGAGTCAAGCTTGAGACTAATTGTTCTTCACCATTGGTTGATGCCACTCGATATCGACAACTTGTTGGTAGTCTCATCTACTTGACTCACACCAGGCCCAACATTTCATATATAGTGGCACTTGTCTCCAGAATCATGCAAGAAACCCATGAGCTGCATTGGAAAGCAGCTAAGAGGATCTTGCATTACATACAGGGTTCACATAGACACGGGATTCATTACAGATTTGGCACAGAGTTTGACTTGGTTGGATATACAGATTCAGACTGGGCTGGTGATTCACAGAATCACAAGTCTACTTCTGGTTACAATTTCTCTCTAGGTTCTGGTCCTATCAGTTGGTCTAGCAAGAAGCAGAATGCTATTGCTATATCATCCACAGAGGTAGAGTACAGGGGAGCTGTTAATGCAGCTACTGAGGCTATTTGGCTTCAGGGGATTCTTTCTGAGTTTGGCATTCCTATCTAGCAGCCCACCATAATTTATTGTGACAATCAGAGTACCATACAGATTTTCAGGAATATGATTTAGCACCAGCGGACCAAGCACATAGATATTCACATGCATTTCATTTAGGAGCTTATTCATATTCAGGTCATTGACTTGATATTTTGCTAGTCTTCAGAGCAGGTTGCAGACATCTTCACCAAACTTTTCACTGAGAGCAAGTTCATTCATCTACAAGCTCTTCTTGGGGTGCGGTGTACATCTACAGTAGCATCATCTTCAGGGGGGGCCTTCTAGCCTCTTCTTTTCTTTTGTCTCTCTTTTGGGGGGGGGAGTTTTTTCCTATGGGTTTTCTTCTTTTCTCTATCTTATGGGAGATTGCATTTGTACATGGGTACCTCATTAGGCCTAGTTGCCAGGACCCATTTTATATTTCCACACTGCCCACCTAAGTTGTGCTTATGGGGGGGTATTAGTGTAGGTTTTTATTTTTCCCTATTTATTAATTAGGGAAATTGTATTTCTTGTGCATACATGGAATTTTCTTACATTTGTGGGATAGGCTAGCTTATGTGGAGGTGTGTGTCATAGATGTGTCATAGGTGTCATAAGAATGTCATAAGTAACTCCCTTGATGGGAGTTACTGACTATTCTTGGTGTGCCTTGTCCACCTTTTGTGGAGGAGTTACTTTCGTACTCTCCTATTTGCAGTCCTCATTTTGGCCGTTCCACGCTAATCAGATTTTGGTTTTCTCCATTTTGTCTTGTGCAATTTCTCTTATTGTGTTAATTTCAAATTGCTTTAGCATCTTGTGGTGTGCACTTATTCATCTTGTGTGATCACGTCTTCATTGCACTCGCGTTATTCAGATTCTAGCAACAACTCCGATAATTTTCTGCTTATATATATAGTATATAGCTCCTCATAGTTATAAGGGAACCTCCCCTTGATGAGAGGAGAGATTTGTCCCCTTTTGATGTGGTAAACCTGCACATCTAGATGACCAATCTCCCTGTGTTGTGGTTGAAGAGACCTATTTTCCTCATCAGTTAGCTGGTGACAAAATATTCACCCATCATGCCTAATAAAGCATCACAAGCCTATATAATCATTGTGTGTCTATAGAATCATATAATGCATATAGAATCATTAGGTGCCTATAGAATAATTGCATGTTTTTAAAATCATTGGGTGCCTGTAGAATCATTACATTCCTGTAGAACCATTATTTTCATGTTAAAGCATTGCAGGGTTGTCAAATCATCAGCAAGGTGGAAAATATTCGCTTTGTATAAAATTATCACATGTGCATAGTAAAGCATCATAGACATAAAAAACATCACAATCTTAGGAAAGCATCACAGGCTTAGGAAAGCATCACATGCTTAGGAAAGCATTGCATGCTCAAGAATGCATCACAAACTCATCAAAGCATTGCATGCCAAAGGAGATGCCAAGTTGGTGGTTTATCAGGGGAGAAACTTGTACCAAACCAAAAATGAGAGATTGTGCCACTACCGCAATATAGTTTAGGATCAAATTGAAAGCTTTGATGCTTTTAACATCTCTGCCATACCCAAGGAATTAAATTATAGAGCTGATGCACTGGTAGTTTTAGTAACTCTCTTAGTTCCTCACCCAGACTTCACAAGAGACAAGTACACCATTGATCTAGTCTTTTGACCAAGCGTACCTAATAATTCTAGTCATTGGCAGGTGTTTAACAATGACAACCAAATCATTGCCTTCTTGGAGCAAAAATATAGATTTGCACGGCTGCACTTTGAAGGCAGTGAGCTTGAGAAGCTTGAACTAGTCCATGAATCAAGTTCAGACATAGGTGAAGAATTCCTGCAACTCAAAGGGAATAAAATTCCCAAAGGCCTAGTTTTCCTCGAGAAGCTGTTTGACAAACATGACAGATTCATCAAACGATAGCAAATGGATTCAAGCTCCTCCCAAGAGTTTGATCAGATAAATTTGGGTACCAAAGAAGATCCCAAAATGGTGAACATTGGGAAGTGCTGCACTCCTAAGGAGAGATTCAAGTTCACTGCTCTACTCTGCCAATACATGGATGTCCTAGCTTACTCCTATGATGATCTGAAGTCACTTAGTCCTGAAGAAATCGACCATGACATTCATCTCAAAAGTGATTTAGTACCTTACAAGCAAAAATCCAGGCAATACAATATGAAGATAACAGGTACTATTCTATCTAAAATACAAAAAATGCTGAATGCTAGGATAATTTTTCCACTCCATCATTCCACATGGATTGCCAACATAGTACCTGTGATGAAAAAGAATGGCAAAATTTGCCTTTGCATGGACTTCAAAAATCTGAATCAGTCATCCTTAAAGGATAACTATCCTCTACCCATCATGGACCAAGTTCTTCAGATAGTGACTGAGTCAGAGATGTTATCAATGTTAGATGGATTCTCAGGATACAATCAAGTTGAAGTGGGTGAAGCAGACTAGCATAAGACTACCTTCACCACACCTTGGGGCACCTTTCCCTATCAAAAAATGCCTTTTGGCCTAATAAATGCTGGCACCACTTTCCAGAGAGCAATGGACCTTGATTTCAAAGATGAAATAGGTAAGTTCATTGTGGTATACCTTGATGACTAGACCATCATTTCCAAGCATCGCCTTGACCATGTGCGCCGTTTACAACAAGTGTTGGAACGTTGCCACCAGAATGGCATTTCTCTTAACCCCAAGAAGTCTATCTTTGGAGTGACAGAAAGGAAGCTTCTCAGAGACATTGTATCTAGAGAAGGCATGAAGATTGACTCAGAAAGAGTCAAATCCATCCAGGAGCTTACTCTGCCCATGAGTAAGACTGCAGTTCACTCCTTCTTTGGAAAAGTACATTTTTTATGAAGATTCATCCTTGAGTTCCCTGAGAAGACTCGCCACATCGTGAACATGATGAAGGGAAAGGCCATCTTTAGATGGACTGAAGAAGGCAAATTAGCATTCTAGGACATCAAGACAACCATTGCTCATGCCCCAATTCTAGTTTGTCTAGATTATACCAAAAATTTCATCATGTATAGTTATGCTTTTGAGCACACACTTTCAACCATTCTGGTTCAACAGAATGAAGGTGTGGAATCTCCCATATCCTTCATGAGTTTCCCTCTCAAAGCTCATGAGCTGAAGTGTTCGAACATGGAGAAGCATGCTTATGTGGTGGTCAAGGTAGTGAAGCACTTCCATTTTTACATCCTAAACTCACATATTACTACCTTGGTTCCTGATACCACAGTCAAATCCATACTAACTCAATAGGAGTTTGGAACCAAAAGGGGCAATTGGATTGCTAAAATCTAGGAGTTTGATCTAGTTATCAAACTGATGAAGGTGGTGCGAGGAAATGGCCTTTGTCAATTGATTGCTGACAACAGACCCGAAGAAGCAAGGCATGAAGGAAAAGAAGTAGAAGACACGCCAACAGTCCTCTTTGTCTCCACCATGAATGAGTGGTATTCAAGTATTGCTCATTTCCTTACTTATGGTGAGTGTCCTGCCCACCTATCTCGTAAAGAAAGGAGGACTGTTAAACTGAAAGCTGCCAATTTTGTCCTCTGGGATAATGGCCTATACAAGAGGAGCCTTGATGGAGTGTTCCTTCACTGCGTGGATAAAGATCAACAGAACCAACTTTTGAGGTCCTTTCACAATCTGGCCTATGGAGGACATTTTTTTGCTCTTGTAACTACCCACAAGATTCTTAGAGCCAGGTATTACTGGCCTACTTTGTTTCAGGATGCATACAAATGGGTACGGAAGTGTGAACTATGTCAACAGTTCGTTGGAAGACCAGAGTTACTTGCCCTGCCTCTCAAGCCAGTGGTGATAGAAGAGCCATTTCAGCAATGGGGAATCAATTTCATTGGTGCTGTAAACCCATCTTCAAGTGCTGGACATGATTACATCTTCACAGCCACATATTATTTCACCAAATGGGTGGAATCAATTCTAACAAAACATGCTACTTCAGAAGTAGTATGTGATTTCCTCAAAGAGAACATCATTTTCAAGTTTGGGGTCTCAACCAAAATTATGACGGACAATGTTGCTTGTTTCTCTTCTCATGAGATCACTCAGTTCTACTTTTACTATGGGATTACCCTCTCCCACTCCTTTGATTATTTCCCATAAGGGAATGGCCAAGCTGAATTGAGCAACAAGAACCTCGTGACCATCATCAGGAAGCTGGCGGATGACAACCAAAAAACATGGCATAAAGCATTAGTTGATGCTTTATGGGCAGATAGAATTACGTCTAAGAGGGCAATTGGTATGTCACCTTTCCAACTTTTGTATGGCCTTAATGCAGAGATACCAATCACCCTGTAGTTGCTAGCATTGAAATTGGCTAGGGCAGTCAAGGATCAGACGTATGAAAGCTCCATCGATAAGAGGATCATGTGCTTGACTAAGCTGGATGAGCAACAAACTATGGTGGTGGACCGAATTGCGTAGCATCAAAGTCTGGTGAAGAAGCAATTCGACCAAAAAGCAAAAAAAATGGGATTTCTAGATTGGAGATCAAGTCCTATTGTGGGACAAGAGAAGAGAACCAAAGGGAATGCATGGTGAGGCCCATTTACTATCCATCAGCTCAATGGTGAAAATAGTTTCCTGTTGAAGTATCAAGATGGCACGCAATTTTCTCTGCCTCACAATGGGTAGCATCTGAAGTACTTCAACTCTTGAAGTATCAGATGAGATTACCTGTACATTTATATATTTGTATAGTCTTTAGTTCTATTTTGTGCTTTTCATTTTCATTTTTGTTACCTTTCTTTTTTTGCGTAGCATGACTCCATAGCCCAATGGCACACTTCAAGGCACTGGAGATTCTAGTTTCTACTTCCCTCAGTTGTTCCAAGTTTTCAACTGAAAGAAGTTACCCAACTAGAGCCAGCTGTTGTTCCCAAAATTTCACTCATTTTTGGGACAACATATGAACTATTTTTGGTCCTGTAGGCCAAAAATTTCTCTCTTCCCTTCTCAAAAATTGTTTTGGGCATTGAAATTCTCCATTTTCAAGATTTTTCAGCTAACAAACTCTGCAGGCTAATTTCTACGGACTCTGTAGGCTTATTTCTATGGACTCTACAGGCTCATTTCTACAGACTCTTTAGGCTCATTTCTACGGACTCTGCAAGCTCATTTCTATGGACTCTGCAGGCTCATTTTTACGGACGTTGTAGGCTCATTTCTACGGACATAATTCTATGGACTCAGGTTTACAGACTCTACAGACACATTTCTACAGACTTTGTAGAAAAGAAACAAGCTCTCAACACTTAGGCAATTTCAAGACAGGTTCAACGCCTTGGTTCGACCAAAAATATTCTTTGCCAAGCTTCAAACAAAGGATTGAACCATTGAACCATTAAACCCCACTTCCAAAAGGTTCAAAGGTTCAATGACGAAGGCAAGCTTAAAGATTTAAGCGCTTCAACAAAAAGTTCCAACTTCAACCGCTTCAACAAGTTCAACGGCTTCAAAAGATTAAGTAGAAAAGAAGGCTTCAAAGAACAAAGGAATGAACCGTTGAACCTTGAACCAAATTGGTTCAACGGTTTAACAGGTTCAATCAGTTCGAAGAGATCAAAATACTTGGTGAACCAAATAAGGCTTGAACCGTTGAACCGTTGAACCAAAATGGTTCAAAGGTTCAACAGATTCAACAGTTCAAAGGTTCAATGCAGTTGATTCAAGCGTTCGAAGCACTTAGAAAAATAAAGGAAGATTGAACCATTGACCCGTTGAACATTGAATCAAAAAAGGTTCAACGATTCAAAGGTTTAAAGGTTCAACATGAAAGGTTCAAAGGACTGCCCCAAAGCTGAAAGAACAAGTGCCCTTGCAGAGGGCAGTGAACTAAGGGCAGGTGCCCTTGCGGAGGGTAGGGAACATTGGTTTAAAGAGAAAGTGATGTAACAAAGGATGAACCAATGAATCGATTGAACCTTGAACCGAAAGAGTTCAAAGTTCAATGGTTCAAAGGTTCAACGATTCAAAGGAAGCGCTAGACAAAGGAAGGAAGCAGATGATTCCAGAGACTAGTTCAAAGGGATGGTTCAACTAAAGAGCAAGAAAGCGATTGAACAATTGAACTGTTGAACCTTGAACAAAAAAAGGTTCAAAGGTTCAACGAGATTAGTTCAAAGCGATTGGTTTAAGTGGTCAATTGAATGAGCGAAACACAAGATTGAATTGTTGAACCGTTGAACCAAAGTTGGTTCAATTAGTTGGTACAAGCGGTTAGTTCAAAGGAGTGTCCCAACGCTGAAAGAATAAGTGCCCTTGCGGAGGGCAGTAAACTAAGGGAAGGGAACATTGGTTCAAAGATCAAAGGAATAAAGCGATTGAACCAATAAAGTGATTGAATCAAGAAAGTGATTGAACCAAGAAAGCAATTGAACCAAAGAGCTGAGAAGGTCACCCAAATTGTTTAAATAGTCAATCAATGATGTCCTCGTGGACGTCAAATTCAAGACACTGAAAATCCATTGATTTTCAAATGTGGCATGGAACCTGAGATCAAACTCAGCGACCAGCTGGAGAGGGAGCTGAAAGGCCAACAGAAAGGGGAAAAGATAACCCGAGAGCTCAAATTGCAGTAAAAAGAGGGAAAGACCAGAAATATCTGCACAAAAGTTATTCCAGTGGATGGAACAGTCCATCAAGTAGATATCTGATCTTGCAAGCATTAAAGGTGCAGCGTATTTTTCTACATGGAGTAAAGGCGAAGTGGACAGCTGCACAGATATCTAGAGACAAAGCAGACGACCCAGGCCTAGGAGAAGACATTTAAGATAAATTGACATGCCATAGTTAAGGCAGCCACCCTGTTCCAGCATGGTCCCTTGACAAAACTGAAAATGCATTCAAGGCATTGAATGCAACATGGGATGTTCCATGGAACAAAGCGCCAAGCCTTTCTTGGCAACTATTTAATGTAATCTCTTATTTTATGTTATGGAGATCTTTCCATTATAGAAGCAAAACTCTGCCCAAATTGAAAGGCGATTAATGAGACTTTAAGCTCAGATTGTTGATCATATTTCTTTATCTGAATGAGAAAGCAAGTTACTTTCACACTTTGTGCTGTTATAGCTTGTGTTATTTTAGGAAATTGTTCTTATGTCCATTTCCTAAGAGCGTTCTTGTTTATTTAATTTAGTAGGCAGAACTAGTGGAAGTAATTGGGAAGGTGTCCTGAAGCCAACTATGGAGAGACTTTGTGCTGCCGCAATTGCCTTTAGTGTGTTTGTCTATTTTCTATTCCTGTGTAAAGGACCTTGGGACGACTTTGTGCCCTCATTATCCTTCGTATTTCACTCTTGGGCATTTGAGGTGGAGACTTTGTGCTACATCTCAGTCTGCTCGTTACTACGCCCTTTGTTACCAGTTAATTGTCACTACCTGAAAGAACTCATGCTGTTTCCTGCAAGACCACTTCTGAAAGAAGAGAAGTGCCTTTAGTGTTTTCACCAAAATTTTTTCCTTTGTTTGTGAATATCATCTGTGAAAAAAAAGAGATGGATGGTGTTGTCCTACCCCTGAGTGTTATTTTTATTAGTGTAGGTTTTTATTTTTCCCTATTTATTAATTAGGGAAATTGTATTTCTTGTGCATATATGGAGTTTTCCTACATTTGTGGGATAGGCTAGCTTATGTGGAGTTGTGTGTCATAGGTGTCATAAGAATGTCATAAGTAACTCCCTTGATGGGAGTTACTTCTCTATTCTTAGCACCTTGTCACCACCTTTCATGGAGGAGTTACTGACTATTCTTGGTGTGTCTTGTCCACCTTTTGTGGAGGAGTTACTTTCGTACTCTCCTATTTGTAGTCCTCATTTTGGCCATTCCACACTAATCAGATTTTGGTTTTCTCCATTTTGTCTTGTGCAATTTCTCTTATTGTGTTAATTTCAAATTGCTTTAGCATCTTGTGGTGTGCACTTGTTCATCTTGTGTGATCACGTCTTCATTGCACTCGTGTTATTCAGATTCTGGCAATAACTCCGATAATTTTCTGCTTATATATATAGTATAGAGCTCCTCATAGTTATAAGGAAACCTCCCCTTGATGAGAGGAGAGATTTGTCCCCTTTTGATGAGGTAAACCTGCACATTTGGACGACCAATCTCCCTGTGTTGTGGTTGAAGAGACCTATTTTGCTTATCAGTTAGCTAGTGACAAAATATTCAGCCAACATGCCTAATAAAGCATCACAAGCCTATACAATCATTGTGTGTCTATAGAATATTATTATGCATATAGAATCATTAGGTGCCTATAGAATAATTGCATGTTTTTAAAATCATTGGGTGCCTATAGAATCATTACATTCCTGTAGAACCATTATTTTCATGTTAAAGCATTGCAGGGTTGTCAAATCATCAGCAAGGTGGAAAATATTCGCTTTGTATAAAAATTATCACATGTGCACAGTAAAGCATCATAGACTTAAAAAAACATCACAATCTTAGGAAAGCATCACAGGCTTAGGAAAGCATCACATGCTTAGGAAAGCATTGCATGCTCAAGAATGCATCACAAACTCATCAAAGCATCGTGGACTTTGAAAGGCATGCAAACTTTGGAAAACATCATATGCTGAAGAAAGCATCGTAGGGTCAATAAAGCATCACATTATTAGGAAAACATTACATTATTAGGGAAGCATCACAAGAATAGGAGAGCATTACTAGCTTAGGAAAACATCGTAGTATTAAAAAGTGTCATAGTTTAGAAAAGTTTAATATAAACCCACTAATTTAGTAAAAGTGCATACATTTAAAAAAAATTCAGAAAAGATCATAAACATTTTTACAATTGGATCAATAGATTTACCTATAAGTTGTAAACTACAATGCTAATTTTTTTTTGAATTGAATCAATATATTTCACGATTTCCATCCAAAAATACTTGATTTATTTGTATGTTGAATCACCTATTTATTGGATTTTTTTATAATTGCCCAATCATGGAACAATTCGATGTCAAATCTCACCATGATTTTGAAAAAAAAAAAACAATTAATTTCGTGTGTGTGTGTACAATTTAAAATATTTATATTAGGTATAACTAGTGAATTTAATTACATTTCAAATTTTTTTTCAAAAAAAATTTGTGAATGTGATCTTAAGGCCTATAAAATGTACGACGATCTAAACATTGTTTAAAATCCTAGACCATTGATTTGTTGATAATCCAATAATAAAACCCCATTGAAATTAGAAACCGTTTAACTATTCAAGTGGGAAACAATAACCTACATGAATTTTTTGGTGAATTGATGCGCGCTCCAACGCTATTTACATAGCCAATTCCGAATTGGGAAATCCCCATTATTTGCCTAGTTAAAATTATTTATTGCTAAAATTTTGCCTGGCTATAATAGCTTTACAATGCTTAACATTGAATAATTTAAAAAGAAAAAACCCTTACGTTAAGTTTCGCATACCCTCAAGCTTAAAACCGTAAATCTTTTTGGTTATGATTCATCCAACTTTTATACATAAATTTTTGGAAGATTTGGCCAAAACAACAAGCAACCAAAAAAAAATTCTCAAAAAAATGACATGCTTTATCGAATTCTGATCATTTAAAAAAAATATATGGTATAGAGTTGATTGGGAAGGGTTCATTACCTCATATAAAACTCTCGACACAGATTTCTTAGCTCTTCAATACTATTGATGTTTAAAACTTTGATGTAAACACTTACGAAGAGTCAATCATAATATAAATATACTTACCACCCAAAAGACAATTTAATGATAGATTCAACACAATTAATATGACTATGACTTCAACATCCTTCATGTAATAATAGCAATATAATGGTCGACTATTAAATAAACATTAAAAAAAAAAAGAAAAAAACTCTCAAATTTAATGGTGGGCAAAATTGACCATTTTCACTACCGTCTGTATTATCTATCCCTCAAAGGCCAATTATAGGAGACATTCATTAACCCAGAAAACTTATAATTGGATGGTACCCTGCTCTTTTCTTAACTAGATACATTCTTTTCATGGTAGGGTCCACTTCCATTTGTTGTTTTATTCCTTGTTTGTCTTTTATGGCCCCCACCATTTATTCCCCTTGTATTTTATGTTGTCTCTGATTTGATTTCCCTGTACTTCACGTCTTATATTATTAAATAAATTATTCGTTAGAATGTTTCTGAACATATGTTTTATTATCTATATTTTATTTTATTATATATTGTTTTTATTTTTATTTTTAATATGTCGCTTTTATTTTAGGGGGACTTTAATTAAGAAGATAAAAAATTAATATAAAATAAATAATTATAAAAAAATATTTTAGGAAGAGTATTTAAGAGAATTCCATTGTCTATACATCTTATTTAGTCTTACTCACTAATTTAGTTCAAAAAAGTTGAAAATGGATTATCATCAGTCCTTAAAAATAAGGTTTTATAAGGGTTTTTGATTTAAAAAAAAAAAAGGAATAATATTAAATTATATATTAATTTTGTTTTTAAATTAAGTTTAATAAATTAAATATGATAAAAGTAAATTTGGTTAAATCATATTATATTTGGTTCAATATAATGATCGTTTTATGTATTCTTGTTAAATTGTAACTTAACAATTTTTCATATTAATTGCATTAAAAAAAAAAAAAAAACTTTTGTAGTCAATATTATATTAGTTACAATTTAACATATATCATGTTGTTGCTTTGGTGAATTTATTACCTAAATTTAATAGAAAAATTTATTTGAGATATGAGATACAAATTATAGGTGTTCCATATAATCCATAATAATTAAAAAAATCACTTCATCAAACAATCAAAATATAATTAAAAAAATAGAGAATATTTGGTATAATGGCAAAACCGTTAGGAACAATAATGTGGCAATTACATCAGTGATGACATGGTTTCATATGTATTATACTAGTTCCATTTGTGGCATGGAGGTTACAAGTGTGGCATGGAATTGTGCATGTGTGATGAGAGTCATGTTATTATCACATCGATTTCATCTTGATACTTTGATTTCTCTTCTTTTAAATAAGAAGACAAAATAACAATAAAGAAGACAATATTTTATATTTCTTGTTCTTTTAGTGCATGAAGGACCACTACGAATAAAACATATATATAATAGGTGTAATCACATAATCAACATGAGATCTAGATCTTAAAAGTTTAATTGGTTGCAAGTGCATTTTTTGTGCCAAAAGAAGCTAAGTGAGTTTTACACACACATGGGTACTTCTTCGGACTCCCCCATAAAGGATTGAAAATCATGCTCCTACAAATGTATATGTAACCATAGTATATTTGTAATCTCTAAGATGCACTGGAATAGTAAAGGAGTTCGTTTCTTCTAACAAGTTTGATATTTCATTTAGAATAAAGAATTAAAATTATTTTCATTCAAATGTGTACATAACAATAATGTAATTTTAATCTCTTAAATATAGTAAAATAGTAGAAGGGTTTGTTGTTTATATATATATATATATACGCACACACACATATATAAGATAATATGGAATGGTAAAGAGATATGTTATTTATAATAACGGGACCCTTCTATACAATAACAAAAAGGTTTATTTGGAGTTTCTTTGATTATTTTTTTTAATATTGTTTTGAGTAAAGTTATTTAAAAAACTATATATTTCTTAGTAAATTTTAGAGAAAGATTATAGTCATCATTTAACACATTTTTTTAAGATTGGATTATATTTTTAAAATTTATAAATATGATATTTACATTTTAACTTTACAATACATATACAAATATAGGCTTTTTGTTACAAATATTTTAATATTATTGGGCACTCTTTCAAATGCCTTCTATTCTATTATAAAATTTTGGATATATATTATATTAAAAATAAATAAAGAAGCTTCCACACAATCAAAAATATTATAAAGCTTTTTTTTTCAAAACTTAAAAGAACAAGCTTTAAATATAAAAGCTAACATAATGAAATTAAATATTTAATGCATATAAATGTAGATAAATAAAATAAGCAGGTAAGATCATATAATTGGAACAATTATGCTAGGTTATAGTAAAGGATTATATTTAGTAAAGGATTATAATGATTATTTTTTATATTTTAACTAATTTTCTAAACATTATTAATATATTTTTCATTAACTTCCTTTAATAATTTATTACTTAAAATTAAAGCATCAAAATAAAATTCATATATGATATATAGAATATTAAATATAATAATAATAATCTCAATCTAAATAAAATATATATTTTTAAAATAATTTATATTTAAAATTATTGTACAATCTTTTATTTTTATATACATTATACATAATATCTATCATAATAATATAACATATTTAAATAATATATCAATATATACATCAATTGATTGAGTTTTAAACAAATAAAACTATAAATCTCTAACTTGGAAATAAAACTAAAGTAAACATAAATCATATTTAATGAAATGTATTATCATCAATCTTTAAAAATAAGGTTTTATAAGGGTTTTGATTATATATATATATATATATATATATATATATATATATATATATAAATTTTATTTTAAAATTAAGTTTAATAAATTAAATATGATAAAAGTAAATTTGGTCGAATCATATTATATTTGGTTTCATATAATGATCGTTTTATGTATTTTCGTTGGATTGTAATTTAACAATTTTTATATTAATTACATCAAAAAATAAAAAAACAAAATACTTTTGTAGTCAAGATTATGTTAGTTACTATTTAACATATATCATGTTGTTGCTTTGATGAATTTATTATCTAAATTTAATAGAAAAATTTATTTGAGATATGAGATACAAATTATAAGTGTCCCATATAATCCATAATAATTAAAAATGTCACTTCATCAAACAATCAAAATATAATAAAAAACATAGAGAACATTTGGTATAATGGCAAAACCATTAGGAACAATAATGTGGCAATTACATCAGTGATGACATGGTTTCATATGTATTATATTAGTTCCATTTGTGGCATGGAGGTGACAAGTGTGGCATGGAATTGTGCATGTGTAATGAGAGTCATGTTATTATCACATCGATTTCATCTTGATACTTTGATTTCTCTTCTTTAAATAAGAAGACAAAATAACAATAAAGAAGACAAATTTTTATATTTCTTGTTCCTTTAGTGCATGAAGGACCACTACGAATAAAACATATATATAATAGGTGTAATCACATAATTAACATGAGATCTAGATCTTAAAAGTTTAATTGGTTGCAAGTGCATTTTTTGTGCCAAAAGAAGCTAAGTGAGTTTTACACACACACATGGGTACTTCTTCGGACTGCCCCATAAAGGATTGAAAATCATGCTCCTACAAATGTGTATGTAACCATAGTATATTTGTAATCTCTAAGATGCACTGGAATAGTAAAGGAGTTCGTTTCTTCTAACAAGTTTGATCTTTCATTTAGAATAAAGAATTAAAATTATTTTCATTCAAATGGGTACATAACAATAATGTAATTTTAATCTCTTAAATATAGTAAAATAGTAGAGGGGTTTGTTTATATATATATATATATATATATATATATATATACACACACACACACACACACACACATATAAAAGATAATATGGAATGGTAAAGAGATATGTTATTTATAATAGCGGGACCTCTCTATACAATAACAAAAAGGTTTATTTGAAGTTTTTTTAGTTATTTTTTTAATATTGTCTTGAGCAAAGTTATTAAAAAAACTATATATTTCTTAGTAAATTTTAGAGAAAGATTGTAGTCATCATTTAACACATTTTTTTAAGATTGGATTATATTTTTAAAATTTATAAATATGATATTCACATTTTAACTTTACAATACATATACAAATATAATTTTTTTGTTACAAATATTTTAATATTATTAGGCACTCTTTCAAATACCTTTTATTCCATTATAAAAATTTGGATATATATTATATTAAAAATAAATAAATATATAATTATTTTTTATTATAAAAAAGCTTCCAAACAATAAAAAATATTATAAGTTTTTTTTTTTCAAAACTTAAATGAACAAGTTTTAAATATAAAAGCTAACATAATAAAATTAAATATTTAATGCGTATAAATGTAGATAAATAAAATAAGTAGGTAGGATCATATAATTGGAACAATTATGCTAGGTTATAGTAAAGGATTAGATTTAGTAAAGGATTATAATGATTATTTTTTATATTTTAACTAATTTTCAAAACAATATTAATATATTTTTCATTAACTTCCTTTAATAATTTATTACTTAAAATTAAAGCATCAAAATAAAATTCATATATGATATATAGAACATTAAATATAATAATAATAATCTCAATCTAAATAAAAAATATATTTTTAAAATAATTTATATTTAAAAATATTATACAATATTTTATATTTATATAGATTATACATAATATCTATCATAATAATATAACATATTTAAACAATATATCAATATATACATCAATTGATTGAGTTTTAAACAAATAAAACTATAAATCTCTAATTTGGAAATAAAACTAAAGTAAACATAAAACATCTTTAATAAAATGTATTAAATATTTTAATTTACAATCTATAAAATTTTGAACAAGATAATCTATGTTTGTATAAATAAGATTTAAAAAAAAAAAATTATTGCTAAAAAGGAAGTTTTTAAAAAGAGACCCAACCTTTTTACAAATATAAAAAGACTAGGCTAAAAGAGCCCTAAAACATAAAGTAACCCTCCAAAACAACAATACTCAAAGGGATAAAAATTTAACAACAACACAACACTTACAAAATAGCACTCCAAATGAGAAGAAAGGAACAAAGCACAAAGAAATAAAAAGGCTCAACAATGCCTGAGCCTATAACATTAACCCCAACTAATAAAAAACAAAATAAACAAAGACTTAATGATAAAGACTATTCAAGAAAACACCTCCTAAGATAGGGAAGAGAACCAAAAATCTAAAGGACACCCTGAAGAATTATTTATACGTAGTAGTCGCTCTTCTTCTACAATGAGCGAGAAGATCATCTAGAGTCTATTGAATGCCATCATACACCAAAGACATCGCTTCCGCTCTCAGAAGCTCCACCTTAGATCTGTAACCTTTCTTTTTAGAAGTACCTCCCAGAATAGTAATTGATTTCAAGAACGGCGATTTAAAAGGGATTGGAGCTTCCTCACCTAGCAGAGAAGAGGCCAAACGAAGGGTAGGAGTAGATGCAACCTTGAGATTCTCCTCCTCGAGCTTCACATGGACTTGAGGAACCATAAAAGAGAATTGAGGATGATAAAACTTTTCATGATTTCACCACAAAAAGTTCTAGTCTAAAATCCCTTCTTTCTTTTTCTACATCAAAAAAATATTACAAAAAAAAGACCCTCAATATTTAAAAGGGCACTCAACAAACCAATGTCAAAAAAATTACAATAAAAATAACTAAAAAAAACCTTCATAATTGAAAAACTAAATCCAAAAATCAAATAAACAAAATATTAAATAAGGCAAATTTTCTAATTTCAAAAGTACATCCAAAATTATTTAAAGACTAATATTTCACATCTTTATAATAAATTGCAATTGTTTTCTATACAAAAGTTTGGCAAAATTCATATTAATTCTTTTTAAACTTTCATAATAAGGTATAGTCCACTTCAATTATCCCATTCGTTTTCTTGCTTAATTTATAAAAGTTTGGCCTTCGCGTGGAATCATAATTATCGTTTTGTCTTTTATGAAGCTTCACATTTATTCCTTTGTATTATCGATTTGAGATTAAAATTCATAAAGGGTATGTTTTATATTAAGCAATTAAAAAAAAAATTAAGAAAGGGCGTAATAAGTTGTAAATATTTTGTTAAGTATTTTAGTTTAATATTTTGGTGAAGTTTTATATTTACAAATTAATTTAAGATCACAATTTACAAATGGTATATTCTATGTTAAATAAGAAAAACATTTTCGTTTGAGAGAGGCTACAATAAATTAGTAGGTTGCAAGTATTTTGCCAAACATCTTAATTTATTGTTTTAATGAGGACTTACATTTATAAATTAATTATCCTGAATCACACATTGTATTCTTATTATACTTATATTGTATGATCAATAGTGTATTATTATTAACAAAATTGTACTATTCAACAAAAAATAAATAATGTTTAAAAGTCAAATACAATTAAGTCTAACATTTATTCGACTACTTGTTGAATATGTGTTATACTTCAAGTCAAGGTGGTTGTTTTTTTTAAATTATTTTAGGGGCTTGATAATTATTCGAAAATTACACAATTTTTGAATATACGTTTCATGCTTTTCTATTTTTTAATGTTCAACTACAGTTTTAGAGAAGGAGATCAATTTCGTAGAGATATCGATGGAGTTTAAGAAAATCAAATGAAATTGTTAGAGTTTTAACGCTGATGAATAAGATTATCAAATCTATTTTTTGTACATCTATGATTTTCTAGAAACTATAATACATTTCCTAAAGTGACCTTACTCTTTCAAAAATGGTTGCACAATTCTAAGGAGTACTCTCTATTTGTTCATGTTTTCTTGGTTTTTCTTCACCACAGTGTATAGACTTGTTTATTGCTATCTATTTTTAATGTCCTCTTTAGATCAATGACATAATCAAATGCTATTCTTAAACTCTCTTTCTCATGTAATACTTCATCAAGAACATTCTTTTATAAAAATCAAGTTTAATTATCATGTGTATATATAATTAGACCTAGTTTATATATATATTTTTAGATTAATAGATTACATGTTAGTGTAAAAACTTCTTAGTGTGTGTGTGTGTCTATATAGATAGATTAATAGATTACATGTTAGTGTAAACAGTTGTGTGTGTGTGTGTGTGAGATTATTGTATCATCTAAAATACATTTGTGATTTTAGTATTTATGGATAATGCACATCTTATGTGGACATAATTATCTATATCTCATTGCCAATGAGATGTAGATGGGTTGGTTAAGTAAGCTGGTATTCTTAACATCACCCAGTATCGAGTTTTGCTAGGAGGATTTTTTTGTTGATTTTACAAAAAGTCGGTCATATACGTCCCAAATTTAATTTGTAACTCCGATAATTTTTTTTTACGAATTTTATTTTATTTTTATCTATCAATGTAATTTATATAATAACTTATTTATAAATAATTATTATTCATATCTTATTTATGTAACATCTTATTTATAAATTATTATATAATAATGATATTATTTAGTGGTTATTCTCAAATTAGAATTTGTCTAATTTGAAAAGATTTCTTAAAAGAGAAAGATGTCTTCCAAACCATGAGAAGAACATATTAGTCATCGTCACACATATATTATAATATATTTGGTAGTCATTTTGATTTGACATATATTATCTCTTTACATTAAAGTTTTATAAATATGCATATATTGTGAGTGAAGTATTAAGATTGTTTTAATTATTTTGTACCCTTAAAAAAATTAACATGGTATTAGAGTTTTCCTAAACATCTCTTTATTACATGTATAACTTTTATATTTGAAAATCATCTCATTAGATTGTAAGTTTTCTATCAAAATTGCATCAAAGAGACCTTGTTGGTTCCTCTAATAAATTATAACATTGTACCAAAGCTTTTCTCTAAGCTTCACTTCATTGCATAGAATATTTTTATATCTGAAATCATTCTCTCTTTAATTTTTTTTTTTTTTTTGTTGTTGTTGTTGTTGTGGGTCAAAGCTACATCAAATAGATGTTGCTAGTTACACCATTTTCAAAGCTTCCTAAAAAGTTTTCAGCCATTTCATTATATTTGAAATGTCCAAGAAAATTAGATTTGAGGAGCTAAAGTGCTCAATTAATGGAGGTTTAAAGATATGCCAATCACAGCTTTTTTAATATATATTTTTATTAAATTTAGTTTTAACTATTTTTTTTTTAAATTCATATTTTTAAAGAAAATAATTAATAATATTATTTTTATTATATTTTAAAAAATAATACTGAAAAAAAAAACATGTAAATTGTAAAATATTTTCTTAACATCATAGATTTTAGTGAAGGTTGAGAAAAATACAAGAGAGACACTTGAAAAATTATATTTCTAAAAAAAAAAAATTAGATAGACATATTTAAGATATATGTGCTAGTTATGTATTATTTTAAATTATTTTTAAGAGATTATATTTTTTTGGAATTTTAATTAAAGAATTAAGGTTTGTATCAAAAAAAGAATTACAAAATCACACTTTGCAAAGATGATTTAAATATATTGTATTGTCTATACACTTTATTGAATTCTAAAAACTAATTTAGATTTAAATAATGTTGGCATCGTCACCAAAAAATAACCTTTATATTTAAAATTTGAGTTTGTAAAGGATTTGACTTATCAAATTTTTGAATTAAGTTAAATTATATATTGAGTTTAGTTTAAAATTGAGTTTCTTATTAAAAATATTGTAGTTTGATTGGTGAGGATGATGGTTGTTTATATTTATCCAGCATGTATAAATCTCTCTAAATATTTGATATAAAGAATCAAGCAGTTAAGACTACGATCGTATCTTAGATAATTTTGACAACTTCAATATTTCTTAGTCATAACTACTTAATCAAAAAAACTTAATGATTTAAATATATACTTACTCAGTACTATAAATCTATTATATATTTAATTCTAAAATATAAATAGATATACCAATATTTCATATAATACTTTTAAATATATATAAAAAAAAAATTAATAAATTAGATTTAATAAAAGTAAACTAATTCAAATGACATCCTAAACAATGATAAAAAATAAACTTAACAAAATTCTTATACTAGAATTGCATTGCAATAGAAAATAGAAAAACAATAAACAATTTTAGCTATAATTTAGCATTTAATTTTTTTTTGAATTTGTTACCAATATTTAATATAAAAAGCTGATTTCATATGTGAGATAAAACTAATAGTTTCTCCATATGATTCATTTGGATCTGATTTTTTTTTTTCACTCCATTAAACAACCAAAATTTAATTAATAAAAATAAATAAATAGAGATTAAGTGTGGTAAATAAATTAGTGATAGGATGGTTCCATTTTGGCATGGTGGTTGTGGTTTTTGTAGTGAATTTGTGCATGATTTCATAAGGATTTATATTTTACTTTTAATTTTTTTTATTAAGAGTAAAAAGTGAAATTTTGAAAGGGCTTAAATATTTTTATAATAAATAATGAAAGATATGATAAGTATTTTTTTAAAAATTATTTGGAATAAAATAAAATAAGCAGATAAAAAGCAAGCTATTAATAATAAACTAATATGATTAAATTACAGAGGATGACATATCATTGAGAGATACAATAATAACCTTCTCCTCCTTTAAGTAATGCAAATGGCCTTCCATAAAATCCTCCTCAAGGTTCTCCACAACATATGCTTGTTTTTTTTTCTGGCTCCTAATTCTCAACATTCTCTTGTTAAGATTGATATGGATTGAAACATCTTTCTTCTTCTTAAATATATCTTATAACATTTAGATATTGGTGGCACAATTTTTATATTGGTTCTACTAATGTTTATCAACTTAGTAAGGTTTTCATTTACTCGAGATAGTTCATCTTCCAAATTCTCTATTATCCCCTTTAAATTGGAGTATTCATCCCTCAATTGGTGAATCTCTTGTAATAAATTCTATTATTCTTTGTCAAAATACATTTCCATTATGGGAGTAGTCATCTCACCATTAATATGATGATGTAGAGTATCAATTTTGGACTTGAGTTTATTGTTTTAATTAAAAAACTATTTCAAATACCTAGTTGTAAATTATATTCATTTTCTAAGGTTTCAACATTTTTTAAAGATCTTTCACATTAACAAAAAGATTGTTTTTGTTTTGGATGGTTAAAGAAGGAGGAAAGTGGATATCAACATCTTGATTTAAATTCATCTAGTGGAAGGGATCTACTTCATCTTGAGTGTCCTGATAATCTTTAGGGATTTCAATTACTTTATCTAGGTTGTACTTATGTAGGCCTTCTCCCAACCTATAAATACCTCTCACCAATCTAGGCTTCTTACTGCTAGGTGGATCTATCTAAATATTTTGATCCCTCATAGAGATCTCTTCCTCCCTATAATTCTTCCATGTGTCCATATTATGCCCCCTTTCTCCCTTTCCCTACTTCTAATTACGAGTCGAGGGGATTTTTATTTTTATAAACCTTGGACGCTACTTAGTCTTAATCCCTCTTATAAAAGGAGGGTTAAGAGATCTATTTTTCCCTCTATTCAATCCCTCTCAAGTAGTTGGTACACGATCAATCTCAACCAAGGTGATCTTAGGTAGGTGTAGATACTCAAGTTTGGTCATGAATACTTGATAATGTCAGTTTTGGCTCACTTTTACTTCAATTTACTTAAGTACTTAATTTGGCTCTATTTCAGCACTTCACTCTATATTAAGTACTTGTATGGACATATGCCTTTCTAAGTTGTTGTTTTATGCCTACATAAATGTTATTAATCACTAAAAAACTCTCTAAGCATATGTATAAACGTGCCAAATCATAAAATTCAAATGTTACCCTTTAAGGACAAAATTGACCAGAATGGATAGTATCGGTAGTTGGTCTTGACCCCTATGGGTCAATACTATCTTTCACTTAGTAATAACTATTTTTAAAATTTAACTCCTCTTTTACAGGTTGGTCCATATTTTCAGGATTGGTAGCATTAGGTTTTTCCCTTTGGATTATTATAAAGGCACATTTAATTTACTTGTTCTATCACTTAGAAATTTTAATATTGATGTATACTTACACCACTACACATTGAACAAACTTCCCCATTCTTCTAAAATTCATTTCTATTCACTTGAAGTGGCCCTTAGCTAGGTCCAGAGCTTATTATAACAAAATTATCAAGTATTGAAGCCATCTCTAGATGCATACATGTATAAAAATAAGCAAAATCACACTAAACACTCTAAGTGGGAGATCTACATGGGACTGATTTCCCTCTTTGGAGTATTGGATACATAGGCAATGATCAATCATCATGGGGGAAACTAATCCTATTACACTCTTTGTTTTATCTTTATAGGTTTTTAGTTATTGCAAACCCTATTAATGTTTCACCCTTGAATAAGTCATTTACAGGTCATCTACACATAGTCAAAGGTCAAATTTCTACACATTATTATATTTCAAGTAGGCACAACTGACTGTGCCCTAATTTTATGTAGAGGAAAAGATAAACCCATAGAGGACAATAATGTTAGTAGATTTTATCCCATTTTAGTCGATCTTGACCTTGATCAATGATAGTTCTAGTTTCTATTGCACACACATAATTAAATCTAATTAATTAGTCCCAGTTATTTTTTAGTCACACAGTAAAAAAAACTGTCTTCTTGTGTTTTTCATATGTTAGTTTCTTTCATTCATTCATGCTTTGTCCATTTCAATAATTTAATTTCATTCTACTAGTTTCAAGTTAGTTTACATCATTTCCTACCCTTCTACTCATTTAATCTTAATTAGAGTTAATATCCCTATTAATTCCAAATGAAAAACAAATCAATATCTTATCTAATTTAGTTTGAAGAATAAAAAAAATCAAAGATATATTCAACCACACCATTCACTATTTATACACCTTTCTTGAAATCACAACCTGATCTAGCACATTAGGTTCTTAATATATCTACATTATAGTTGGTATACTTAGATATGAGACAATATACTTTCACTAGAACTTGCAACATTGGATGAATTCTTTAATTATGAATCTCTCAAACAATATTTGGGTGCATATGAGTATCTCAGTCTCTTATACCATAAGAATAGGTTTCCTCATACTACTAATTATCATGTATATTTTGGAGAGACTAATGAATTTGATATCCATGTCCAACTAAATGGTCCATATACTATCTCTACAATACATTATTCAGAGATAGATCAACTTTATTTAAATAATAAATAGTGAAATTCAAGTATGGAATAGTCAAAGACCCATATCCAATAATATTAGAAAACATGTTAAACAATAAAAAAGATACAAATTTAAGACAAGTTTTAAAATATTATCCAACATTATTCATTTGGGCTTATTTAGATATGCAAAGTATAGACCCTGTAAAAGTGATGCATAATATAGTATTATATATAAATGCACAACTTATAAAACTAAAAATTAAAAAGATGCATCTCAAAGTGGCATTGTTAGTTAAGAAATAAATCGAAATGTTACTAGAGGCAAGATTTAATCAAGCTATTGACTATTCTCCATGGATATCAGACATAGTACCTATTGCAAAACTTAATGGAGAAATTAGATGTTGCATATATTATTAGGATTTTAATAAAGCTTGTCCAAAGGATGAATTACCTTTTCCAAATATTGATATGGTTATGGATTCTATAACTGGATATGTGATGCTTTCATTCATGGAGGTATTTTCCAGATATAACCAAATCAAAATTAATCTTGAAGATCAAGAAAAAACTTCATTTATTACACATTGGGGAATATTTTTCTATATAGTCATGCCTTTTGGATTAAATAATGTTGGAGGTACTTATCAACATGCTGTGACAATTTTTTCATGATTACATACACAATATAATAGAAGACTATGTAAATGATATATTGGCTAAATCTAAACAATGAAAAAATTATGACATTAATTTACAATTTTTTTTGAGTGATTACTTAAACATAATGTACACTCAAATCTAGAAAAAATATGTCTTTGGTGTCACTTATTTAAAGTTATCAGGATACATAATATCTCAATGAGGCATTGAAGCGGAACCCAAAAAGGTAAAAACTATTGTAGATATGTCTCCATTAAAAGAGTTAAAATAATTTTGATCTTTATAAGGAAAAATTTAGGCAAATAGGTATTGTGTGGTTCTAATTTTAGATAAAATACAACATTTTAATGATTATTAGAAAAAGGAAATTGTTTTTAATGGGATGAAAATTGTTAATTTTTATTTGATGTTATCAAGGAATACCTATTGCAACCACCTATTCTCATGCAAATTATTCATGATATGATTTTATTATTATTATACATATTTGCTATAAATCATGGCTTAGGGGCTTTATTGGCACAATATGATGATGATCACGGAGATCATATAATATATTATATTATTTTCACCTTGGTTGACTATGAAAATAATTACAATATTATGATAAAACTATGTCTTGTATTGATTTTTTTGGCACAAAATTTACAAAATTACACACTCAATAATGAGACACAAGTTATAACAAAAGTGAAACCACTCAGATTTATAATGTCTAAATAAAATTTATCATGACATATTGTTAAATGGGTCATGTTACTCATGGTATTTGATTTGAAATTTATTTCTCAAAAATCATTAAAATGAAAATTTATCACAGACCAATTAATGACAGTGCTATTGATAGATACACTACCAATTAATGATGATTTTAGAGATGATTTCACTTAATATCACATTGATGATGATATTTGGACCATGTATTTCGATGGATATAAAAGTGCCACAAGTGATGGTACTATTTTTTTTATTACACCTCAAGGCCAACCTATTCTATTTGTATAAAATTTAGGGGTTTCTTGCACAAACAAAATAACATAGTATGAAGCATTAATATTGGGTTTATATACATCATACACATTATAGATAAACTAAGGTTATATGACGATTATCTACTAGTGGTTAATAAAGTGTTAGACATATACCAAATAAAATAAGAAAATCTAGTTCTATATAAATAATTAGTACAAAGTTTAATGAAGCATTTTGAATACTTTCTCATAGAAAACATCCCTCAAAAACACAATCGACATGTAAATTCCATGGATAGTGATGCTTCATTAACCCTTATTGATATTAATGATGATCATGCCATTTTTACTATAAAACAATTACAATGTTCATCAATATCTATAGCATATGTAGAGGCTCTATAATTACTAGCAGTGCAGTCAATTTAGAATGGTACAATGATAGATATAACTTCTTACACAAAATGATAATATCAGAGAACGTTACACACTATGAAAAAATAAATTACAACACAAGTCTACATGTTACATTCTTATTGGAGGATATTTATTTAAAAAATAACTTTATGGACAATTACTTTGATGCTTAAATTATGAATAAGTTAAATTAGTGTTTAATGGTTATTTTGATTTAAAAATTACATGTAATAAAACACTAAACTATTAAAAAAATTGAATTATAATACAAAATATATAGAACCTAAATGTAAAATAAATTAAAATACAAAATTTAAAATGAGATATAATTGTATTAAAAATGATATGTGCAAACCTAACTCGAATTTGTTTTAATAATGACTGTTTAGGTAGATCTCCATTGTGAAATTGGCTGAAAGTATTTACGAATTGTGTCATAGTTGAAAAAAATATTTTGTGATGTATTTAGATAGGGACACACTAGCTAGGTAGGGGCACACTGTAGCATTATCTATTGATTATGGTCATGTCCTAGTTGATAGTGCAATTGATCTTTCTATTCATTCACCTTTGGCTTTTTGAGAGGGTTGACTAATTGATTGTGGGAATTGATGTGATGCATGTAATACCTATAATAACAAAACCATAGTTTCTACACATTAGCCAAATAAAAGATCAAATACAAAGGAGGTAATTGGGAAAGGGGAATATTCAAGCTATCCTTATAAAACCCCATGAAATATAAGTATTGCCTATATAGCCCAAAAGGGCCTCATGCTGATCCAGTTCTCCCTCTTAGAGTGAGTGTGTGAATCTTGATATTTTCTATATGGATGAAACTATAAAATTGAATTGAATGCTTCAAAATGAATGCCCTTAAACTTAAATAAAATGAATTTAGACTTGGCTTATGACTATTAGAATAAATTATAATTGGCTTATGATTAGTGCCTTTTTGCTCAATTTGTAGTAAAATTTCCATGTGATTGTTAGATGATGCTTTGAAAGGCCTTGATGTGTTTATATAGAGGAATATTTAAAATATTTGTGTCAACATACCTTTTCTAAATCACATGAGAGTTACTATGAAACATATCAAATTTAAAAAGTTACTAATGGAGTGTGGGGCTAAGGTCGTACTAGTGGACAACGCTAGGTTGTGACCCTGTCTACCTAGTGTGGCCTTATTCAGAAGGACAAACATTGTTTGGATTTGATCGATAAGAACCTATAAGTAGAACATGAATGCCTAAATGATGTTTTTAGTAGTTTTAATACATTAAATTAAATAGTGAATATTCTTATAGATATTTCAAGGTAATATAATGGTAAATATACTAGGTATGGTAAGGATGTCAAGATTAAACATTGTTAAAAACTTAACTCTAGTGATGCAATGAAATGAAATTACTAGAGTAAATGAGATAAAAAACATAAATGTGTATACACACTTTGTATTTTTATGTGAAGATTGATTGTGCAAGATTACTCAATGTAAAACCTACAACAATGCCACCGAAAAATAGTTATTTGTTCATATTTTAAAATTTAAAATCTAAAACTTGAAATTTGAAATTTGAAAAGAGAGCAAAGAAAAAACACAAACAAAATAGTACACCGTATAATTTACCATTGAATTAAAAATGAATAAGTGTGTGTGTAATCACTTTTTAAGGCATTTGGATAAATTTTAAACCTATGGTGAAATGAGAGTGATCATGTCTCAATTTGAAAACTAGTGACAACCCTTAAGCATGAAAGATTGTATGCTCCAACTCTCATCTGAATGTTTAGGGTACTGTATAAAATAAATAAAGGGGTGGCACCACCAAATATGGCTTGCTACAATGGAAAACATGTAACCATAGACATTGAGTATCATTAGACTCTAATGTGTCCCTCTTGAAAAATGAAATGAATCACATTATTGTAGATAATCTAGATTCTATTTGAAATTTTTGTACCTTTGAAACTTTGAAAAATTAAAATTTGAAATTTCCATGTAGAAACATGAATATGAATGAATATCATGAACCCTATATTTATAATGAATTTATATAGAACACCAATTGAATTTTTAACTTTTGAAACTTGTAATTATTTTGCACATGCTCATGCATATGCATCAACTGTATGCCAATTTGTATTGAAGTAACTGTAGGAATGAGTGCACATGCATGCCACATGTTATCATAATCTAAAATTATAAACCATTATATAATTTTGAATATTGTATATTGTCATAAATATGTAATTTTTTGCTCATGAGGAATTGAATTATAAATACAAGCTCATTGTAATTCCCCCATTTTGAAATGATGGACATAGCTTGCAAGTAACTAATCTCAAAAGATAAATATACAATATGTGAAAGATGTAATCATGTAATAACATATGAACATTTGAAATGCCTTGCATCATAGTATTGAATATAACTTTTAATTGCTTATGAGACACATGTTAGTTAGATATAACATCCAAACACATAAACATGTGCATGAAATGTATCATGGCACATGAGTTTTAAATAAAATCAATGTTTGACATGAATCATGGAAATATAGTAACAAGTAATGAACATACAAGCAATGTCACACAATTTCTATAATATGTCACATAGAAGGCCACAAAGGTCAGATACAAGGGAAATATGATTCTCAAACTAACAAACAAGGGTAAGGGCCACACATAGATGCATGAGGATGTCATACAAGCAATAATATATATATTTTTCATACATAAGGCTAAGGGTCATACATAATAATCAAAAAATTCCTAACTTATCATGTAGAAAATTAAGAATTTTAGAAAAAGGCATAGAATAATTAAGACTAGTTTGCATCAACAATATGTATGAATATTATTGTTAGCAAATAACATATCCATGTAACACAATGAAAAGTATGAGTGATTATAATAGTTTTTTTATGATATATATATCAACATGGTAGAGAGGTTATGGATAGATATAACCTATTTAAGTGATCATGGAGATCAAAGAGATGCCCCTAGCTTATCAAGGTTGTTTCATAAAAAGGGAAGACTGAGATTGAAAAACTACGTGATAGTATGTCTTGAATCAAAGTCACATACCTCATGAAAGCAATGTGTATTGAAAAAAAAATATATTATATCTAATTAACATGAAATAAATAACATATGTAAAGAAGTAAGGTGGAAACATTTAAACATGTTTTTTGAGGTCCCAATTTTGATATTTTGAAAATATTATGATTTATTGAATTTTTGACATATTTAATTTTTTTGGAATTTTTGAAATATTTTAACTTAAAATATTTGAAAAGTACAAAGAAATAATATTTGAAAAAAATGGGAGGGATTTGGACAGATCCAAAACTAGGTGTTCAAGTATAATGTGGCAAGGATGAAGGCAATAAATGTACCCCTAATGTATGTATAAAAGAGTCATATCAATGTAGAACAAATGATTGAAATATATGAGAATGTGCATGCCCTCGATGGGAAATAAATGATGTGTGCTCATGGACAGTTTAGGAGTAGATATATGTGATCATGTAAGTGCAAAGGAAATCAAAACATGATATATATGCCATAGTGAGCAAGTGTATTGCCACAAAGAATGAGCATTGAAAACGTTATATGAAAATTATTTTGGATTGAAGAGGGAAGTGTCTAAAGTAAAACTAAATCCAAGGGCTAGAAGAAATTTTTAAATTTAGGATAGAAAAAGTAGCAATGAAGGAAAAAGCATGGTCTAGATATTCAAGATCACAATTAAACCATTGAAGAAGCGATGCTACTAAAAACCAAAGATATCACCGAATGGATGCCTATGTATAGGTATTGTATCATCAATATCATACCAATATTCTATATAAGTAGGATCATAGTCATCAATATAATCATCATCATAGGAAAGAACTGACTATTGGGTCAATTGATCCACAACATTTTATTTAGTTTTATTTGTATAGGGGCATGCATCACTTTATGTGACACCCCCTCCAACTTAATATTATGTTAGTAGGTTAATATACTAAATAAATTATAGACATCCAATTCCTATCACTATTGTGCTAAAATTGTTAATCAAAATGATATTTCACGACAATGCACAATCTGGACCAAAATCACTAAAATTCTCTAAATCATTTGAACTTGTCATGTACAGGGGCTGATTTATGCTAATGTATCCTTGAATGGGGAAATTCATTTTATGTGATTATTATATTTTCTTAAATCATTTCGTGTCAAATTGTGACCATGCAAAATGATGTCCTATACTACTAACTTCTTATAATTTGGCAGCGTACATCACGTGCATGTGTTATTTTGTGTCCATAATACCCTAACTGGGGTATTATCTTGTACGCAATTGACACCTTATCTAATTATACTCTAATCAAATTTTGACTTAGTAAAATGATATTTCTGACCAAGTTGATTAAACGTGCAATAGATTTCCAAAGAATTGTAGAAAATTAAGCGAAGTCACTTAAGCATATTAAATCAAATCAAGATCTTAAGTAAAAATTCCATGAAAGTTGTTGGATATCTAATTACTAGAAATTCAATATTTAATTCTACATCATCCCATGGCATCATCAATAGGGTGACATCCATTGGCCATTAATGAGATAAATATCATAATTAAGCCCTCTCATGCCTCATCAATGCCCCATTCTTCCAAATTTTAATGTGCATATTTATGGCTTGTACCTCCAAAATTAAATCAATCCATGGCCACACATCTTGATCTCAATATGGATAATCATGGTCGATCCTGAACAATCCTAAAAAGCTATAAATAAGTGAGCCAAAAATGCCATTTTTAAGCTTCAATTATACACACTTACTATGTAGAAATTTCTATAGAAAAGCTTCATGTATTCACCCAATTGACAAATCTTGTGAACCTAAACCATTGATGAACTAGGAGATAATGGAGGCTCATGCTACACTTTGTTGACAAAGACTATGAGCACCAAATATGGTGAAAATCATGATTCTTAGCCGCTTGTGAGGGAGAATAACTACTTGGAAGGTATAACATCATCTTTCTTTAATAATTAGTTATTTTAATTCATTAACACCCCTTGAGGGAGTAGGCTTGATAAGTAAGGTCTTTATACTTATTTTAGAGATTTCTTGACTACATGATCTAACCTTGTCTTAAAATCCTATTCTACATTCTAGCACGCTTGGTGGAGCCACGCATCTCACGCATCAACTTTATAACTTTTAATTTAGCACTCAAACCCTCTTTTGAGGTTGCTTTGCTCCTCTTTTTCTTAAATATTCATGTTTTATGACTTTTGTGTTGAACAGTGAAATCGATCTATAAAACAAAGTGTTCGACCTAAACATAAATGAGAATGCCATGTAGAGTGGCATAATCGACCTACATAACATCAAAATCACCCTCATGAATGGTGAAATCATTTTTTATATTTTATATCTATGTCTATGTGTTTTGTAGAAATGATGAAATCAACCTAGAGATTGGTGGGTTTGACCTGTGGAATGGTGGGTTTGCCAATAGATCGACGAGATCATCCTAAACCAAAATCTTGTAGGTAATTGCTATGTTTTTCATTTCTATCTTTTGTATCACTTTAATGAGTTCACCCTGTTATTCGATAGAAATTCCATGTTAATCAATGATATCACCTTGTAATCGGCATGATGACAAAAATAGTGTCCTTTGTGTCTTTGTATTTCATCGAAATCATCCTGAGGAATGACATAATCACCCTATTGAATCACAAAAATGCTCTGGAAAATGGCAAAATTGACATGTGTCAAAAAATAGAGAGCTAAAATATCAATTTATAAATTTATTTGACAATCATACACCCTTATTTTGACTTTTAATACTCTATTTTATAGGTGTTAAGACACTTAGTTTCCATTTGAAAACAACCAAAGACAAATTTCACTTTATATCTCATTTGGTGTTCTAAAATGAACTCAAATTGTAGTTAAATGCTCTTAAGAGCTTTTGATTTTTTATTGTTGTTGTGTGTGTTTTTTGCAAACCAAGTCTACCATGTATGCTCTCCCCTCACTCCCTTTAGGAAACGTGGGTGATAAAAAATGTTTCACTTATTACTTTCATCACTTTGTCCAAGTGTGGAAGGAAAGTTTCTAAGGCACTCCCAAAAATTTGAGTGATATGGGTGACCCCAAAACAACCGTAAAGTCTTTCTACAATTTTTATTTATTGCATCTTGGCTTGAGGGCAAGAGTTCATAACCTCCCCATAGGTTCTCTAGGGAAACATTGACCCAAGAATTCATCTCCTATCATTGTTTCAACCCCACTCCATGGTATGGGTATATAAATTTAGGTTAAGCTACTAAGATGCTTGTTTGAGTGGTTAAACAAGCTCTGTCAGTAAGAGACTGCCTCAAAATGTAGGTTTAACTTGGACATTGCACTACATTGAGTAATTGGCGGATGTACTAGTTATGAAAAGGATAAGATATTTTCTTAATAAGATGGTTAATGCATATATAAATGACGTGTTGTCCCTAGTGTTAACCACACATATGGGATCATTTGGAATGTACGAAAATTGATAGCTTTTAGAACAACTCCACTTACCGTAGAGTATTATTGGTGCAAGGTGAATAGTCTAAAGTTTTAATTTGTCATACTATCTCTTGAGATAAGAGGGGAACTAAAAACCCTAATTTTCATGTGCATCTAGTTTTATTATATTTACAACTTATTTCCTCTCAATGAGTATATAGATGGAGGCCAAGAGTACAAAGCCACCTTGCTAGTTTGCTAGGATAAGACATTCACTTTGATGTTTTTTTATTCTTATTTATTTACCTGGTATTTTAAGTCTATTTTTTTTTTTGAACTGAAATGCATAAAAAACCACACACTTTTTATACACCATTTATTTTGAACAAAAGGCATTACATCGGTCAAATCCATAGCACCTTTTTACCTTGTTCAAAAATCTAATCATTGAGTTTGTATTTTTAAAACAACATCGTTATGCTATTTGCTTGAGTCTAGAACTGTTCATCACTTTACGAATCTAAAGTCCTTTTTAATCCAAATTCAAAATATTGTGTTTCTAAGTTTTAATCCAAGGTGCTATTGGTTTACCTTTCACATTTGGTTTGAGTAACTTGGGTGAGATTTTCCATTGGGATTGAAGGTCATTCTATCTATACTCTTGTCTCATTCTATTCTTATTTTGGACTTAGATTATCTTATGTTCACTCATGGTCTAAGTTATTGGACATTCTACCCTATTTTCCATGTGGTGTCGTTGTGTTGCTCATTTAGTTTTGGCTTTATGGTTAATTTTTATTGTGTTAATTCACATCTTGAAATTCTTAGCTCGTGTTTTAATCTTCTTGATTTAAAAAGTCTTCTTCTAGATTCTCTAGCTCATTATATTTGTGCTTAGCTTTTTATGGTATTAACATACTTTCATCTTAGATTTTTATGTGCTAAGTTGCACTCTAAGTTCCAAGATTATTTTACCCTCTTCTAATTTGGTGATTTCAACCAACCAAGGTTAAGTAATTTCGTAACCTCTTTATTCTAATTGTGTGGCACTACGTCATTTCCTTTTATTATAGTCTCATTTTACCTTATCTTTTTTTTATTAAGGAGTTAAAAATACCTTTTAGTTGTTTGATAACCACATTACACATCTTAGCAAACATAGAAAACCATATTAAAGCATGACATAAATGTATACTCATAAGGGGGTCTCTTATGGCCCTAGTTACAAGGAGGAGAATTTTTATGATGGATAAAAACACTCCGTCATGTTTGAATATATCCCAATGATGGTAGGATTTGATCAGGTTTATTTTTAACCATGTGTCATACCATTCCATTTCTGATCTGGGTTCCATTTTGAACCCACATACCACATTCCATTTTGTTGGACCAATACCACCCTTTCTGGGGGCATCTTTTCTGGACCAATATAACCCTTTAAGGGGGAATATTTTATGGGTTGATATCACCATATTTGGGGATAATTCATGATTACTAAACCAATCCATGCTGATTTTCATATGTCAACCATGTCCTCCTCCTTTGGCCTACATTAGCAACCAAGCTCTGTAACACTCAAAGGTTACCATTCCAAGTTCTCCTCCTATGGCTTGAATTAGAAACCAAAATATGTAATTGTCTCAGGTTACCATTCTAGGTTCTCTTCCTTTATCCTGTATTAGAGACCAAGCTTTGTAATGCTCAAAGGTTACCATTTTAGGTTCTCCTCCTTTGGCCTGCCTTAGCAACCAAGCACCACAGTATTCAAAGGTTACCATATTATGCCCTCCTCATTTGGTTAATATTAGCAACCAAGATATGCATCACCCAAATATTATCATTCTAGGCCTTCCTCCCTTTCCTTCTAATTTTGGTAGCTCATTACCTAAGCAAGGTTGTGTGATCATGACTAGACATGTTAAATTTATTATCTTAGGCTCACTGCCAGTATTTGTTAAACCCATCATTAAGGAACTTTAATTTGATGAGCTAGTCTTTATTGATCCCTTATTTATTAATCTAATTTCCAAAAATTCCAATATTGAACCACAATCCATTATTCATGAAGTGCCAACTATTCCTCACTTTAGAAAATCCCAACCAAAGGTATTCACATGATAAAGATGATCATTGTTCATCCAAGATCCATTATTTATTAAAGTCCCAAGTGTGTTCAAATCCAAGATTTTGCTAACGAGTGTGTACCGAGGCCAAAAAATCAATTAATTCTCAATGTTATTATTGAAACACCCATTTGTGATGAGTCAACTTATGATGAATAACCTTTTGATCCTTTCCCTATTACCAAGGAACCTTGATTTGATAATCTAGTCTTGGTGGAGTTACCTATCAACCCTTTTCCTTTTCTTAAAACATCTCACTTTGACAAGCCCGTCTCTATGGAGTTATCTTTGGACCTTCTTCCTCTCATTGAGGAGTTTCACTTTGACAAGCCAGTCTCTATGGAGTCACCCATCAAGCTATTTCCTCTCTTTGAGGGGCTTCACCTAGATGATTTAGTTTGTGTTGAACCCTTAGTAGTTAAATATATTTTTAAAGATCCCATTGTGCCATCATAGGATATTACTTGTCCAATAACACACATTTAATAGACATCATTGTAGCAACATCCATTATTTTAATAAGAATCAAAATTAGAGTCAAGTTATATTATTGAACCGATATCATATTCAACAATAAAAGTATAATCAATATCAGTCTCAACATTGGATTTAGAGTCCTTTGAGTCATAATTAGCTTTAGAATTGGAATACTATTATGGTTGTTACAATATTGGTTACACTTGACTTGTAGATAAATTTGAATACATTTGTGATCTTTCTACAGTTTTTGAGGATGATTACTTCAGCATTGATACACATTATCCTAGTATCTTGTATGAGGATTGTGTTACCTTTAATCATTCCATTAAAATTTGACATACCATTACCACCAACCAACATAGCCATTATATTGATGTTTCACTTCCCATAAGCATCGATTAGAACCAACAAAATAACACTTTGTTGAACTGCATCCATGGTGACATATTAGGTGTAGAATATTAGGGAACCAAGACCACATTCATACAAAAGAAGAATAATCTCCTACTGAAATGTTTTTAGAGGTGTTAGGAGACAATCAAAGTTCACACTCAACATCTTTTAGTGAAACCTCATTAGAGATAATAGAAGACAATCAAAGTCAAAGGTTAACATTTCTTAGTGAAACCTTCTCAAAGGTGCCATGGGATAATCAAGACAACTTTATTGGTGAAAACCTCTTTGAGGTACCAACTTCTAAGCACAATAGTTATTCATTGACTAACAATCTACATCATAATCAGATGGTAGTTACTCCTAGGCACAAATAATAGAAAAATATGGTGATCCTATCGAGAGCATATTCAAAAGTCTTTGACCTCACCACAACCAAAATTATATCAAATATATAACTAAAAACATTGTGTGTGACTAAAAGTCTCGATCTTTATTTGTTACCCAATCATTATAGATTCTATTATGAATCAAAATTACATTGCCAACTCAGACCATTTATCATGTGCCTATTATTATTTGCCCCTATTGGTAGCATTTTCCTTCATAGAGGCTATCAAGACATCTTGTTTAGAAGTTTTAAGGAAACATAATCCAAGTCCAATGAAGATCACAAAAATGTTATTGAATTTTTCATTAGCAACAGGTTCTTGATAGAGTAGTTATTCAAAAGGGGTGTGAGCTATCAACTTCAATGATTGAATCTTTTAGTTTTAACATATGTTGATCAAGATCTACATCTTCACATCAGAAGGAACTATAGAACCTCTTACTTCATTTTACCATCTTTTTATACCTTGCCATACATTTGAACCACATTGACTTGAGGTCCTTTAGGATAACGTAGGAAATGCTCAATTTATATTGAGCTCACCTCAGTCACCCTTTTTCCATGCTCTCATCATTTTATGATCAACTTAAGCCACGCACTCACCATTTTGTGAGTAACCTAAGTCATGCACTCATTATTTTTCAAGCAACCTAAGCCACACTCCTTCCATTTTGTGAGTAACTTAAGCCTTACACTCTTGCCATTTTATGAGTCACCATTATGTGCAATGTTTATTTGAATTATTTTATCACACACTCACCATTTTATGATACCATTCCCATATTTCTTCTGCACCATAGTCATGTTTCCTTATCATCAAATTTATTATATCGCATATCTTGGGAGAACCACATTGGTTGAGGTCTGCACAGACTATGTAAGAAACACATGGATACATGGGGTATCTCAGGTTAGCTTGACCACACCTTTTCTTCTTTTTCAACCATTTCTTTGCCTTAAGGATCTTGGGACTCCTAACTATTTCACAAGTAACCACTTATCATTTAGTTTCCCCATCCTTATTTGTCTCATCTTACGCTCTCATAATTTGGTGAGTTATTTATGCTCTATCCATTTTGTGATCTTGTTCTCTTTTTTAAACTTAGATGCAATAGACACTATGAATTCCCAATTTAGTATATTTTTGGATACTCATCTCTTATCTCTTTTAATGTGGTTTTAACCTAAACCATACTCTCTTTTCTCACACATTCACTGTTTTACAAAACCATTCCCATACCCCTCTACACATTGATCATGAATCTTTCTCATTGTAGACACTCGAACGCATATCCTTGACCAGTTTTTGATGTCACATTACCTTGGACCAGTTCTTGACCTTAGTTATTCACCTAGCTACCTCACTTTTAAAACCCCCTTTACACTTATTAAAACACCTACTCACCCTTCACCAAACATTTTAGCAACATCATTCTTTAGACCCATTTTAACCCTTTTTAGCTTTGGAGTACAACTATCAACAGTCAACCTAATCATCAACAGTTAGCTTGATCGTTGATGATCAGGTCTCCAAATCTGTAACACAAAAATATCTAGTTGTAGGCCAAAATTACACAGACAAAATAGAAACTTTCCCATGCACACCTTATAGCTTTGTTTCTCTTTGAATTGGCATATTTATCTTATACAAACTTAGCAACTTCCTTTTTCCCCACTTAGCAAGTTTGGGTTGTAAATTGAAGGCTCTTGGAAGAGTTGAGTATCCAAAAAAATTTGCATCCAGACTCTTTTGTTTTCTTTGTGCAGGTATCTAGGACTCCAAAACTCTGTTCGTGTGACTATTGAAAGCTAGAGATACTTTTATGCTCCCCAATTTCCTTCAGACCACTATCATCATCCATTTGACATTTTATAGGTATCTCTTATTTTTTTCTACCAGTTTTCCTTCTTTATTGACTTCTCTATCTTAATCAAGCCACCTGCACTTCATCTCTCCAAAACCCCTTTACAATCCTCTACCCATAAGACATTTCCCCCTAATTTCATATCCCCAGACTTCCCACAAGTAATTATCACCGGTTGCTACAACTATCATCAGTCACAACAACCATCGCTGATAGCTCGATCATCACCGATTAGACCCAACCATCATTGGTTAATATGACCACCACTGGTCACTGTCAAAAAATATTAGATTATTATTTTTAGGCATTTTTCACCCCAACCAACCTATTTTCCTATTTATAACTTGTTTGTAGAGCCTATTAAGATTTTTTGAACTACATCTTGACCTATTTTTATGCACGGTATTGACCCATCGTGTGACATTTAGTCACCTTATTAAATAGGTATTTTTATTTCTTTCTGGCATAAGTTTTTTTTTTCTTATCACTTTGAACGTAAACATATTTTATTTATATTATCAAATCTTTTTATCATTAGGGGAGTGGATTGAAATCCATCCAAGGGAGCTTTTGCTTCTTGGGTCTAGCTTTGCTAGGCAGTCCACCCTTCATACTCATCTAATAAATAAGTTGGTTTAGTGCGGTCTTATTGAAAGCAATCTTTCCTCACCCAAAAGGATCTCTCACTTTGTTTGGTCATCAATGAGTATAATTTTTATTAGGTACACACCCCTCATCATTTGTTTCTTCCTTTTAGAACATAAATGTTAGAAAATAGAATTAGAAATAGTGGGAAACATTTTGGCGTGCTCCGTCAAACCCCTTATGGGTTCGTACTTCTCTTTAGTCATATAGTTGCATTAGTGAAAATTCATCCTCTTGCATTTTATTTATTTCCAAATTTCAAAAGATAGAAATTTAATCACTTTTCTCTTCTTTTTCTAAAAATAAAAAAGAAACGAAAGAAAAATTTTCATCTTAAGGATAGGTCAGATTTTCATCTTGCATTAAGTGCATCTTTAGTTATTCTTTGTTTACACGAAAAGACATCATAAAAAAATAGGATAAAATTGAGTGCATTCATTGTATTTTTGCTTAATGATTAGCTCACATAGATTAACTAAACACATCATAAATTAATCATAGCACACATATGTTACACTACCAAACCACACACAAAAAATAAACATCAAAACTTACCTGAGATAAGGCCCATTGGGATTTCATCACCCTTTAGATCACCTTACCCTACCTGATGATCTCACTTGGATTTCATCACCAAGGGGAGGACCCACTCCATTATCTATTCGACTATAAACTCTACACAAATAGTATCTATTGGCTAAGCGGCCTGACTCAGCTTCAGGTTTGGAAGTGTGGGGAGTAAGCCCCCAGTACCAGGACACATACCTGATCTAGTGAAAATTATTTGAGCACCTAAATTTAACCCAAAACCATCCTTAGATGGATTTTATAGTACTTGACTTACAAGCCAATTTACCCTCTCACACTCTTTAAGGCATAAGCCAAAAGTGATTTAAAATAAACCCTAGGATTAATTGCAATTTTAGTGTGTGCTTTGCTTACTTTGGGATTTTATTTATTTGCCCATTATTTGAGGTGAGAGGTTCATTATCCATTTCTAATTTCTCATATGGTTTGAACCAAACAATAAGTGATAAATCAAAACAACCAACCACCATCTTCTTCTTCATCCTCATCGATGGATTACACCTCAGATGTTGATAGATCACCCCATGCTTCACCACACCATTCTCCCCCACCTACAGTGCCTCCCATGATTCTTGAAAGTGATCCAAGTTTTTCTACCTTTTTGGACAACAATCTAGTTGCTTTGTAACACTATATTAATACCTTAGCCTACTATACTTTGATGGCTTCGGTTCCTCCCATAGATCCACCTTATAGTATGCCACACCACCTCATGGTTGGTCTTACATCATCCCAACATTATTTTAGCCAAGCTTCTTCTTATACCATTGGTTCAACTACTACTACCACCCAGACACTTGTGACCCCAACCAATGCCTCTAATGTTGGCTCAACTTTACCTGTTGCCGCTTTTATCAGTGCGGTGTCTTCCACACCCATATCTACCATTCCCTCTAGATTAACCAATATACCAACCTCAGCCCCCTTTCAGAGCTTGGTGCTATCCATACCACAATAACTCCATCTGATTAGTACTAGGGTGACTACCCATCAACAACCCACAAACACTTTAGCATTACCAACCCAAGCCATACCACCATCAACCAACCCAAATTTACCCCTAAACCAATCATTATTAGTTCCCCAACAAGATTTTGCATTACCTTACCAATATATTCCCAACCCACATGGATATATTTCACCTTCCACTCAACCCTTAATGCCTATTAGTCTTGTTGGGTCACTATCCCAACCTTAGGCCCCCACATACCACTATATGCCTACCTCCGTACTTCCTATTGTATACCAATTCATAGTTGCAATGCAACCTCAAAAAAACCTACCATCGAATTATGCAACTGCCCAACCCCAACTCAACTTAATAAGGATGATCATATATAAGATGACCCAACTCGACTCATCTATCTTTGGGTCCCATAACCTTTTATCCTATGACCAAATCTGTAACGAACCTATCAACCCATTTATCCTAATTCATGCTTATCATCCTCAATGGGAGATCCCCAAATTATTTAAATTTTAGGGTAAGGAGGATCCTCAAAAACATTTGAAGGTGTTTAACCATTCTTGTTACTTGATTACATATGATGACGCCCTCCTCCTTAGAACCTTCCTTATGTCTTTATCAGGACCCACCTTGGATTGGTATAGTGCCCTTCTTAGACATTCTATATTTTCATCCTCCAAACTCACCCAAATATTCTTAGAACTTTTTTTGGTAAACATATCCAAGAAAGTTTCCATAACTGACCTATATTATATCAGGTAGTTTGATGATGAATCAATTACCAACTTCATCGCATGATGGTGAGGCCTCATTAATCAATTGTCCTTTTCACTACCCCAAATAGAACTCATTGAAATTTTCTCTAGGGGTTGCGTAAAACACATTGCTCCCACCCTTTAGGTACGAAAATTTAGAACCTTTGATGAAGCAATCACAATGGCATGTAAACTTGAAAACCGTGCCATAGAGGAGGGAAAACTAAAATTATGAAATAAAAATTCCACTTTCAAATCTAATGACCCCCATTCAAACAAAACATCAAACCCAACAAATACCAAAGCCAAAAAATATATAAATATGATCATCTTGAAAACTGTCCCACCTCCATCTGTTAACCAACCATGTCAAACCATGTCTTCCAACCCTTCTTACCCACCAAACCAAAAGAAAACCAGGTTCCACCTAAGAAATTCACACCTATAGGTGAATCTTATTCCTTTGTATTTGATAAATTAATCAAAGCTAACCTTATCCAAATTTCACCAATCAAGCCACTCCAACAATTTAACCCCTCTCACCCTGTGCTTGGATGGTACATTGAAAATGACCATTGTACTTTCCATCAGGTTATTAGATATGACATAAATTAGTGTAAAACTTTTAAAAGTCTTATCCAAAACTTGATTGATAATAGTGAATTATCATTTGACAACCCTAACACACCTCCCAACCATTCTCTTGATATTTTTTGTAAACCATTTCCTAACCATCTTCCATCTACCCAAGCCCATGACAATCAAATTGAACCATCTTCATCTCATGAGGCACACATAATCAATGTCATCATAAATGAGCCCATGGGGGATGAACCTCATATTTATATTACTCCATCACCAACCTCACCTATGGAAGAATCAAATTCACCTCTTATCCCTTCGAAGACACAAATAGAAGGATCTATAGCCCTCACATCTTCTCCTTTCATAGAAGCAGTTGTTGATTTTACCACCTCTTCTTCTACCCCACCAATTGAAACAATAGAACTCCCTTCTTCTCCTTTGGATACCCTAGTAAAGGAAGAAGCCATGACCATACCTAAACCCCCAATCAAACAACCATCTCCTCCCTTAATCACCCCACAAGCAACCTTCATTTTGGAACCTTCTAACTCAAGTAAAGATGTAGGAACTATTCCATCTTCTTCACCCAAGGGATTAACATTTAAAACGATTGATCAAGGACCCAAAACCATTTACAAGCCCTTTTCTTAGTTAGTGTAAAACCTAAAATTTGTCTCACAACCTAGCCTAGATAGAGCCACCTTTTGGCACTATCTGGGGCTCCCATACCAAAATAGACTTGATCCCTCGACCTCATTGGCATCCACCCTTAAACCTATTGTCACCCCAACATCAAACACTCCTTGCTTCCAAGACATGAAAGAACCATATCACCCACCTCCACCCAGATCATCTCATAATTTTCTTGCTAGACCAACCAAGACTTTAGGTATCCTTCCCACACCTAGCATCGCCCATCCACCCATCAAATTGGACCTAACCTCCTCTACTCCACCTAACAAACAACCAACCAAGATGAATTTAAAGGTACAATTACCTAAACCTCATCTTTGAGCTCGACTTATGCCACCTTTTTTTCATTTACCATCTATTTTGGAACCCCACCCTTCTACCATCTTAGTCACCTATTCAGCTTCAATCAAACCAACCCCCTTTTCTCTGTCTACCCCTCCACTACCTAGGCCACTGACTCCATCGTTATTAGCTAGTTTATCCCCCTCCACTTTCCCACCTATTATCAACCCCTCCTTTTCTACTTCAAAACCATCCATTGGTAACCCAATCAAAAATAAGTTAACCTAAGCCAAACCATCTACAAACTTTCTCAACCACTTACCCTTTCTAAGGCCAATACCATGCCTAAGAATGTTCCTATTTCCTCAATGAGTATGACAACACCCTTAACACCTCTAAAATAATCTTACTCAGTTATTTTACAAAGGTTATTGCAAACATCCTCCATTAAACTTCCACTTATTAATCCATTCACTCCCTCTAATACCAAACCCTCTTAGTTTAATGATACTCAAATCTGTGCATACCATAGGATGCCAAGACATGACATGAAGATCTGCAAAGCTATCAAAGCTCTTGTTCATAGCTTATATGATGATGTTGATCTGTTATCTGATGAACCACTTTCACCTACCTTACCAAACTAACTACCAACTCAACTAATCCAACCACTGTCCCAACCAACACCTGCTTCCCCACTTTCATCTAAAAGTGGGGGGAGGAACTGAATCCATCACCTAGTCCAATCAAGCCTGTTGTCCATACCATCCACATGATTACTTAATCTTGGGATCAATAAATGGGTAAAGGAAGAACCAATACATCCATTCCATGGACATATCCTTTGGAATCCCAAACTTCCAACCAATCCCCAACACTAATGCTTTCAACTATGCCATCACCAAAGCCCAAGGTGTCCATCCTTGGTGCTCCTTTGACTAACCCTTCTGAATCCATTCAATGAACTATGTTGAAGCAAATCCATCAGAATCTGATCAAGATGAGTCTTTATGAGCTAATCAACATGTCACATCATCACCACTAGGTGCTGATAGAGGCCCTAAAATATATAGAGGTTGAACTAGATAACTCTCAACCTCTTGCATCCTTCATAGGGGCCCTTTGACATTCTATCATCGTCACCTTTTAGGACTCTGAGATACCCCCAACCCATTCTAAGGAGTCTAATCCTCTCCTCTTTGTCATCGTATACATTAATCATACCTATGTCAAAAGGGTAATGATCGATGGTCGTGCCAACATTAACATAATTTTCTCCCATGCTTTTGATCAATTGCATTTACCAAAGAACATCATGGTTGAAAGTATAATGGTTCTTCACTCTTTTAATGACATGATGGATACCACTTTGGGGACATTATTCTTCAAATATGCTTGGGGCCTTGAACTATTCTCGAGCTATTTTATATGGTAGAGGGTGAGTTCCAATATAACATTCTACTTGGACACCCTTGGATTCAAGTTATGAGTTGTATCCCATCTACTTTACACCATTGTGTCAAATTTGAACATGAAGGACAGGCTATAACCATCAAGGCTGATCCCAATCCTTTTACATCCTGCAACATGTCCTATAGGCCTAATGATGTCTTACTTCCAAATTCATCTCCCACACAATCAACAAACCCCATTAATATAACTGCACCACCAACTGTGAATCACAATGCTTCTACCATCAACAACGATGAAGCCTCAATAAGTGCATCTATCCTTACTTCCCAAATTCCCATAGAGGATTCCCTAGCATAAAATTTTCAATGTCTCTCCCTTAGGGAATATCGACTTTTATCCTTAGATGCCTTTCCACTCTACAAGAATATGGGGACCTCCAAAATGACCCTTCTTATGACCCCAACATAGGAGCCATCATCCCCTTTGGACTTCTCAATAATCATACATATTTTGCCTATGAGGGACTTGATCGACCACTCCTCACTCCTACCACCACTCCATATATCCAACCTTTCACTTCTAATTTATCCTATCTAAGCAATCCATTCTTTTCCAAAACCTATCTTCATCATTGTCCTTGGAAAGGATTTGGTATTAGCCTTTATGAACAAGGACCTCATGAATTGATCAATATCAAAACTCAGAAACCTCATGAGTTCTTTGGGCTCTGGTTGAAACCACCAAAAGATCCCACCTCACCAAAACCTATTTTTACCCCCAAGGAAGAGATTCCATCCTCACCTAGTTCATCTTTCCAATTCAAAGACTCTGACATCATCCCATCCAACTTTTTTTTTTTGGATCAATACCATTAGTCTAGGCCCACTGACTTATCAACAAGGTGGCCAAACCAAAACCCTTCCCCTCATCCATCCTAAAATGATTGACCATGATTCACCCACCATTCATACCATTCAATGTCAAGATGATGATTCTATCCTCACCTATCTTGGTGTGGCAGATTCTTCTATCTATAAATCTCTCCCTCTTGAAAACTAAACCATGCTCAATGAATCAACTATAGACGTCAAGTTAGGGACCTAGGAGGATCCTCATATCATTAAACTTGGCTAATCCTTAAACTTAGATGAGCAATGATATTACCCCATCTTCCTTCAAGACCGTAACATTGCATTCACATGGTCTTATTAGGATATGCCTGGGAAAAACCCCTCCATTACTCTCCATAACATTGTTACCCATCCTGAGGCTAAGCTGATATGATAAAAGCTTTACAAAAAGCACCCTTGTGTATCCCTTCTTGTCAAATAAGAAATTCAATGTCTCCTATCCGTTAAATTAATTCAACCCATTGACTATCCACAATGCGTCTCTAATATTATTCCCATTACCAAACCCACTAGGGGACTCTATCTTTGTGTGGATTTCTTTGACCTTAACCTTGCATACCCCAAAGATGACTTTCTTTTGCCCAACATCAACCAACTAGTTGATCTTACCATAGGACACGAGATGTTATCCCTCATGGATGGATTTTTAGGATACATTTAGATCCTAATTGCCCCATCAAATCACCATAAAATTACCTTCATTACCCCTTGGGTAAATTTCTACTATTGGGTCATGCCTTTTGGTTTAAAAAATGTAGGAGTGACTTATCAATGAGCCATGACCTATGTATACCATGATCTTATCCATAATATTGTAGAGGATTATGTGGATGATCTCTTCAAAAAATTCAAACACCACAAAGATCATCTAGTTGTTCCTGCTATCATTTTTGATCGACTAATCCAATTCCATGTCTGGTTCAATCCCAAAAAATGTGTTTTTAGGGTCCTCTCTAGGAAGATCCTTGGCTTTAACATTTCCCTTCGTATAATTGAAATTGATCTCGATAAGGTCAAGGCCATCCTAGAAATGCCTCCTCCAACAAACCTTAAATAACTTCACAGTCTACAGGGAAAACTCTAATCTTTCTATCGCTTCATCTCCTAGTTATCAGATAGATGCCAACCCTTTCACCATATCCTAAAGAAATACACCTCTTTTATATGCACCAAATATTATCAACAAGCCTTTGAATCACTCAAGGAATACCTACTTTCTCTACCTATTCTTATCCCACCTAGGGATGACCAACCTTTCTACCTTTACATATCTACCACTAATCACTCTTTAGGTGCAATGTTGGTTCATCGAGATGAACAAAATAAGGAACAAGCCATCTATTATATTATCTGCACCCTTATAGAATATGAGACACAACATACTCATCTTGAAAAGCTTTATCTCATTCTCATTTATGTCACCTCTAAACTCCATCATTACCTTCTCAATCATAAAACATATGTTTTTACCAACATCGACCCCCTTAATGATCTGAAAACTGAAAATGCAAGTGTCACAAAATCGAATAACACTTGTCGCATTTAAAATATCTACTATTTTCTTGACTTTTCCATTTAATTTTGCATAAATAAATTAAAACTATAATTAAAATGAAGATCAAAATTAAAATAAATAGAAAAAAAAATTAGAAGAAATCACCATTGAATTCATAATGGAGTTCGACTTCAATAGCCTACGTCTCTGGGTCCATTCGAAGTGAGGACCATTTCCATTAATTTGTGCAACAAATGGCTTAAAAATTAAATAAAAGTCTTCAATTATCCTATTCTGGTCTCTGCCCACCTATAAATATATCTCTTAGACCTGAATTTAGTGGCCCAAGGCCGTACAAGGCTTAATTAAATCTCTAACCTTCTTAATTTCTTTTACACAGTCAGCTACATCCTCCCTTTCAAATGGAAATTTGCTCCCTTTATAATATTTACAAGCCCGTGGCTCAAACGGTCAAGGCTTATCAATTTTGCACGATAGGTGCAAGGGTCGAGTCCTTCGGCCTTCCCTTAAGCGCTTTAGTCTTATCTCTTATCCCACATTTGTTGTGTGAGATGGGATTTAATACTTTAAAAATGGTGATGGCCTCCTTAAGAAATGTCGACGTCCCTTTTAAAAGGGGACTTAAGGCTCTAAGCTTGGCAAGAGCCTATACTTAGGCCGATGTTGGAGATATGTGGGTTAGCATGTGGTGTTTGCATGGCATGATGGGTTGGCGTGGTAGATTTGGTTTACTTGTGACTCTTTACAAATATTTAAATATATATCCCACATTGATGGGGTTTGAGTAAACTTTGTGGCTTAAATACAATGTTGGAGATATGTGGGTTAGCATGTGGTGTTTGCATGGCATGATGGGTTGGCGTGGCAGATTTGGTTTACTTGTGACTCTAAAAATATTTAAATATATATCCCACATTGATGGGGTTTGAGTAAACTTTATGGCTTAAATACAATGTTGCAAACAATAACATATGAAGTATAGGAGGCCAAGGCACCCCTCGACAAGAGTGTGCCGACCCTCGCTGAGGGCCCCTAATGAGAAAATATCAGGGCTCATGGATCCTCATATGACTGCCTGTCAAAGACCAGAGGCTACCAAACACCAAACCAATTTTCTTACACAAATTCATATTGCCATGTGTCAAATGATTATTGGACCACTTGGTATATTTGAACAATGGCACGTCACTTTTTGACACCCGTTATTCGCTTGTAGCAAGAATACTTTAGCAAGCTATATCTTGAGTGTCTAGACTCTATTTTGCATTCCAAAAGAAGTGCTAGAAAGCTCTCGACAAATTATTCGATGTGCAAGTGGTTCAACCAAAAATTGAAGACTTTCAAAATGGAACGGTACATGGATCCACCTGGATCACTCCTCCCCACTAGGAACTTTTGGACCTCTAAAAGTTGAAATTAATTGGTAATGAGGTGAAGGTATTTCTCCCTCACCCTTCTAGCTTCCATCCATTTGGCCTTGTTTGGGTGCATCCCTTTTAAACCAACATGAAGTTATTCAACATCACCTCTTCGTGAAGTCTGTACATTCCTGTCAAGAATAATATCTTCCTACAATTTTGTTAGATATTTAGGAGCAAAATCATCAATAGAAGGAATGGATACACTTTCATCATGATCAATAATCATTGGAGGCTCATACAATTTTAGATTTTCCATGTTTACAATTGAATAAATCTGCATATAAGATGGTAAATCTAACCGAAAAGAATTTGTGCCAATTTTTTTCCATAATTTGAAAATGACCATACTGGATTGGTTTCAAATTTTTACCTTCACCTGTCAGTCTTTCCTTACTGATGTGAAGCCATACCCTATCACCTACAACAAATTGGTGATCAACATGATGTTTGTCATGTCTGGCTTTATACTTGGCTTGAATTTTCTCCAATTGAGTATGAACAGTCTGATGTATGAGTTGTATTTGTTCAATGAACTTATTAGCTTGAATGGCTTCTTTTGGTTCACCAACAACTGTATCCTATCCATAGCAAACATCTATAGGATATTTAGGCAAGTATCCATAACAAACTTCAAATGGAGATTTCATAGTAGAAGAATGAAGTGCCCAATTATATGCATGTTGTATGTAACACAATTTTTCATTCCATAACTTTAGATGTTTATTGCTATAACCCCTAAGCAAATGTACCACAGTGCGGTTCACAACCTCTGTTTGCCCATTGGTTTGCAGATGAAATGCAGTGCTCTTTTTTAATTTAGTGTCCATTAGTCCCCACAAAGTTGACCAAAACTTGCTAATAAATCAAGAATCCCGATAAAAAATAATTGAAGTAGACAAACCAAATGAACCCATACATGTTTAAAGAACAAGTGTGCAGTGCCTTCCCTAGTAATTTGCTTAGTTCAAGGAATCAAAACACACATCTTGCTAAATCTATCCACAACCAAATATAAATAGTCATGTTTTCTTTGTGTCATAGGCAAATCCCCCACAAAATCCATGGAGATACTTTCCCATGGGCAAGTAGGAATAGGTAGAGGAGTGTAAAGTCCCAGTTTCCTATTACTAGGTTTGCTTGTGGCACAAAGAGTACATCCCTTAATATATTTGGCAACATGTTCCTGCATACGGGGCCAGTAACAATACATTTTCAAATGTGCAACCATTTTAGCAACTCCAAATGACTAGAAATAAGAGAAGTATGTTCTTCTCTAATCATGTGCACCCTCTCATTTTGAGGAATACAAAGTTTACCCAAATGATACAAAAGATCATTGTGTACATGATAGTTCAATTCTTCTACTTGTCTACTACTCATCAAGTCTTTATAGACATCCTAAAAATCAAGATCATTAACATACTGTTCTTTATAACTTTCATGAGACAAAGAACCATGTTATAAAAGAATAGATGCAACAACCATAGGAGGCCTAGATAGCATATTTGCAACCTTATTCTAAATTTCTTTTTTATACTTAATCACAAGATGAAATTATTGTAAGAAACCCATCCAATGAAAATGTCTAGACTGTTCTAGTTTAGTTTGTGATTGGAGATACTGTAAGGGCTAATGATCTGTATGCATTATTGTTTCTTTGCCCATTAAGTAATGTTTCCATTTTTTAACACTTTGAACCAATGCATACAATTCCTTATCGTAAGTTAGATATTTTCTTACTGCACTTGTGAAGGTTTCAAAATGATAACAAACTAGTTTCTTACCTTGCATTAAAATAGCTCCCATAGCATACTCACTTGCATCTGTATCGATCTCAAATGGGTGTTGTATATCAGGAAGTGCCAAGACCAGAGTAGTACTTATATTTTCTTTCAAAGTGTCGAAGGCCTTTTGATGCTTGCCTCCCCACTGAAAGACCTATTTCACACTTGTCAAAAAATGCCAAGGTGATGCAATATATGAAAATTGAGCAATAAACTTTCTCCAAAACTGTACTGCACCAAGAAAACTTCTAACCTCAGTTGTATTAGTGGGTGTAGGCCAGTTAACAATGACTGCCACTTTTGCGGGATCAATTTTTAGTTTACCATGTCCTACAATGTAACCCAAGTATATCAAAGAGGTCTTGCCAAACTCACATTTTAACATTTTTAAATAAAGTTTTTCCCTTTGTAATGCATCCATGACTTTCTTAATGTGGATCACATGCTCTTCCCAAGACTTGCTGGAAATTAATATATCGTCTAAGTAAACTATAACAAAATCATCAAGGAACTATCTAAAAACATCATTCATCAATCTCATGAATATAGCTGGGGCATTATAGAACCCGAAAGGCATAACAAGCCATTCAAATAATCCTTGTTTTGTTTTAGAAGCAGTTTTCCACACATCACCTTCATTAATTCTCACTTGATGATATCCACTGCTCAAATCTAGCTTAGTGAAATAAATAACATGTTTTAATTGATCCAACAAATCATGAATATGAGGAAGAGGGTAACGATTTTTAATAGTAATTTTGTTTAAAGCATAAAAATCAACACATATTCACCAAGTGCCATTTTTATTTGGCACCAAAATAATTGGTGAACCAACAGGAGATGAAATTGGATGAATAATACCTCTATCCAATAGATCTATTACCTATTTTTTGATTTCCTTGTTTTCCACCACTGATAGCCTATACATGCCAATGTTAGGGAGAGGAGAATCCTGCAATAGCTAAATTTCATGTTGAACTACCCTTTTAGGGGGCAAACCCTTAGGATCTTGAAATACATCATCATAATTAGAAATTATTTCAACCAATTCATTCTTGTGTTTAGGATCACAATTTTCCAAATCCTGTGAATATTATTTTTCCTTAGACTTAATCAACATGAGATAAAAAGTCTTGCTTGAATTAACTAGTCTTTTCATTTGCCCTGCTATAACCAAGGAAAGACTTGTTTTAATGTGATGTGATCTGACTATATATTCAATGCCATCCTTAACAAGTAAATACTTATTCTCCTCTCTATAAAAGATTTCTTTTCTATCATAAAGATATGGGCTTCCCAAAACAATCCCACATATGTCCAATGGGACAACATCCAACTCAACCTCATCTATGAACTTGGATGTGATGGAAAACCTTAGTTTACAAGTTTTTGAGACTTGTAGCTTCACATTGACACACACCCAACCTAGTGGATAAGGCTTCAGATGGGGATTGGTTTGTAAGCCTAATTTTTTAACAACCTCTTCATAAATTAAATTTGCTTGTGAACCACTATCAAATAGAGTGTCAATCTTAGTATGTTTTGAAATAACTCTAATGTGGAACAATTCATTTCTTTTCTTATCAACATGCACATAATTTTGTTTAGAAGAATATGCAACATTTGATGACTTAGTGATAGAAACTGAAAGAGAAGAATCATTATGTAATCTCGTAGCTTTGATCTTAGCTTCATCACCTGAATCTGAACATAAGTCCTGAACCATAGCATTAGTCTTCTTTTCCTTCTTTTGAAACCTCTTAGGCCTTAACTCAGGGTGTAGTTTCCAACACTTAGACTCATCATGATTTTTCTTACAATGATTACAAAATGGTTTTCCTTCTTTTTTAATAGTAAAAGTGGATTTTTGTTTACCCTTTCCTGATGAACTTTCCCCTTTAGATTGCTTAACATTAGATTGCTTACTTTTAACTTTAGGAAAATATTCTTTTGATTATTTTCCTCTAGCCTCTAAATGAGTGGCTTGAACACATACTGAATCTAAATTAGTGGGATTGAACATAAGAATCATATGTCTTAAGTAACTATGTAGCCCACCTATATATTTTAGCAATGTTTCTTGTGTGTAAAGAGGAACATTCAAAAGTAAAGCTTTTCTCCTTAATTCTTGTGTATAATCTTGAACATTTTGGCCTTTTCCTTGTCTGAAACTTTGCCAATCCATCATGGCTTGTTGCATATAGCCTAAAGGATAAAATTGCTTTTTGAGTTCTTCAACAAATTCATTCCAAGTAGAAATCAAGTTACCTTTTTGAAGCTTGGCTTCCTTTAACTTACTCTCCCACCAAATGAGAGCTGTGCATCCCATACGAAGAGTAGCCAAAAGAATTTTTGACTCATCCCTTGTAATCTTTTGGACCCTACAATAAACTTCAATCTGCTTGACCCAATTATCCAACTTTTTGGCATTTACTTCGCCATTAAACATTGGTAATTCAAACTTAATATCCAATTTTAGTGAAAGGAGAGATTCCATAGTTTTTTTACTGTCATTCAATGAAGAAGGTTTTTCAGTTTCTTTACCTTTTGATTCTTGTGAATCACCTTTCTCATTCTCAGATTTCCTTTGTTTATCATGGTATAGTTCCTCAACCATGCTTCTCATCTCCATGAAGGCTCAGTGGAAATCTTGTTTGGATTCCATCTCTTCTTCGGCTATCCCTGAAGCACGCCTTGAGCCACTCTCTGGATTATACTCAACAAGTTTTCCTTCACCCTTTTTAGATTTAGACCTTGTCAACATACACTAGCAACCATTGTTAAACAACAACTACTCTGATACCAAAATTTGATCTAAAAACTAAAAATGCAAGTGTCGCAAAATTGAATAACACTTGTCGCATTTAAAAGATCTACTGTTTTCTCAACTTTTTCATTTAATTTTGCATAAAGAAATTAAAACCAAAATTAAAATGAAGATCAGAATTAAAATAATTAGAAGAAATCACCAGTGAATTGATAACAGAGTTTGGCTTGAATACCCTACATCTCCAAGTCCATTCAAAGTGAGGACTATTTCCATTAATTTGTGCGACAAATGGCCTACAAATTAAATACAAGTCTTCAATTCTCCTATTCTGGTCTCTGCCCGCTTGTAAATATATCTCTTAGACCTAAATTTAGTGGCCCAAGGCCGTACAAGGCTTAATTAAATATCTAACCTTCTTAATTTCTTTTACACAGTCGGCTACATCCTCCCTTTCAAATGGAAATTCACTCCCTTTATATCACTTACAAGCCCGTGGCTCAAGTGGTCAAGTATTATCAATTTTGCACGATAGGTACAAGGGTAGAGTCCTTCGGCCTTCCCTTAAGTGCTTTAGTCTTATCTCTTATCCCACATTCATTGTGTGAGATGGGATTTCACACTTTAAAAAGGGTGATGGCCTCCTTAAGAAATGCCGACGTCCCTTTTAAAAGGGGACTTAAGGTGCTAAGCTTGGCAAGAGCCTATACTTAGGCTGATGTTGGAGATATGTAGGTTAACACGTGGTGTTTGCATGGCATGATGGGTTGGCGTGGCAGATTTGGTTTGCTTGTGACTCTTTACAAAGCTTTAAATATATATCCCACATTGATGGGGTTTGAGTAAACTTTTTGGCTTAAATATAATGTTGCAAATAATAACATATGAAGTATAGGAGGCTAAGGCACCCCTCCACAAGAGTGTGCTGACCCTTGCTGAGGGCCCCCAATGAGCAAATAGTAGGGCCCGTGGATCCTCATATGACTGCCTATCAAAGACCGAAGGCTACCAAACACCAAACCAATTTTTTTGCACAAATTCATATTGCCACATGTCAAATGATTATTGGACCACTTGGCATATTTGAACAATGCCACGTCAATTTTTGACACCCGTTATTTGCCTGTCACAAGAATACTTTAGCAAGCTATATCTCGAGCATCTAGACTCCATTTTGTGTTTTGGAAGAAGCACCAAAAACCTCTCGATGAATTCTTCGATGTGCAAGTGGTTTAACCAGAAATTAAAGACTTTCAAAATGGAACAGTACATGGATCCACCTGGATCACTCAAGTACATGCACTCCAAGCCATACCAATATTAGTGTATGCTTAAGTGGCTCATGCTTCTAGCTGAGTTCGATCTTGAGTTTCTTCACCAAAAATCCATTAAAGGGTAGGTCATTATTGACTAATTGGCTAAAGATGCCCTCCTAGAAACCAACCTATTTCATTAACATTTCTAGATGAGTCCATTGCAACACTTTCTCAGAAAGAACCCCCTTACCAAGTGACCATGTTTTTTTATGGTTCTAAATTTTAGTAAGGTGGTGGTACTGACTTAATTCTCATACCCTTGCATGGTGAACCTCTTCCACTATCCTTTAAACTCAACTTTAAATGTACTAATAACATGGTGGAACATGAAGCTTTAGTCATTAGTCTCCAAACTGCCCTTACCTTAAAAATCAAAACCATCTCTATCTTCGATGATTCCTTACTCATAATCAACTAGGTCAATGGTTCTTATCAATGTAAAAATGATGTTTTACAAAAGTATAAGATTCTCATTGATGAGATCTTAACATATTTTGAACGTTACCAGATATAGTTAATACACTGATCCACTAATAAATTCATAGATACAATGGCCTCCCTTGCATCTCAAATCCCGTCTCAACATGTTGACTCCAAACTATTTGTCACCATCCATCATTTCATCAGGACCTCATATATCAAGTCAGTCCTTCTTACCATTTTTAATATAGAGGCATCCCCTTATGACATACATTATGATCAAACTTTCAATTACCTTAACTTTGGCATTATTCCACCTAACCTCTCAAAGAATGCCTAAAAAGCCTTCATTCAAGGTACCTCTCATTATACCATACTAGGGGGAATCTTTTACAAACATGGCTTTGATGGATTTCTTCTCTGTTGTTTACAAAGTCATGAGATTTCCCATGCTATCAAGGAAACTCATGATGGAGTTTATAGGGGACATTTTAGTGGCCTCACTATCACCAAAAGAATCCTACACCTTAGCTACTATTGGCCTACCCTCAATCATGACTACTGTGACTATGTAAAGAAGTGTGTCAAGTGTCAACAACATGTTAACTTACATCATCTACTTATTCATGGACTTCAAGTATCCCAAGATTATTGGCCCTTTTTGTAATGGGGGGAGAAATCAATCCTCACTCATTTCAGTGACACCAATACATCATCACTATAATTGAATATTTCACTAAATGGGTGGAAGCCATTCCCCTTCTCTCAATCAAGGCTAAAAAAATTATCAATTTCATCAATCACCACATCATTTGTCATTTTGATGTCCCTCATAAAATCATTACTGATAACAAAAAATCCTTTAAAAATAAGAAACTTCAAGCCCTTTGCGACACTCTTGGAATCAAGCTTAGTCATTCCTCACGTTATTATCTGTAGGTAAATGAACAGGTGGAAGATTATAAAAAAACCCTCATTAAAATGCTAACCAAAGCTGTAAGTGCTTGAGGTTGGGATTAACACCTGCACATCCCATTCACTTTGTGGGCCTATCACACTAGCATTCAAACCTCCATAGGTGATACACCTTTTCCCCTGGGCTTTGGCATAGAGGCCTTCTTACCTCTCAAAGTTTAGATCCCCTCTCTTTGCATATCCTTTCAAGATATCATTTCTAATGATGATTATTGACAAGAATGCCTTGCATGCCTTGAGTTTCTCGATGAACATCACCTTGCTGCCTTTAATCATCTGCACATTACTAAGAGCGTATCACCCATGCTTATAACAAACATATGAAAGAATAGGAATTTAATATTGGAGACCTCATCCTTAAATAAAACCAACATGTAACAAATATGGAGAAAAATGAAAAGGACAAATTTTATTTCAATTGGCTTGGACTCTATATCATTACCCACAAGTATGGACCAGGAGCTTATCATTTATCCTCTCTTTAAGGCAAACCAAAACTTGAGCCTCTTGATGCTTTGCATTTGCATCCTTTCTACTATTAAGGAAGACCTGATAAACCTTTTTGTCTAGCTTAAGCTCATCCCTTGGTTTATGGAACTTTATCCTCCTTGGAACTATTACCCTATTCATATTGGGAACATGTGATTACAATAGACCTATGTGATTATCTGTCATAGTTCTAGCCTAATCTTAAACATGGGTACCATGACTCTACCCATGGCATGGTTCTCATGGATACTTTTCATCTCTAACTAGATGGAATCCCATGGTCACTTGTTTCTCTAAACACCTCCCCTTACCTCACAACCACCTTTTTTCATAAAATATTACCCCTATAAAGGTCAACCTCTAAGCTTAAATAAATAGGTCCATGTCTAAAACAACATTCAAATATTCTACATGGGATATAACACATTATTTGGGTCTATTTTCATAATGAATAGACTTCTCCCTTGAAGGATGACTATTAAATTAAAGTCAAAAATAGATAGACTAATCCATCTAAGGACAACTATCAAACACTTACTTATCTTAGACCACTCCCTTGAAGGATGGCTAAGCCAAACTATCAAGAATAATCTCTTTATGCAAGCTGGAATCAGCTCTATCAAAGCATTTGAAGCTTCCCACATTGATCAACTTCATAATTTTCATAAAATCAAGTGATAAATGACCCCTATTGAAAACAAATTATCCTATAAAAGGGCCACAATCGGCTCTCTCAAAAAAAAATATATTTGTAGACTTCCCACATCAATCAGTCTACACCTTATAAAGACATGGACTCATCTATTTTGGTTCTCAAGTCACCTATCAAAAGGATAAGTAAATCCACATTCAGTTCCTATATCATCCCCTTTCCCCTCCATTTACCTATCATCCCATTTTCTTATATACCCTCTATAAATCTAAAGACAATGAGCTCACTTGGCACCCTGTGTTTATGATGACACCTTTATATAAAATCCCCATATATAAAATCCATGCACTCATCAATCTCTTCACTCTTTATATGGTATATGGGGTCCCCATGGATAGGCAAGCACGTAATCTGATACACATCCTCTAGAAGGATGCTCATCTTCCCTATTGGAAACCAAAATGTGTCAATCATCAGGTCCCATCTCTTGATGAGGGAAACTATCATCACAACATCCCTGGGAAGGCATTGATAATGATGCATCCCTCCAAAGCCAACCGCATCCATGTGTCACCAATCCTCGATCAAGATCATATCTTGCACCTTTGTAAATATCTCAAGTACTCGATCTCATAGCTAGATCTGATCTCGTGCCTATAAAACAAACATATCAAGAATTAAGTGATGACCTATCCCTATATACATAAAAACTATTGAACATTTACGTCTTTGTTAACACTATTTCATCTATCCTTTGTTTCTTACACCTATCTTTCACAACTACAAACACATTCAATGCTTTACGGATTTCACACACCTATTCCCTTACTCAGTTTTAACTACCATAATCACCTTACCCTACACATCCTCTCTCTTCAAGCATGCTCGAATACCTATTATTTCTATGAATAACTACCTACATCTTATCTCCTGACAAATACTTATTTATTATATTATATTTCTTTATAAAACTTCACAACCTCTACCAAACCCTTACACCACCCTTTAGACCTTCCTCTATTTTAACTCACACCAAGCTATCTATGCTTTTACATGCATTAGATTTCTACCATGAAAACATGGATAAACATCCACCTATCAACCTCTTACCCAGTAGACCCACCTCTAAACATTATATATACCAAACTTCTTTACGTACTTTAAATTTTATAAAAAAAAGGCACCTTTTTAAATAAAATAATCAATATAATAATATAATAATCAATCAATTAACCTACCCCCTTTTTTTCACCATTCTCTACCCCGCCTCCCTCCTTTTTACTGATTGTTGATGGATCTCCCCAACCGTCACCGATCTCCTAGGAGCATTTTTACCCCTAGGGTTGATTATCGCTAGTCGGGTCAACTATCAACGATCATTGTTAGTGACTGGCGATGATGAGCCTTAACCCCTTGACTTCCTCCAAAACCCTAATCTCTCCTAAAATAGTTTACCCATCATTTTTTAACTCCCTCTACAATCCTAAAAACACCTTACACTCTACACTTTTACCTCCATTCTCCTATACTACTCATACTCCCTCCAAAACCCTCAATGAATCAAACCCTAGGGCATGTCCTACACACATAGTCGTCTACCCTAAACTCCCATTAAAACATATTTTATTTATCTTATATTTATAAATTATAACTCACATCAAATTTTAAACATGAGCCTACCTTGTTTCGTGACCAGTGGTGATGCCTCAATTTGTGCCCCACCCCTTGACTGCCAACATCTCCAACATCCATCTCAACTCCAATTGATCAATCCCACACATCACTCTCACCTCAACACCTCACCATACTTTAATGTACTAGCAAAAAAATTTCATACCTAATGCTCAAAAATCATAACACACCAATCATTCAATTTGTAAAATGAGGACAAAGCATTGACCATTTGCCTTTTTTCCATAGTTTTAGGGTTTTCACCCAACCATCAATGGTTAGGGAATTGTTGATGGTTGACCCTAACTATCGATGGTTGTATAACTATTAAAATTTGACCCTAACCGTCAATGGTTGCCTAACCATTGATGGTTTCCCCTAACCATCGATGGTTAGGGTTATGCTTTTTACCCCACCTTTCTCACCTTTCTTTTTTTCCCTAAATAAACCTTGTAGCACATCTAAATGAGGCCACCTTGATCTCTTCAAGAGTACCCCTCTCCCCCAACCTATAAAAACTACATTAGGCCTGAATTCCATGTTGGATCTACTATCCATGGGACTATGTAGGTAACATTCTCTTACCTAATGCATGAAGAGTTAACTCGGCCATTCCTTACCCAACCCATTTACCTTCATCCACCTCGACGTTGGCACCTTTTAAACCTACCAGTTCACATGCCTTACAAAAATCTTGATTTAGTCATGATGGACACCTTGACTAATTTTACCATGTTGAAAAGTTTGCATTATGCACCACCTTGTGCGTGACCCAAGCATTTATGTTTTTATCAGGAGCACTTCCTACCCTGGATACATAATCAAATAATGACCTTTTCTAGGACAATTGATATGTGTGACCCGATCAGCTATGACCAATGTTGGAGACTAGTTACCTTATCACCTATCCTAGAACCCAACCTTATTATTGATAACATTGGTAACTTTAGCCTTTATATGATTTCAACTCTCGCACTTGGATGCATCTTGTGCCCACACCTTTTCTACCAAACTACATGACCTTTATTTTACATATTATCAAACCATGACCTAATTTTGATGTTACCTCATCGACTCTCAATTTGAGGGGGAATACCTTCCTCCTATACTCGAGGCAACCAAACCCTGGCTAGTCAATAGTTCATTTTTTGTTCTATGACTTATTGACCTAAAGCCACACAACAATAGGGGGTAAAATGTAGACACTTGAAAACATCTCCTCGACTAATTTTTGATGTCACATCACCTTGGACCAGTTCTTGACCTTAGCTCTTCACCTAGCTACATCAATTTTAAAACCCCCTTACACTTGTTAAAACACCTAGGCACCCTTGGTCAAAATTTTTAGAAACATCATTCTTTGTACTCATTTTAACCCTTTTTAGCTTTGGAGTATGACCATTGATGGTCAACCTAATCATCGATGATTAGCCTGACTGTCGATGGTCAGTTATCCAAACTTGCAACACAAAAATATCTAGTTGTATGCTAGATTTGCATGAGCAAAATAGAAACTTTCCCATCCACACCTTACAACTCTCTTTATCTTTGAATTGACATCTTTATCCTAGACCATAAAAACTTCTTTTCTCCCCACTTAGCAAGTTTGGGATATAAATTGAAGGCTCTTAGAAGAGTTAAGGATCCAAAAAATTTGCATCCAAGATCTCTTATTTTCTTTGTGTAGGTATCTAGGACCTTGAAACTCTGTTTATGTGACTATTGAAAGTTGGAGATACTGTTATGCTACCCAATTTCTTTCAGACCATTATCATCATCCATTTGGTATTTTACAGGGATCTCATGTTTGTTTTTATCAGTTTCCCTTCTTCATTGACTTTTCTATCTTAATCAAGCCACCTGCACTTCATCTCTCTATAACCCCTTTACAATCCTCTACCCATAAGCCATTTTCCCCTAATTCTATATCCCCATACTTCTCATAGGTAATCGTCGTCAGTTGCTGTAATCGTCACTAGTCATAATAACCATTGTCAGTGGCTTGATCATCATTGATCAAACCTAACCATCACTGGTTAATCTGACTGCCATTGATCACTCTCAAAAAATAATAGATTGTTATTTTTAGGCATTTTTCACCCCAACTAGCCCCGTTTCCTATTTCTAACATGTTTGTAGAGCTTGTTTAGGTTTTTTGAACCAGATCTTGACCTATTTTTATGCATGATATTGACCCATTGTGTGACATTTAGTCACCTTATTAAACAAGTATTATTTATAAATTTCTGGCATAAGCATTTTCTTTCTTGTCAATTTGAATGCAAACATATTTTATTTCTGTTATCAAATTTATTTATCATTAGGGGAGTGGATTGACAGCCATACAAGGGAGCTTTCACTTCTTGGGTCTATCTTTGCTAGGTAGTCTACCCTTCATACTCATCTAAAAAACAAGTTAGTTTAGTACAGTCTTATTGCAGGTAGTCCTTCCTCACCAAAAAGGAGCTCTCATTTTGTCTGGTCATCAATGAGTGTAATGTTTACTAGGTACACACCCCTTATCATTTGTTTCTTCCTTTCAAAATATAAAATAAAAAAAATAGAGTTATAAATAATGGGAAACACTCATCAATCTTATTCTATCCCATATCCTAGGAGAATTACATTGGGCCTAAAGTTCATGTTAGACCTTGCATCCATGGAACTATGTAGGCAATGTTTACTTGCCTAGTGCATCTAGAGTCATCTTTGCTACCCCTTCGTTTTCTTCTATTCCCCTCCCCCCCCCGCCACCCCCATTTTTTGTTTGTTTTATTGCCTCCTATAGCCTAGGGGTAATTTTTTTGTTTTGTGTCATTGTTTCCATATAAGCTAGGGGTAACTTTGTACCCATTGTTCATATGCTATTGTACCGGTGTTGTCATCACTTGGCTTAGGGGTCACCTTGTCATAGAGCATAATGCCTCTATTACATGTGCATGAATAATTTGTTTTATATCTACACTAACATTATGATTAACCATTGTTTTTATTTGTTTATTTTTGTGTGCTTAGAGTAGTTTGCTTACTGTACTTTTCTTTGCTTTAAATTATTTAGTTTGTTTTGTTCACTTTCTCTTCATTTATTTATTATTGGTTTTTTATTGTGCTTTGTTGTCTCTTCATTTATTTTTATTGGTGTTTTGTTGTTCATTCATTGTTTTATCCATGTTTTGTTATACATTTATTTTATTTCTTGGTGTTTTGTTGTGCCTTTCTTCTTCTTGTCTTTTGTTTTATTGTTTTGTCTTGATTATTATGTTGTTTTGATCATTTTTACTATCATGTTTGAATACACTTCGTAAACATTTTGAGTCTGGCCTTACCATGGGCTTGACTTGTTTACATTTGTATTTGCATTGTTTTATTTACTTGTTTATTTTTTAAGTACACCTTGTTAATGCATGGGTTTTGATCATTTATATCTTGATTCTAGGTTATTTAACAATTTTTTCTTGCTTTGTTTGTTTATGTTTTAATACATTCTTGTTCCTACTTAAATCTTGATTATTCACATCTTGATTTTGAGTTAGTTACATTTTTATATTTTATATTTTTTTACTTTATTTTTTGTTTAAACATGAATAGTTGAAACTTTGGTTTTGATATATTTTTTTCATTATCTTTAGTTGTAAATATTAACAATTGAACTGGTCAATCACAAATGAAATACAATGTTATTATAATTTATCAATACTTATGATGCATAATTTCATTTTGCTAAAGTAAACACCAAATGTTCTAATTCCAAACATCAATCTGGTGCTGAACAACATCTCTGAAAACATTATCCTACATATGCGCTACCAAAATAGGATATCATAAACACAATTGAACATTGGTCCATATTTATTCTATTCTTCGTTCCTCATTCCATTTTCTCCCACTTCTGGGAGAACTACATTGGTCTGAGGTCCATCTAGACTGTGTAGGTAGCATTTGGATACATGGTGTATCTTGGGTTAGCTCAACCACCATTACTCTTCCAATCATCTCTTTTAACACTTTATGCATCCATGTATGCTTGGTTTTTGTGGCTTCTTCAGTCATTAGACCCTCACATATACGTTTTCACGCACTCATATTTAATCTATGTAATAGGTTATATACTTGAGCTATGCTTACTAATTTTACCTTTAAGGGCACAATATTTAGACCAATCACTGATCCAATCAGCCCTACAATGGTAAAATCAATTATCAGTGGTCAAATCAGCTCTCCTAAGGGCAAAATAAATTTATCAACCAATCAAATCTACTTTTCTGGGGCACATTATCAATTCATTATCCTCATTTATCTGAAACAATTCTCTCATTTTATTTTTCTTCTAATTCCAAGCTCTTTAGCTTTTGCCCTCATTTTGGCAATTCAAAGATGTAACTTATTTCGAGATCAATCATTCCCTAAGCCTGCAACTATCAACCTCTTTTGGGTATGTCAAAGTGTGTCACTTCTATTTTGGGATGCATTCTTCCCACTCCCACCACCTTGGGGCCTATTATATTTTATTCTATTTTGATGATTGGGAATAAACACATGCAAGCATTAATTCATATGGATTTAATCTCATCTATAGGTTATTTCCACTCTTTCTTTATTTTTTGAGAATCCATCCCTCTCTTTCATCCTCGCATACCCTCTTGAGGGGGCATCATGGGCCACCCGAATGATGTTTGGGGCATTTTCATAACCCTATCTTTTTGACACTCATGCAAAATTTAACATAAAATAAGAGTGAAATTATTTTTTCTAATTATAGTGACCTTTTTATTATTTGAAAAGACATTACTTCAAACAAATGTCTCACCATACCTTCTCAAATATGGACAAAATTTAGATATACAATTCCTATCATTATTATGCTAAAATTGTAAATAAAAATGATAATTCATGATAACACACAATCTAGACCAAAATCATTAAAATGCTTTAAATCATTCAAGCTTGTCTTGTACAGGTGCTGATTTGTGCTAATGTATCCCTGAATGGGGCAATTCATTTTATGTGATTATTATATTTTCTTAAATCATTTTGAGTCAAATTATGACCATGCAAAATGATGTCCTATACCACTAAATTCTTCTAATTCAGTAGCACACATCATCTGCATGTGTTATTTCATGTCCATAATACCCTAACTAGGGTATTATCCCATACATAACTGACATCTTCTTCTAATTATACTCTAGTCAAATTATGACTCAGTAAAATGACATTTATGATCAGATTGACTAAACATGCAATAAATTTCTAAAGAATTACATAAAATTAAGAAAATCCACTTAAGCAGATTAAATCAAATCAAGAGCTTAAATTAAAAATTCCATGAAAGTTGTTAAATATCTAATTACTAGAAATTCAATATTCAATTATGCATCATCCCATGACATCATCAATGGGGTGACATCTATATGCCATTCATGGGATAAATATCACAATTAAGCCCTCTCATGCCTCATCAATACCCCATTCTTCCAAATATTATTGGGCATATTTATGGCTTGTCCTTCCAAAATTAAATCAATCCATGGCCACACATATTGATCTCAAGATGGATGGTCATGTTGATCCTGAGCAATCTTGAAAAGATATAAATAAGTGAGCCAAGACCACCATTTTTAAGCTTCAATTATACAAACTTACAATGCTAAAATTGGTATAGAAAAGCTTCATGTATTCACCCAATTAAAAAATCTTCTGAACCTAATCCATTGGTGAACTAGGAGATAATGGAGGCTCATTCTACACTTCATTGATAATGACTTGGAGCACTAAATCCAAGGAAAATCATGATTCTTGGCCGCTTATGAGGTATAATAGCTACTTGGAAGGTATAACATCATCTTGCTTTCATAATTAGTTGTTTTAATTCATTAGCAAAACCCTTTGAGGGAGTAGGTTTGATAAGTTAGGTCTTTATGCTTATTTTAGAGATTTTTTGACTAACATGTGATCTAACTTTGTCTCGTAATATTATTCTACATAAATGGTAGTAATTAATTTAGTTCAGTTGATCCCATTGTCTGGTTCACACAACCAATTATCTTAATCTTTAAAAATACTACGTGACTATGTACAAAAGTAAGGCTTACTATTGAATATTTTTTTGATTATTCCTCTAATCTTTGGTCCTATTAGTGGTATCAAAGCCATGGTAAAGGAGGAGAAGAGACAACACATGAAAGTAGAGGGAGAAATAAACCATGTGAAATAAGAGAGAATCCATTTTTTGTAAAGGTATGTAGATCAAATCTTTTTTATATACTTGAAAATTCATTTTGAAGCTCTCATTGTTGTATGACCCATCTAATAAGTCCATTTGTATGGTCTCAGAATCCATTTATAATAATATTATAGATTTATATTACTTCAAACCCTTGTTGGATCCATTTGTGTAGCCAAACTAGTCGATTTTACCTTATTTACTGCCCTGAAAACTTTTAGTGCGACCTCAAAAGTTTCCATCAATAATTTTTTTAATCCCCCATTGGTTTGAAATAACTTTTTTAGTGTTCTATATAATGTTATATGATATTTATGATTAATAAAAGTGGGTTTGCATATATTTTTGATCAAATAACCTATTGTGATGTCCTTATATGACCCAAATCTCACCTTGAAATATCTATAGATGTCATATTTTTAAAGGTAAGTTAGATGTCTTAGGTAAGCTAGTCAAATTTGTGCCTTCTTATTTATGGGTAGTTATCCTACTTCCTATTTTTTCCTAATGGTTGGAAGTAAAATACAAACTATACAACCCAAAATTTATTAAAAATATAAACTCTATTATCTCGATCCCCATGTCTACTTGTTTCCCTAATGAGATATTTGATTTTCTCCCTAATTTACAAGAGGATTTAGATGACCTATCAATTAGGAAAAAAATCATGTCCTTTAATTGTCTTATGGTGAAATGGGGGTTTTGAAGAGTTATAATTTATATGGGGTGAGCTTCTCTTAAGATTTATTTGTTTTGGGAGTCTCTATTATCAATATTCTAATTAACACACAAAATCCTAAAAATTTCAAGGTTGTGAACATCATCATCCTGCTTTGAACCTTTCTGCTGGAAGATATTTAGCTAATAGACATTAATGACAATTTTTATTAGTTGGAGTGATTAATTGATGGTTTTTAAATTTTTTTTTATCAATATTATAGTTCTTGGATATTATGGTCTATTGGCAAGGCTTTCAGACATGTTTTTAATAATGTTTTCCATGTTGTTTCCCTTATTGAATGTAGTTTTTTATATATGTGTTCTGTGAGTGTTATGTTTTTATTCTCTTAAGAACTTCTTGGTTTTTTGGCCTAATCTTATTTGCCTTTTTTAAATGGGTGAGATCCCTTTTCCTCATTTTATTATATTAAATATATCTTAAATGACTAATCTACATACCATACTCCTGTGTTATTTAAAAATATACCTCACATTAGGAGCATAGGCATTTCACCTTCATGCCAATTGTAGGTTTACTCAAGATGATTTCCATTTTGAAACCATTAAATCTAGATGAGATAAAATAATGATGCAAGTTTTTTTAAAAAAAAATTATGGTGAGAAGAGACAATGAAAGGATGTTTGGATCTCTAAAATGGGGAGATGAAAGGTCACCCTCCATTGATGGTGTTTTAAGATTTCCTTTGGCTTCCTTGCTTCTCTTTGTCTCCTTATTCTTACTTAGTTCTATTAAGCTAGTTAAGAGGCATCTTATATTATTTTTTTGGCATGCTTAATTTTATGGTCTTAGTTGTTGGGATTATTTTTTGATTATTTTTATTTATCCTATTTTTATTTTGTTTATTATTATTTTATGTGGTGTGATCTCTCCTTGCCTGGGAGTCTGGGTCATGACCCGTGTCTTGTGCCACATCCCCTCAACTATTGTCTTCCCCACTTTTTCTCCCTCTCCCATTTGGAAAAGATAGTTGCCAAAATAATTGCTCGACATATGGATGATGGTGGGTAAGAGAACCTCAATCGTGCAGGGAGTAATGTTGAAGGAGATAATAATGGAAAGAATCATGTTCTGAATTTGTATAAGGCTGACCTTGGAAAAAATGGTGGTGAGGACTATCTAGAAATGAGAAAAGTGTCTATGGAGGAAGTTAAAAAATCATTCTCCGACAACCTACGCTAGGAAGAGGCTGCTAAACATTTTAAGGGTTCAAAATTCATGGTTTTCCATGTTAAATCTACTGAGGATGGAACAAGAAAGGAATTTGTGGGAGAAACTGATAAGTTTTCTATCTCTTCTAAAACACTCTTCCTTAACCCTAATCTCTCCATGGAAAAATATTTGTTGAAAAAATAAGCCAAACTAAAAATGTTGGTATTTTTTTTGTCTGTCTTAATTAAGATTCTTTTCCTTAGAATTTTTTGATAATTGGTTAAATACTATCTAGGGAAAGAAAATGGGGATATATATGAACTTATTTATAAAGTTCAATAAGGGTGTTCTTTTGATTACCTTAAAAAATTCAAATATGCAGAGAAGAGTTATCAGTAAACCATTGTGGAATGTGGGTTAGTCTCTTTTTAAAGTTGTGCAATGGGACCCGAGCTTGGATTCTAAAGACCTTGTTTTTAAGACCTCACCCAAATGGGTCAACATACAAAATGTTCATATATAATTATGTAATATTTTTCCCTAGGCACTCAAACCCTTAGGTGAAGTGCTCATAATTGAAGACACAAGGTGCTCCTTGGCCCACATGAATTCTAGGGCTTTAATTTCCCTAGCTCTTTTGGACTTCTTTCCTAAAACCCTTACTTTTGATCTTCATAGTTTTACCAGTATCTACTCTATCAAAGGGCTATGAGGTCTCAATGTTTGTTTATTTTTAAAAATAGATGGTCACTTAAATAAATATTGCCCTAGTCTTGTTAAAAATTAGGCTAAGGACTCAAAGTTATGCCCTAAATTTGATAGTGATGAGGGACTAGTCTATCCTAACCCTCCTGGGTTTGAGAAGTTGCATCTTGATAATAACCATCTATTTAAAAGTGATACCTTATAATTTATATCATTCCTTATTATAGATGAGGGTAATATTTTTTTACAAGAAGCACAAAATTATGATGATTGTTATAGTCTAAAAGGTATCAGTTAGTTCAGGGTGAACAATGACACCCGTTTAAAATCTAATTTTATGCTAACTATTAAAAAAGAGACTCCCCCACCCCATGAGATATTAAATCATAATTCCCTATCTTTGATCATCCCTCTTCTAGGTTTTAATATGATCTCATGGTGGATGTCATTCCCTTCTCAAAAGGGAAGCCAACTAGAGAGTCAGATGAAAATGTTCTAATTATTGATCGTAGCCCTAAAAACAACACCACTTGCCTTCCTAATTCCTTAATGTAAGATATTACTCATTTTGAGTCTCATCCAGTAATTGGTTCCCTACCTTCTCTTATTGACTCTAAGTTTGGGGAGTTAGATACATTTACTAACTATGACCCAATTTTTGGAGAAATTGGAAAGCTAAAGGTTGGGAAAGAGGCTAAAAACAAAAGTATCTGGCCTTAGCCCCAATAATTCCCAATTGGATAAGATGTTAAAAAAATTCAATGATTCTACGCAAGTGCTAGGAGACGGATTTATAAAAAAAGAAATAAATAAAACCATGTTTCAGAATGTTTCAATAGGCTATATCAAAGTAAAGGGGGGTGTATGCATCTAAATCTACTCACTTCATTACTTGTCACTAATATGCCTATTAGTTGACACTAGCTCCATTTATCTAATTTATCCTCCCCTTCCTAATCATTTTATCTAATATCCCCTTCATTATTCTTCATCTACTAACCATAGTCTTATTCCATTCCTTCATTAATTATTCTAAATCTCTATTATCCTAATCTAATCCCACTTACCTATTATTTGGGAATTTGAAATTCCCATGGCTCACCTACTCACCTACTAGGCTATCCCTAGGCTCTCCTACACCCTTAAATTATCTATAATCCCCTACAACACCTATCTAATCCACCCATGATCATGTTTAACCCTCCCAAAGAAATTATAGGGGTTTCTACCTCTAAATCCTTATCTTTTCTAGAATCCTCCAAGGAATTTTAAATTCCTTGGATAATCCTCATCTAACTTCAAATTTCCACCAATGATTCCTCCCTCCATAATCTATTTAAACAAGACTCTTCCTCCATGAAATCTAACAAGAATTCTCATGCTATCTCTATGTCCATGAGTCCATAATCAAACATCCACAATCAAGCATAACCATGTCAAAAATCTAAGTCAAGGTAATCGATCCAATCCTTTCATTTTTCATTCGTTTGATCGAGATTTAGAGTATTTAGTTTTAGGATGAAATCCAAGTATGAATGTTTCATTTTATTCCTAATTGGTTCTAAATTTTAATAGTGGATTGATATTTTGAGTAGATTTAGATTTATAACATAATCTTAAATCCATTGTGCTAAAAATTTCTATCTCACATATGGAAACCACGGTGGGAGTAGGAGCTCCTTTTGGACTAATCTTGTGAATTGTGAAGTGTGATAGTGCAGCTTGTAAGGTAAATTTGGAACAAATTTGGGGCTTAATTTGTTAACATTTATACTCTTTGGTGAGGCTTAATTTGATAAATTTATGATCGAATTGTGTAATAATTCTGGACTATTTGAGTCCTTATAGTTGTGTTTTGATGCATTAACGCTATCTTTTAGGAGTAAAGAGGATCTTGAGAGGATTTATAACATCTAAATTACTAGCCCACATTTTGTTATAATGTTACAAATTTACAAAATAACACTCTGGTATAAATTCAACAATCTTATAGTGATGTTGGTATTTTTCATAATACAAGATAATTAATTAATCTAACATTCAATGTCTATAATTACTATGGTTACATTCATTTCTTTCTAGAAATCTTTCATTTCAATATATGTAGGGAGGGATTTGGTAAAAGTTATGGAGTTTGGCTTCACACCTGCTGATTGCATTTGATTAAGATTTTCACTTTTCAAGTCTCTAAGGTGTAAATCCTCCCACAGGGTTTTGTAGGTCACCAACCACACACCCACTCATTGAATTTTTCTCTTAAACTATTGCATATGATAGTTTGAATGTCAATGTTGTGGGAAGGTGCCTTTTCAAACATTTTACATGTAAAATGAAGCTGTTGAGGCTTGCACACAAAATAATAATATTGGGTTTTAGATTTGGAACTAGTCCAATCTGCTATAGCAAAATAGTCTTCAAACATTTTACTAATTTGTTCCATGGTTTGTGGCCCCTGTTGATACTTCCCAATTCTTTTTAAACCTGATAATTTTTTTTCCTTTCTTTGAGGTGTTTGTATCACATAATCCACCATATTACAATAAATAAAAAATAAATAAGTAAAACATTGTTGTAACCTACAAATATTATGATATGTAGATGTTCAGGATGTACTAGCAAGTCTATGGATTTTTGCTTGAGAGTCTTAATGTTTCATGCATTTTTTTGAGTGATTTTATTTAAAATATTAAACTTCCAAAATTTTCTTGGTGCTTAAACTTCCATGCCTCACCTACGCTGGATACATGATAGATGCATGCCAAGAAACAATAACATATGTGTGTTACATTAGATCATCCTTTTGAGTGAAGCTTGATCAATTATAATTGGTTGGTAGCATTAAGTAGGATTAATGTGTGGAATTTTGCATAGTATTGTATATGCCATTGATTGATTATTTCTCTAGGTTTACACTATTATTTAATTATTATTTGGTGTCTTCATTTATAATTCATAATATGTAGTATGCCATAGATTATTTAGTGCTCTGGGTTTTACTATTATTTGTTATATGGTGTCTTTAGGTTTTGATTCATTTTAGGAACTCACATTTTTATGTAGTCAATAGTTCTAATCTATAGTATCATTCAAATAGTTGCTAACATCACATGTTCATTTGAATATTAAATTTTATAAAGAGATATAAGATAGGTGGTAATTTTCTTTGACTAACCCCTTATTTCTAGTTTAATAATTTTGTCATATTAATTAAGACCTTTTTTTAAGTAACAATGTAGTATTAAAATCACCAACAAAAAAAGGGAACATTTTCAACACTTGGGTAGTACCTACATCAAAAGAGTTAATGATTGATTACATGTTACCTTATAATACATAACGATTGGTCAAAGATAAAAATTGAGCAAAACTACTAATTATTTATTTTTTAGGTTGATCAATTTTGAAATCAAGCACAAAGACCATTTTAATCATCTATTTAATTCAGCTTGATAACACATTTAACGTGTGTTTGCAGGCCTAATCATTTTTAAGCTAAAACTACTAATATTTTTTGGTACAAGACCCCTCAAGACTAAGACACCCCACTTTGTTTTATAACACTTGTTTTTGCAAGAAGGGGTGCCCATAATATATTATCTTAGTTTCCATTGTATATAAATCCTTCTTGTAAATTTGCCTCATTTATATATACTTACATGTTGTGGTTTTTCTTGTGCATATTTGCTTGTCACTTCATTATACATACTTGTGCCCCTCACACATAGGTAATTAATCGGTAAATTAATCATATTTTGCTTACTTATTTTTTGTTCCCATAAGTCTAGGATATCACATAATGTGGAATTCATCCCCATGTACGAGCATAGTAAATTGGGGTTGGTGACATAGATTTCATCACCATGCACTAACCAAATTCCATGTTCTAATAGAGTATAAAAATCAAGATATCTATCATTACGTGCCTAAGTGGAATTCCCCATAAAGGGTTCTATGGAGTGAGGGGAAGATAAGCTCTAATATGTAGGGTAGGTAGACAACATTTTATATGGACTTGGGCCCCATTGTGCCTTGTGTTTATAGGGGATACACCTAGAAACATTTGGGTATACCTAGATTAGGAGCCTTCGATTGTAATAGGTATACCAATGTAGGATTTAGTATCAATTCATAAGTATCCATTATGTGCAAATGGGGTTAAGAGGGTTTGTTCAATTTTTTAATAGGTCACTGACCTATAGCCTCACCCGTGAATCCATTGGATGGTTTGGGCATCGGGTTAAACACCCATAATAATTGACTAATTTAAGATTTGTACTTGTATGTGTTGTTTGTGTGTTGTGCTAAACCCATGTTGTTTGTGAGTCGATTCAACCTTCACCCAAACCTATACACCTAGTTAGGTCTTTTGGACAACCCATCTTTTACATCCTACCATTATTTTGTATGTATCTATCTTGTGTATATTATTTTCTCACCAAAACTATCATCTCATCATTATCATCTTATCCACCCTTGTCATCATCCTCTTACATATATCATCCTCTTATATCCTTATCCCATCCCCCACCTTATTTTCATCCCATCCTAGTCTAGTAATCTCCACCCATTGGTCAAAACCCCATCATTCACATATATTAATCTCAACCACCTCTTATCCTATGTCCATAATCAATCCTTTGTCTTGTATATCTTTGCTACATCATTCTATCATCTAGTCATCTTTGTCATCATCCCATTATCCACCCTCATATTAATTCACATCTCCATCACCTACATTTTGTCTTGTACATCCTTGTCATCATCCCATTGTACATCCCTCATCCCTTCCTAGTCCCACTATATCCCCCTATCTAGTAATCTCCACCCTTTGGTCAAAACCCCATCATTCACATTTATTAATCTCAACCACCTCTTATCCTACGTCCATAATCAATCCTTTGTCTTGTATATCTTTGCTACATCATTCTATCATCTAGTCATGTTTGTCATCATCCCATTATCCACCCTCATCTTAATCCACATCTCCATCACCTACATTTTGTCTTGTACATCCTTGTCATCATCCCATTGTACATCCCTCATCCCTTCCTAGTCCCACTATATCCCCCTATCTTTGGTCATCACCCTATCATCTTATACATCTTTTCCTAATCATCATCTTGTATATCCTTGTCTTACCCTCTTGTACATACCTTTTTACCCTCTTTTACATCTTTTAAGTCATATCGTATCCTAACCCACCCATCATTGGTCATCCTCCAATCACCTACATATCCTAATCACATCATCTTTTATCCACATCTTGTCCTAAGTCCATACCCTATCACTTGTCTTGACCTTATCTTCATCACCCATCTAATTTAACCTCATCCTATCTTATCCTAGTTGGATTTTTAGGTCACATATGGGTCTAAACCATCCCCACCTCATTCATATTACCCATTTATCCTTTCATCATCACATATTACTATACTTTTCCTTATCTTATTATCCTAATCACATTTATCACATAATCCCATCCAATCTCCATTTTGGGCAAATCAGTTTTAAGGCTTGAGCTAGTCTTTTTATCATCCACATCATCTTATCATCCTAATTCACTATCACTTATTCCTTAGTTATATCTCATACCTAGTTAATATCCTATTAGCATCTTATCACTTTGTTGGTCTCAATCTAGCAAACCCATCATCATCAATCTAGTCTCTATCATACTTGCCTATTTATAACTAGCACCAATCATATTATCATCTTGCTAGTTTGAATCTAAGAACCCATCACAATAATCAATCCTTTTTTTATCTTGACTACTAGGCATTGTTGATAGGTCATTAGAACTTATTATACTATTGGTCTAACATCTGATCATAGTCATACATTATCTCAATCACATTTTAATCCATTAGTCTATCTCATCCCCATCATCACCTATCATGCTAGCTTGGTCCCTTGGATATAATTTGTTCAAGAAGCCATATAAAATCCTTAGTCTTCCTCCACATCAACCCCACTTCATCATCCATCTTGATTTATCCTCATGGATTTGGACCCGACGCATGTAGACCAATACATCTTGGCCAATAAGGATGATGTCTTTTTGAAAGCTCTAGAAATGGGTGCTCACCTACCTTTGGAAATTGATTCCATTTACCCCAGACCAACATACTAAATCCTTCCTCATCCATAACCCTCTATCATATCAAAATCAATCCCCGTATTCCTTGATGCGGTCACCCTAATCAATCAATACATCATAGAGAATAAAGATGAATTCCTCTTGTGGTTATGGAATATGGGTGCCTGAATTCACAATGATGATGAGCCCAAAAGACTCAAACTCTCCCCAAATCAAGATTCTCATCAATCCTCATCCCCATCCTATTCCATTCTACCATCTACTAATCCTCATCCTAGTCATGGTTGATCCAATTCACAAATTTCCTTATTTTATAAATATCTTGATGAAAACCCATAGGCAGCTTTCTTGCATCTACTTGAGATGGTTGTATAATTTATAAATGACATTGGCCCCATTAAATTTGTCTTACCCTTAATCCAAACCCATCCATGTAAATCTCCTTCTAATCCCCCATCTACTAGTCATAGTCAGTCATCTACTCTTTCATATACTAGCAAAGGGAATCTATCCTAGCCACCTCACCTACTACCAGTTCACCTACCCAATCACATCAATAAGCATCTGATCATAAGTCCAATGCTTCCACATCTAAGTCACATAATGAAGTGTGTCCTTATACTCCCCTTCCTATGTCATTATAATCCCTTTTCCAACAACTAATCATTGCCAACATGATGGTCTATCCACTCGTACGACATCTTGATCCTACCAAGCCTAAGGCCTCATTGTATAAATCAAACTAATATTGTGAATATCATCAAACTTAGGGGCATTCCATTAAATTATTTCAAATTTTCCATGATTATTTCCAAGATCTCATTGATCATGGTGACATAGTAATTGAGGATGAACCAGATGAGTCTATCTCCCTGGGTGAACAAGAAGAGGGATGCTAAGATACCATTCCCTATCATGATCATGCCCTTCCCATTCTAAGCCAAGGTCAAGATGCCATACCCATCTTCCATGAACCCCCCATCATCGACCCATCCTCCATTAACCACAAGTCTATATCCTATATGCCTAGTCTCCCTATATCTCATGAACCCTTTTATGGCCCTGTCTTTTCTCGGTCCATTATTCATCCATCATTTACATCTCACCCATAAATTGAAATAACCCATGTTGGGAGGTCAATCATAGAAAATTACTCCCCTATTAGCAGCATAACATCATGTAAACTAAAGTTAGCATCAGATCCACTACAAGGATCATGTACAACATCATCATCTACATTATATTTGTCAATAGAATCATCATCACTCATCGATATTAAAATAGATGATGCTATTGCATGATATTTTTAAGGATCCCACCATCTAAATGATAATCAATCACTAGGCATATCTTTTGATCCCACTCAAGATGATTAAGTTATAACTAAATTCTTGAAT
>JARHVA010000245.1:1680000-1737500 GCA_037957365.1 Torreya grandis
TATTAGCATTAAAAATATTTATTCTAGATTGGACAAATTTTATCTCTATAAAGATTTTTTTGATATTCCCCCTTGTCTTGATGCTAACCTAGTCAAGGTGATTGCAGGAACTATGTTTGATCACTCCTCTATTGAAATGTGTGTCTCCCTTAAAGATGAGAGGTCAAGTGATAAGACAAGTTGGAAGGGTCTTTATAACTTTAATGTCTCCCATATGAAAGATAATATTTGTATGTATGACATCTACACTACATGGAATGTGGGTAAATTAACATGCAATATTATTTTAGAATAGAAAAGTGGAATATTCTATGGATATGTCAAAAAGAAATGCTAGATCTTATGGTCAATTTAAAGCTAAGAGAATGAGGAAAGTTGTTAGAGAGACTCAAGATTTTCTAATTAGAGCAAAGAGTGCAATCCAAAATGACTTGGATAAACCTTCCTTACTATTGGAATTTTCTTTTCTTAAGCATCATATTAGGCAACACTAGATGTATATTGCTAGGGGTGCTCATATTTGATCCAAACTGAATTGGATGCATCTTGGGGAGAAAAGGCACTAAGTTATTTTTTAGGTTTTTAAAAGCTAAGCATCAAAGGCAAAAACTCCCTATAATTATCTTCATGGGAGTGGTATTAGATTACCCTAATTTGATTAAGAAGACCTTATTTGAATTCTATTCTACCCTCTTTTAGTCAGATGGGTCTAATGAGTAGATAGTTAGTAGTAGAGAATTATCTGCTAGGATTATTCCTAGGAAACTATTATTGACCCAGGATTATTTCTTATATAGTTTCATATATTTATATGAATTCCTAAACACTATAGATTCTTTGAAAGATGATAAGGCCCTAATATTGATGGGTTTCCTATTGAGTTATATAAATAAAATAAAGAATGGATTGCATCTGAATGTTTAAATGTCTATTTGGAAGCCATTAAGGCTAGGTCGCTTAGACCTGAGATTAATAGAGTCATCAAGATCATTCCCAATGAAGGAGACCGGTCCCTGGTTAGAAATTAGAGACTAATCACCCTTATTAATGTCTCTTATAAAATTTTGGTTAAAATTTTGGTAAACATAATCTCTTCATTACTTCCCTCTAGTATATCAAAGACTTAGACTGAGTTTATGCCAAGTAGATATATTCTGGATAATCTAATTTATAGTTGGGAAGGGATGTACTAGGCTAGAGATTCTCAAAAAAATATATGAATGATTACCTTGGAATTTGAAAAAGCTTATGGTAGAATAGAGTGGCCATTTATTTAATCTATTTTGTGAGCCTTTGGCTTTCAAGATCACTTTTATAAAATGATTAATGTTCTTTTCAAATATGCCTATGCTATTGTGGAGGTGAATGGAAAATTTACTAAGGTGTTGGACTTGAAAATATATATTAGACATGGTAACCCTCTTTCTCCCTCTCTCTTTGTCATTGTTGGTGATGCCCTATGCTATCTTCTTTTTTGTGGAGAGGTTGGCCCTTTTGTTGTGGGTATCACTATCCCCAATAAATATGCACTCATTGATGTTATCTTTGTTGATGACACCTCTCTTTTTATTGAGCTTTACCGTGACAACCTTATTTAATTTGAACTAAGGTTCAATATCTATTGCCAAGCTTTAGGATCCAAAGTTGCCATGCATAAGTCCTTCATGATGGGGTGGTCTGATGAACCTTCTAATGTTATTTCTAAGTTTAGTTTGGAATGGAAAGGTCCTAATAATTTTTTTAGATATTTGGGTATACCCTTTGCTCTCAATCCTTCCTTTAATAAAATGTGGGAGTGGATGTATGCCAAAATCAATAAGAAGATTGGTAAATGGAAAAATCATATGTTATCTCTTATGGGATGAATCCAAGTTTTCCATAAGGTTCTCTCCTCATACAACATATATTATGCTTCTTTTTGGATGTTCAATAAGTAACAAATCAACTTATTGAACAAAATTGTTAGATATTTCATTTGCTCTTATGGAAAAGGTAATGATAAACATCATGTTGTATCCTAAAATTTTTGTTTTAGGCCTAAATGTATTTGGGGGCTTGGTATAAAAGATCTCAAAATTTAAGGAATCACTCTGGCTATGAAATAGATCATTCACTCTTTTATTGTAAATGAACCTTGGAAATTCCTCATTAGACATAATATATTAAGTGGATTCCCTAAAATTAGACCTAGTTGGTTAGGGTTACATATGGTATATCTCCTTCTCAACCCTTTCTTGTTAAAATTTACTAGATCTCCTATTTTTGGGTCAATTTGGAAAGCTTGGGATTTGGTCAAACACTTGGTCACTAAAAAACATGTCTTTATCTAGTAGGGGTACAAATCAATATGGTGGAACCTCTCCCTTAATGGTTGGCCCCTTACTCTTATTAGGGGTTGCTCTACCTTGCAATGGTTCCAAAATGGTCTTTAGAGTTTAAAGGATCTCTTCTCATTTGAAGGATGGGCCTCCTAGGATCTATTTAGATTCAAGTATCATATTGTTTTGTCTCAAAAGCAGACCTTCTCCATGGTTTGTAAGGCTTTGATTGAAAATAATTCAATTTTGATGATGGACATTAAGGATGTATTCTAGGAGAGTATCAAGTGGGTTAACGACCCTCCCTTACTGGATTTTTCCACTAAATGGATATTTAACAAACTTTGTTTTCCCAATCCCCCTTACTAGTCTCTTAACCATATTTAGAAGGTGCATGACCCCTTCCAAAGTTGTTCCTTGAGATTTAATGTTTTTTTGGCTTCTTGTTTGGAACCTAAGAAATATTGTTTTTGTTGGCTTATTATTTTTAACAGACTTGTTGTTAATGAGGTCATTTCTAAGCACTCTGAGGTCTTACCCTATTATTTTTTATGTGGTGAAACTGAATCTGTTAAACATCTATTATTTACTTATCCATGTGTTTTTAAAGTTTGGAAGAACTATTTACAATGTTGGTCTAATGTATTTGGTAGTGATCTTTCTTGGTTAAATATTTCTTTTTGTTATGTTTGTCATAAGATAAAATTGCATCCCTTCTTCGATAAGTTCAGGTTTGTTTTGTCAACTAAAAATTTATGGTCTATTTGGAGATAAAATAATGAGGTGTTTCAATTTAAATCTATATCACTTACTGAATTTTTAGTTGAAGTCATTGCTAACATTATTTTTGTGTAGATTATTCTTAGGTTCAAGATCCATCAAGAGCTGCTAGATAAATTTTTGAGTATGGGTATGTTTAAAGTAACATCATATTATTTGTTAGACTCGAGAGGATTTTTGAGATTTTCCCCTCATCCAGACTGGAACCTCTCCCATAATATGGCTACAAATTTTAAGGTTTAGGAGTATGAATGGTCGTGCATCAAGGATTATTACTTCAAGCAAGCTAGGGATCATGTTCCTAGTTGGGTTGCTTCTTCAGATTATGATAAAAATGGTTTCGATAGTTGGATGAATGTGATTCAAAATATTAGTATTGATAGTGTCAATCCCATTCTAGATTCTCAAATGGCTGTCGATGATCTGGAGTCTCTTAGTACAAGTCTCATGATCCTAGATCTTGATCTTGATGCTATAGGACATGATACTGGGGTAGAAATTAATTCTTCTTCATAGTGAAATGAGGAACAATAGAGATAAACCTAGAGGATAATTCATAAATAAATAAATGAGTTTTCTAACAGTCTTGAAAAAATAGTTTAAGTTGGTGGTAAAAAAAAAGTGGATGTTGTGCTTTAGTTTACAAAAGAAAATAGAATTGCTCTCTATTAGACAAGTTTCTAAATACTTCCCTTGGAAGTGAATATTCAATTTTATACTCAGATGGGACCTATAGATTCTATTTAGTAGGGACTTGGTTGTTTGGATAAATATGGTGTTGGTGAATACTCTAAGGGTGCTACTTCTAAGGGCATCAGATGATCATTCATAATCTTTTATTTCTTTGATGTGTTTTGAGGGCAAACTTCAGCCTTTTACTCTTATATGTTTAGCTCACACTCTTTGTTTTATGTTGTTGCCTCTTATATGAGGCATTTTTTTTATATTGACACATCATTAATGATCTGAACATGTATTTCTTTTGGTGTGACATTTGACTACCCTTGGGGCAGTAGCCTATTTTGTTCACCCTCAGGTGTTTGACTTATGTTAAAGATATTTCAATATATTAAAAAAAAAACTTTGGAGGAGTGAGCATAAAATGTACTACAAAAAATGAAAAAAGAATGTTAATCCAAAATTCAAATTCAAAGGGCATTTGAACATTGTAAAACACACATCCCATACATCATCCCAATGTAGTAATTCTTACTAATAGAAATTATCCATGAAATATTTATTCTAAAAGTAATAGCATTTCCCATAATAATACCAATAATTTTTTAAACAATGTAAATATATAAATTTCTTATCATTTGATCTTAGCAAAATATGTGTGTTATAATGTATTGAGAGGTATAATGCAATTCAAACTTTATTATTCTTTGTTTTGACCATTTTCAATTCCAGATAATGTTTCATGTGACACATTCACATTATTTTTGAATAATTGTTGAGTATTCCTATGTCTCCTTTGACCCATCTCAATCATTTTCTCATTATTTTATATTTTTAATAACATTTCTAGTATGAATTCATAATCATCAAAAATTACATCATTAGCAACATCCCAAAGAACATCTTCCAAAATATTTTTTATAACATATTATTTAAGAACATCTTTATCTTCTAAAATATATTCATCATCATTCTTAGAGTCTTATACTTCATCTATGTTCTACCCAAACCTTTCTTGAAAGATGTGTCTTTACCTTGGGTCAACTTGTATTATAAATTCCTAGCCATGTATCTCATAATCAAAATAAAATAAAACTTGTGAAAAAATAATGTGAAAGTATTAGTCATTGAATTGACAAAATTAAATATGATAAACATAAGAAATATATTTGATCATAATGTCCCAATAGCACATAAGTTTCATGACACTTTAAAAAACTCCTTTTACAAGTCTATTGCATAAAAACCACTATGTATATCAGTCCTACTATATCTATTATTGACAGATGAGTACATTTGTAGCATAAAAATGTCATTTAATTTTTCAAAAATTCCACACTAATTATAACTTGAACATTTCCAAGATAATCTAGCTACCCTTGAAGTAATTCCTTCTCACTTGCACATGCCTGACCATTTTTGTTCAAACGAAAGTGTTATGCTATAATTGTAGGTCTTCTTTTTGTTATCAATTATCTCGATCTAAAAATATTTACCATACACCCACATTGCATTATGATTTATCACCTAAAAAATATATCATGCTCATTATAAGTAAAACTTAAATAACATAGATTGTGTTTATATTCATTCATTTTGTAATATTTTAGTTTTATTATTCGGGGTTCACATCCTCACACAATGATTAAAGTGTTTATAAACATGCTTCTATGTGAATTGTCATCAAGATATTATAAAAGTATTAACATTCAATTTCGAGTACATTGATTTGGCATTTTGATGTGTAAACCTTTGGGATAATATCTGATAGGATATTTTATTCTAAAGCACATATAACCCTATCAATATTATATATTTTGTGTGTATGAATATCAATCCACTTGTTCATTTCTTATATGTTTAAAAGTATGAACTTATTGATGGAATATTCCTCGACTTGACTTTCATTCCATATTTGAAGGTTATACTTGATTTTTATTTTTAAAGATAATAATATTAATATAATATAATCAATCGATATTCTACCATTTACTCTTCATTGTAATATCACCTTTAACTAGCCAACACAAAAATAGTATCCCATATGAGAGGTATCTTAGGGAATTCCTTTTATAGATATTCAGTTACATAGAATAAACTTTGTTGAATAATATAAGCATCTACAATAAAATTGTCTATAAATTCTAAGTACTTCAACCCCTCTTCATTTTCTTAAAGTACCTCAGATCAAAACATCCACTGAGTATTGACTACACCTGTGATCTCCATATCATTGAATAATTGGACCAGTAAATGAACCCGAGAGTTGAAAAATGAAGTTGGAAATTATTTTTCGAAAGTTCAAAAAATCTATATTTATTTATCATCTCTTCTATCTTAGATGTGAAGATATCCTTTTTCAATAAACATCTTAGGAATTTAGAGATTTTAAGAATGGTTAATCTATGACTAGGTGGAACCACATCCTCTCCCCATAAAAAATAATAAATATATATTGCTGCATCAAATAAATAAGGAATAAAATTTATTAGACAAAGTAAGAATCCAAAAGGGATAAAATTATAAATTAAATTACAATAATCAAAATGATTCTCAACATACCTTAAAAAAATGTACCAGTCATTTGTTCAACCCTATAATATGTCCATCAGCATTGAAAGCTCTCTTGAAGGCTGACCCATGGAATTGACATGGGTGTATTTCATGGATAACCTTAATGGATTTCACAATGTGGGGTTTACTTAGAATCCATAGAGCCTTTGCATATGTTCCATTACTTATGGATTGTGTATTTTTCTTACTTTTAGAAACTTTGATTTATTTCCATAATTTTATTATATCATTTTATTTAGGTGTAACATGCAGTCACAATGATATAGTAAATTTTTTAAATATATAAACTGGGTCAAGGAGATGACCTAATAGAAAATATTTCTAATTGGAAGATGTATAATATAGATAGTATTTTCATTCCCTTAAAAATTACATTTATGTGTTTCTGACCTATCCATTCATTTTTATCACTCTTATCTCCACCAAGTTTATATAAAAATAGTATTCATAACATTAAAATCATCATTTTAAAGCTACAACCAATCTCCATGAGATATTAACTTTAGTGGTTTTCTCATTTACATCTAATAATAAATTTTATTTTATTTTTAAAATGACATTCATGGTCCATTATTAAAAATATTTTTAGTCCTTCATTAACATGTTGTCTCAAATCATGGGATTACTTTGAACATATTTGGTTGACACACCTTTTGCATACATGAACTCCATTTATAGTCAAACTAAGTAAATATATAAGCTCATATTCATGAATTATCCAAAAGAGAATTCTATATCATTTATCAACTTTATTGTTAAGTGGTATTTAAAAATAATAAATATACACCTCATTATACAAATTTTGTAACTCATCCATATGAGGTTCAACATAAATACCAATGTTTTTCACTTTATTCTCTTTAGTGCCTAGTAGCAACAAAAAAGAAATTTTAATTTTGTAACATAATCCATGGAGGAATCTTATAAGACCTTGCCTAATACTTCGTACAGTATGCTTGAACTTTTCGATCCAACTATACTGAATATGTTTCATAGATTGAAAATTATTTGATAGGTGTATCACCCCATCAATTTTTTTATTGTTGGAATCCCATGTCATTAGTTTTGCAAGTGGGTTGCAGTGATGAAGACACTACAATGTAATAATTAATGGTAAATGTTTCAAAACCTTCTTTGAAATTTGATATCCCTTCACACAATTGTTGAAACAACATTACTTACACTTAGGATTGGGATAAAATGTAGCATTCACACTCTTATTATATAAAATTTAGCATTCACATATATTTTATATGAAATTCTAAAGGAATTTGATATTTGTTGTGCTACTGTTTATGATGTATAAATTATGATTTCCTTAGGTCAAATACTATTTTATTATAAACCTAAACATACATATATAATTGCATCATATATATATTAATCCATAACCAGGTGAGAATTAATGTATCTATTAAGAATAAAATTTATAAGAAAATATTTTAGTTTTTATTTCATAGTGTTATGGTCCACTAATGTTTGACCATTCATTTTTAACAACTAGTACATGTATATATAATTACATCATATATAGATTAATTCCTAACCATTATACAATTAATAAATGTACTAAGAAGATCATTTTAAGATAAAATCATAATTTTATAATGATAATGTGCTTGTTACTTTAATAGTGGGGTGGCATTATTTTTCTATTTTCCAAACTTGACCTTCAAATCCATAAATTCTAAAAAGGCATTTAACATCATTTCTATATCCTCCTTAACATTGAAGGCAATATATTTTCCAACCTTTTTTCTATAATTAATGTTATTTTTTTTCCTACCTCGTGGCCAACATTTTTAGGTATTTAAAAGCTAATAGAGGGTTAACCATTAATGGTGACTTTAGAAAAGTCACCTAAACTTTGAACCCTAAAATTTTACCTTAATTACTATGAAACATTAGTAGGGATGACAAGTGTATTCATGGCTAGGATGACCTACAATTACCTTATTTCTCTAAATAAACTAGGACTTGAATAAGATCAAGAAAATAGAGCCTGTGATACTTGGATAGTTGGGTAAGGACAAAATGAATTCCATAGATGTAACAAAAGGTTACCTAAACTGATAATGTTAAGAATAAATGGTTCTAAATCCTAAACTTATGACATAAGGATGTAAATATCACTAGACCTCAATAAAGGTAAATGATTATAAATGAATAAGGTGCAATGATAAACTAAATGGGAGTCTATACAACCTAAATTTATTTATGGAAATTCTAAGTAATCCTATGGTTACACCAGCTTATTCAGTATATATAAATCCTAAACAAAGATGGACATACATTCATCCATAAAGTAACAAGCAATATCTAATCTAATAAGTAAATAAATAAAAAAGTGTAGGGATATAAATACTTACCTTAGGGTGGACTCATAAACACTTCAATCTCCCCCTTTTCTCAAGTATATCTTTGAAAAATAAATTTTTATGTTAAATACCTCAAATGGTTGGACAAAGACCTAGATATCCTCAGTTACGAACTCCTAATGACTCCTATTGAGATTCAATGACACCATAAGACAAGAATCATCGATATTAGGTTATAAGATAATAAATATCTAAACAAAATTTAATATATTGAGGGAGTGTAAATCAGCTTTGATTTAATCTAAAATTGAAGCTTTGTATCAACTATTTTTCTCAATATTACTAGTTATTGATCTAGTTGTGTTGTGAGATTGTTGACCAAAAAATGTATTGGATAAATTCAAAATATAAAACATATGTTTTTTGGTCTTCCTTATTAAATACCAAAAACAAAATCATAGATAAAAATATTCAAAAATATTTTCCAATTATAGCATTATGCCCCACTCATGCATAATTCTTTATTAATAAATAAAGATAACACAAGTCTATTACAAGATAAATTGCATGATAAGTTATGTATATAAATTGAAATTTAAATTAATACCTTTAACTAACCACTAAGTAAACTAAAAATATACTCCTAAAAATAAAATTTAAGGTAATTGAAAATATAGTCAAGAAAACAAGTTGACTCATTGATATAATAAGGTCATGCAAGAAGCCTTTCTTAAAAAATAAGGAACACCTACACACTAGATATGTTAGGCATCCCAAATCCCTATAAAATAAAAAATTAACTAAAATAATATTAATTTTAGTTAAATCAACTCTAAAAATTATGTCCTGCCTCTTTTGGATGAATGGATAAGTGTTTGAGCTCATTTAAGTACATATTTAATGAACTGCATTCTAATTGGCACTTTAACCTATTTTTTAAGAAGTTCTCGGTAAGTGTTAAATTTTTTAAAAATAATTAATTAAGAACATAATTGAATTAAATAATATTTAAAAACTATTAAAACATCAAATAAATAAATTCTAACATGAATACTTAAGTGTATATATTGACATCATACTCAACATTCCCCCCTTTGATGCAAAGAGCATAAATGTCTATCATCTTCTTGAGTCTTCCATAAATAGATTTGTGCAATACTTTGGTGATAATATCACCAAATTGATCTTCACTTCTCACATACTCAATGACAAAAAAAAATATCTTTGACTAAATCTTTGACAAAATGATGTTTGAGTTTAATATGCTTGGTTCTAGCATGAAAAATTGGATTCTTGGATAATTGTATTACCCTATTATTATCACAAAATATGTATGTTGGTTCATGCTAATCCTCTCTAAAATAAAATAAGAGTCTTCTCAATCATAATCTTTATGTATAAATTGATGTAAGGGTTGTAAATTTAGTTTCAGTAGAGGATAATATAATTGTATCTTGTTTCTTTGAAGACTATGAAACCAACCCACTTCCTAATGTGAAACAATAACTTGAAATTAACTTTTTGTCATCAAGATATCCTCCCAAAATTGATTATATGTATCCAATTAAACATCAAAACTTGATATATCTATTCTTTATTTCAACTACACCATTCTATTGTAATGTGTAAGGAGCTTCTAGTTACCTTTTGATTTCATGTGAAGCACAAAACTCATAAAATTCATTAGAATAAAATTCACATCTTATATCTATTATTAGGGACTTGATGAAATGTACAAATTATTTTTCATCCAAATCTTTGAAATTTTTAAAATATGAAAAGGCTCCACTTTTTTCTTATAACAATAAACCCATATAAACCTTATAGCATCATATATGAAAGAAATGAAATATAAATTCTTACCAATACTTTTGCAAGACATTGGTCCACATACATATGAGCAAACTAGCTTCAAAAGTGTGTTTTTAATCTATTTTTTATATTTAAATACTCCTTTTGATGTTTCCAAACAATACATGACTTTCATGCATCAATTACTTGAAATCTAGCTTAGAAAGGCCTCTTACCATACCTTTTGTGTCAAGAATATGTAAGCTCTTAAAAATGATATGACCATTTCTTGAAAGCCATAACATGTTAACATCCTCAATGGTGTATAAACAAGTAACTTCATAATATTAAACCTTAATGGAAACATCCTATTCTTTGCCATACATGATTTTTCAATCAATCTATTTCTAAATCTCTTATAAAAAATAGAACAAACACCATATTTATAAAGTAGTTTTAAACCCTTTACTACTAATTGACCAACTCTAATAATATCGTGACTTAGATTTGAATACAAATAAATCCTTTATTTCACCCTTACCTTGACTTGTGGTTATTTGTGTGCTACCCTTTCCTTCAATTTGGATGGACTTTGGATTTTGAAGGAGTCATCTAACATGTTAAAACTATCTTTGTGACTTTTCAGGTGATTTGAGTAACTTGGATAAAGAAATCATCAAGTATTTGTTTCCTCTATTCCCACATTACATGTGAGACAATAATATGAGTGCTATTAAACATCACTTTGTTCAAATTGTAATGTCTTCTTTTTACTCTCTTGATTAGCTTGCTTCTTAGTTGCCAATATCTTTTAAGCTTTTAACACGTGTCTTAGTTTTTATATTAATGACAATTAAAGTGTTGTTTACTTTTACTTGTGAGGTTAGGTTCAATTTTTTCCTTTAAATTTATTTTTTTAAACTCCCTTGATTATAATTTTTATTTTTATCTTTGGTCTTTGAAACCTTTGCCTTGATTTCAAGTGGTTTTTCTTGATCTCTTGTATATAATCTCATCTTATCTTCATGGGACAAAAGAGAAACAACTAACTCATCAACACTAATAGTGTTCATATATTTATACTCTTAAAGAGTGATCAAATTATACAACTATTTTTTACATAAAAATTTATCTATTTATTTTTATAACACTATCTTGTATAGTTTCTCCATAAACCCTCATTATATGCACTAAGTCATTTACCCTTATGTAGTATTATCCAACTCCTTCATTATTAGACATTCTCAAAATTTCAAAATTTATTGTAAGATTTTTAATTTTTGCTTCTCTTACCTTATTTTATCCTTGATATTAATTTTTTAATGTACTCCATGCCTCATGGGCATTCTTGAATCCTAAAATTATTAGATGGATGCTTGGGTCTAAGGCACTCTAAATATAGAAGAAAGCTTGTAGATCTACATTTTATTCATCATTTTTAATTTTTTATGATATTGATTCAAGTTATTCCAATTTTGAGGTGGTGTGCACCTATGGAGAACATTCTTCCAAATTCCTTTCCATACAATAATTTTCTTTAATTGATATCCAGTATTTAAAGTTATCACCTTTAAAGATGGGAATATTCATGGAAGCAAAATTCACTTAAGCTAAGATTATCCTAATAATGAGTTAAATGAGGATTTTTAATGTGTGGAGGGAATGAAAATAATCTTTTGTTTAATCTTAAATGAAAGATATATAACAATCAATTTATCTTATAATTACTAGTTATGAATCTAGTTGTGTTGTAAGTGAGATTATTGACCAATTATTACACTGAATAACTTCTAAGTAGAAAATATATAATTTTTATTATTCCATAATTAATACCTAAAATTAAATTAAATATAATAATATGCAAAAATATTTTATAATAATAACTATTGTACCACACTTGTGCACAATTCTTTATTAATAATAAAGCTAAAATAAACCTATTACAAGATAACTTGCATGACAAGTTATGTCTATAAAGTGAAATTTAAATTAATATATTTACTTAACCACTAAAAAAATTAAAAATAGACTCTAATTAAACTAAAAATAAACTCAATAAAATAAGGTTGACTCATTTATAAGATAAGGTTAACATGCAAGAAGCCTTTCTTAATAAATAAATAACTCATACACACTAGACAAGTTACACATCCCAAATCCCTAAAAAATAGTAAATTGATTAAAATAATATTAAATTAAAATAAATAAACTCTAAAAAGTGTGCCTTTCATCTTGGAGAGGAATGGATAGGTGTTTGAGATCAGTTAAGTACACATTCAATGAATTGCATTCTAAGTGACACTTCTAGTTTTTTTTAAAAGTTCTAAAAAATGTCTAAACTTGACCAAATAATTAATCTAAGAAATAAATAAAATAAATAACTATATTAAATTAATAAAATATCAAATAAACTAAATATAACATGAATATTTAAGTTCCCATATCGACATCATACTTAACACTCCCGAATAATACTCTGGGCAGAAATGTGAACAAAAATAGAGTGAATAATTGATATGATTAAAATGTGATATATTGATCCAATATCAAAAAACAGCCCTATAATATAAATTGATAGTATCATTCCAACTAATATAGATGGAAAATGTCAACTGGCATAGTACGACATCAGCTAGGCTAATACACTACAAATGTCAAAAACACAATCATAACTATATCGAGCTAGCTAATACAATACAAGAAGGGTGAAGACACAAAATAAATGATATCATCCAAGATAATACCATAGGATATAGGAAAGCTAAAAAATTAAGATAAGAGGTAAATATGAGAGATATATGGATAGACACTTAGAGGAGGTCAGGCTCATAATAGTAATGGTATGATCAAGATATAATATAAACATCTCTCACAAAGTGACGAAGTGTTATATGCACTCATGCAACCAAAAGATCACTCCTGCACACCATTATCATAGATAATCCATAATTCCCACACAATAATTAGATAAATAATTATGTACAATAAAAGTCTCTTCATTATTACCTTATGAACAAAATACAATCTATAGGTTTCTCTAATCCATCATAATGGAGAAGCCCAAGGAGTGCCTATTAAATAGGATATTGCATTGGTTTCATGACAACTGATTGGTTGTTGTGATCAACCAAAATATAATAAATTGTCTAAACAAGTGCACAACAAAATATTTTTCGTGCACACATAAAAATAATCTAACTATAATAAAACTCTTAATTAAGCTTGACTACGTGAGAGGGTGTGAGCACAGTTAAAGATAAAATTGGTTTGGAAATAAGTTAAACCACTAGCTATTGTGAACACAACCACCTCAACACCCTCCCTCAATCACTTAATAAGGAGTGAGAAAAGAGAAGACAAAGAAATTAAATGGATCTTAGAAACTAGGCTAATTAGGTACCCATGTAAAAAATCACAGTGAAATTCAAAGTTTCTCTATGATAACCAATCCATCTTACCAGAATACATGGATGCCAATTCATTGTAACTTCCAAGTTAAATAGGAGTTGGTACTCTATACGAGGCTCACTCAGTAAAAAAAAATGATCACAAAATTATGTAAAAAGAGTCTCCAAAGATGAAATGTATCACTGAAAGGTACCCAAAAACTAGTAAAACTATAATGAATAGTGGAGAAGATGAATTATGCTGCAAGGCATCCTGATAAGCATGAGTCAAATCTTAAACAATGTTTTATTAGTTATACTTGATGGAGTGAATCCCATTAAACAAAAGTGTACTTAATTAACTACATGAACAAGTAAAATATGGTGCACTGAGGGCTAGTATGGAGTACAACATCTGAAGCAGTATGTGTAAACACACCCCTCATAATGCTGAAATAATTATTGTTATAGGCTCAATTTGCACTATTGGAAGAGGGTTCTTCAATCCCTTTCCAATTGAGATATACAATGGGATCAACTCCAGGTATGGGTATCCTATGATGGGGTTGAAATTTTAGAGAAGGGCGGCTTCCTCTTGATTTTCACATAAACTAATGCTAAATTAATGCTTCACAAGGAAAAGGGGTAGAAGGAGGATAAGGGTTCTTAAGAAAGATAAAAGGGTGATGCACCAAATTTAAATGGACACTCATATAAGCTTGAACATGCACTGAGTTAGTAAAAGACAACTATGGCTTACTCAATCTCAAAATCTCACTAGTTGCATAAATATTTCATAGAAGAGGTTCCAAGTAGAACACTAGTCTAGAACTAAAAGTTAGTTTGAAAACACATTCAAAGAGGTAAGGAAAAGGACATCAAATTAGGAAGAATATCCTTCACAAATTTATCATACACAAGCATACTAAGCACTGATTAAAGAGAGAGATAGGCAAAGAGTTGATCCTATTAGTTTAAAAGACAATTATTACAATATTTTGATAAGGTTTAACCATATCAAATAAGCACACTTTTGCAAGAGTCTCAATGAGTATCCTTGTCCCAAAAAATAAAATCATAAATCATAAAATCTCAGAACCCCTTCAATGGGAATGAGACCAGGATATATAAGAGAAGAGAGAGAGAAAGAAAGGATATGGAAGCATGTCATCAAAAAAAGAACACTTTGTCTTAGGTCATTAATTGAACTTGAGTTGCCACCTTTTTCTTCTTAGCCAATGAAAACCTTGCCAAATTTTTGATCAATCAGGACACTGACCATGCCTTGCTGAGTTAGAAAGTACCCAAAGGTTTTAAGGATGCATTGAATGCTCCTAGCTATAGTTCCCAAAACTAGACCTTTTTTTTTATCCTTCACCGCATCTCTCATTTGAGGACAAAACCTCATGCTCATGAATATGATAGGATCATGTCTATGTGATTTTAGGTGGATACTTATTGAGAGCTTATAACTGTGTTGAAGGATGAGAGCTTCTACATTTATTGCACAAGCCAATTCCTACTTTAAAATCTAGACCTGAATCAACTATAGATGAAAACCAATCTAAGATTATTGGTTTTCTTATAGTCCATATAGATGGCACTCTACTCGATGCCTAGTCCTTTTTACAATGAGTTTCCCCCTTCTTGGCCTATATTAGATCTAAAAGACCTATTTTACCTCTTTGGATCTCTATTGGCAATGTTTGGTCCTTATTGTTTATCTTGGTTCAAATCAGGTCAAACTCGAGCTTGATTTATGCATTTTTTACCAACTCAGGTCCAATCATTTAATTTGCCTAAGTCAAACTACTCCATCGACCTTAGTTAAAAACATCCCAACTTGATCCTTCTCCCATTGGTTGTCAATATCTGACTCAGCTTGTTGACATATTTGACTTTTGCTCACTCCATTGATCTACCTTTGTGCGCTCAATTGTGATCCATTATATCTTCCTAGACCCACTGACCTGCCAATCACCATTCATCATTAGATTTTATTTGGGATTCAATGTGAGCCATTGATCTACCTTAGTCCAAAACTATCCATCTTCACTCACTTTTGGATTGTCTATATGATTGAACACTGATTATTGATCTTGTTTTTTGAATTCCAATGGCTACTTCATGAGCTCAAATTTTGAAATTGGCACAACTTTATTTGACATCTACACGACCATCACTGAGATATTTGAACTTCAATATTTATTTAATGTGAATTTAATTTGATGTTTATGCACTCGTCAATCAATGTTTGCACACCTATCAATTGACATTTATATGCCCATCAATTGACATCTATAGGAACATCAATGACATCTATGTGACTGTCAATATTTAGACCCCAATGGATAAATTATGAGCTTTATTTTGACACTTGCACGAATGTCACTCTACTAGATAACAAATTTCCTGAGCTAATTCTTTTGGACATTTTGCTAGACATTTGTTGCAGGCTTTGTGTCTCAGCCACCTTTTCTAAAGGAATTTGTTTGTGGCTCTTTTGCATCAGACAAAATGTCTGGGGAAATTATCATGGGAAAGTTTCCAAAAATAATTGAGTCTTCCTTATCTTTGCCTTGAACAATTTCTTTTATATAAAATGTCCAAAATAATTCATGTCTTCGGGACTTATGCTTCGGATAAAATGTTTGAGAGAAATGAGGTCTTCAAGAAAATTATCATGAGATAATTTTCTTGAAAGAATTCATACTTAAATTTTTCCATATACCTTTTGATTTAGATGACATTTTTGACCCTTTGGAACTTTTGTTTGGGACACTTTCTCAAGAAATTGACCCTTCAAGATTTTTGTATTGGCCCCTTTCTTAAAAGAAATGACCCTTCGGGGGAATCATATAGGACACTTTCCTAAGAAAAATACCCTTCAAGATTTTTGTATAGGAAATTTTGTCAAATAAATGGCCCTTTGAAAATTTTGTCAAACATTTTCTCTGAAATAATTATGCCTTCAAAAAAATTGTGCAACCAATTTTCCTGAAAGAAAATTGACACTTAGTTTGAAAAATACCTATTGATTAAATTTGACTTTTAGGTCAAATTAAGGCACCTATAGGTAAAAACTTGACTTTAGGTGTTTTAGGTGTCTAACACATATGTCACAAGGTGTCTTATAGGTTAATTAATGTCATTTAATGTTATACTAGCCTTGGTCCTTAGTCATTTTAGTCCTTTTAGTCATTTTGAGGTCAAAAAAGGGGCATTTAATGAGTTGTACATATTTTTTGAGAAGTGTGAAGGATAAAAAATATGATTTCACATTCAATGTGTCCCAAAAGGTCTTAATCAATTGACATAATTGAAAGGTGGTAGGTTTTTCAGAGGAAATGGTAGTTTTCTCAAAAAAAAAGGTGAGTTTGGCACTTGTATGACTCATGGAAAAGTGTGTCACATGGGAGAAGGTTATATTATGACTCTTCAGCTTCTTTAAATCTATATAAATGATTTACATGCTCTATAATCTCTATTTTTGTCTCAAAACCATTTTTCTCCTTTTTCACCCTTCTTGGCAAGCAAAAGTAGTCTTCAAATTTATACTTGGTATGGCAAAAAAAGAAGGTTTCATATAAAATGATTAGGGGAGGTTAAATTAAACTTAAATATCTTAATTAACATATAAATATTTTGAATAATTGTGGCTTGTGATTCATGAACCATCCTCATAAAATTGACTGTGCTTTTTTACTTGTTGTTTCATGCACCCTATAGGTTTTGCTCCATTTTGGGCAATTTCATACAAAAAAATTAGTGATATTAGTTCCATATTATGTTTTTATCCTCATAAAATTATTCCCATTCTTATGTTCATGTTTCAAAGTTTTTGGATGAGCCAAGTCTCTTAGGTTGCAGGAGAAAGCACCATTCTAAGTTACAGGTAGATTTTCACTATTATAAGATTTTCACACTTTGGTAGTGGTTTTGGAAGATGAATATGAGCTGGTTTACATGTATATAATTTTATATTTGTCACATTTACATTTAAAACTCCATTATTCAAATAAATCTATATGGAATTTCAATCACATGTAACTTACCAGTCAGTTTGCCATGAAAATGCTCATCTATAGGTGTTTGAAAGGGGAATACCATGTTGAACAAAGGTTTTAAAATATGGTTTAAAGATAATTAGGATGATAAAAAAAAATTTGGAATAATTTTTAGAGTCCAAATCTGCTCATGAGGTCAAAACATGCACATTGTCTACTCCATGACCAATACCTAAACTCAATCTGCCATTAGTAAGCAACTACAAGTGTCCTCATGAAAAATTTCATGTTGAGGAGTTTAAACTGAGCTAGGTACTTAATTATGAAAGGATCCTATTTTTTAATTCTTTAGAGTGGTCTAAAACTCAAATTGAAGGCCAAATCAATGTATACTTCCTAATCCTCATACTCACTACTTGTACCTTCAAAACACAATCTGCTTGTAGGTGCTAGTCGAGAGTCAGAGGTGTTGTGAGGAGTGTTGGCCAAGTGATGAAACCCACACTAAATAATTAGAGTTATTTTTAATTTATTATACATATTTTAAAGGTGAATTTACAAATGGAGGATGTAAACCATGTTCAAATAATGATGACTGACATTCAGGTCTCTAATCCCTAAATTGGAAAAACATAGTTGCTAGGGGTTTTGATGATATCTCAAAACATGGTTGAAATGACCTATAAAGTATCTATATGATTAAATATTTTATATATCACATAGGAAAATAACTCTCTAAATTTTTAAGAGAGGATGATCAATGGAGATTGGTTTTTAGATGGTTCAAACTTGTCAATTTATGCACTGAGAATAGGTAGTGAAACCTATAGGCCTGAGTCTAAAAAGAGACCTTTTTTCACCAAGGTTGAAAATTAGAAATTAATTAAATGGATATAGGGTTATAATGGTTGAAATTAAACTATTTTGACCTAAATATCATCAAGATGAGATGACGGGTTGTTTTTGTTCCTCATTCACATCTACAGTCTGTACACAGGGCCTAAAACATCCACCTACAATGAAAGGGCAGGTTATCATAATTCCATCAAAAAGGAATTAAGAATGGAACACATACATTGATATATAGGATATTATTACAAATTTTTCAATATATTTATGGGTGATGTAAAACCTTTCCAAAGATAATCTTCATATACAGGGGTCCCTTCATGTGAAACATGCACCTACAACCAACTTTAGATGATTGTAGGCAGACAATGACCTAAGCATAAAGTTTTGAGGATGTTTTAGAAAATTAAAAGTGAATTAAGGTATAATTAAATTATAAGTGACCTTTGGATATTTAATAAATGTCTCTACACATCATGACCAGGGTCCTAGTGGAGAGACATGCACCTACAACCAACTGTAGATGATTGTCTCAATTAGGGAGTGAATAAGTTTGAAATCCTAGGAGATAGTCTAACCCAAGTATGAAATTAATGAATTAAAATTAATTATAAATGGAAATTTAAATATTAAATATTATCTCATTCAATGTTTCAATGTGAAAATTATGCAAGGTATCCCAAAGATGACCCTTGTTTTACAATAAGCACATCAGCTGTAACTATGGTAGATAGTGAGCAATTTAGGTGAATATGAAGTGTATCAAAGATAGTTGAGGTGGTGAATAGTTATTAAACATGTTAATAATGATAAAAATAATATTAATATATAATTTCATCTTGAATACATGGTAAGGAAGGTTTTAAATAGGTTAAAACACAATCCATGTATCGAAAACCCTGCACATAGTTTCCCTAACAAGTATGTCTCAGACTTTCATGCTTTTAAAGGGTATATGCATAAAATAGAGAGATAAAATTTTGTGGAGATAATAATTAACACATTATTAATCCTATAAAATATCTATTTGGTATGTAAAAATATGGGAAGTGCAATCTATTTTGTCTCAGACAGAGAGCACTCCCCTCATACATAAACCCTGGCAGTTTTGAAGAAAGTGATAAAAGAATGGGTTGGGACCTATATATACTTTTTTATAATGTGTGATGAGATAGGATAAATCTATGAAAATATGGGAAACCAATTATATAATGGATATTTCCAATAGAATATCCCAAACTACAAGGGTTGCAGTCAACCCTGCTAGGCACATTAAGGCCTAGAAGCCAAAAAGAGAACCACTCTCATTTCTAGTATGGAGTGATAATTATAACCTATATATTAATGTTTATGGGGTAATAATAGATGTGTAAGATATATTTAAATTCATGTAAGGCATCAAAAATGTCATTTTGGTTTTAAACTTATAGATAAGCATACTAGGCATGGCTAGACCTAGTGTTCAAACAAAGAGTCAGTCACACTTCTAGCATTGGATATGAGATATAACCTATTGAAACATATTAATAAGTTTAATAAAAGTGTTTTTAATCTTATGAATTATATATAAATCATCAATAAGGTCACTTTTGGCTCATAAACCAACTCAGACTTGCAATGAATAAGAGAATAAGCTCGATAGGTCAAATTCAAATGCTCATATCTTTTATGAGGGCATGCATGGAAGCCAAAGGAGTTTTAGAAGGTTATTAGGGGTATTGAATGACATTTTTGTATAATTTTTTTTCAAGTTAAATTTTAGGTTTTTATGAACAAAGCTTAAGAGGTCAAAACATGCCTAAAACCCTTACAAACCCTTAATCAAGACCAGTTTGGAGAAATGGAGTTATAAAGATAATCTAAAGACATAGTTTGATGATTAAAGTTATTGGAAATTTTATGGGAATATATCAGCATCCTCCCCACCCTCTTGAGCTATATGGACTTGTACGGATGGAGTGTAAAATAAGCTTTTCTTGATAGTTTTGTGCATTGTATAGGTTCTAGGAGGATTCTAAAGATGAAAAAATATTTGGGAAGAAGATATAGACTTGGGATAAAACCTCATGTAAATTTAATAGTTCAAAAAAACTACTAAGTGATTTTAAAATAACTCTCATTTTAGCCAGTCAAAACTAGCCTAGTGGACAAACTAGTGGGAAGGGCACAAAACTTCAAGTAAGCTCATTTTAAGGTGTCTCTGATGCTTCTAAGAACTTAGATGGTCTATAAACTTATCATACACTTCCTCCCATATATTTTCATGGATAAATTAAGACAAATTTGAGGCCAATTGTGCAAGGTGCATGAATGAGGATTTTTTTGGACTACAGATGATGATTGCTCATTTTAGGAAGGTTCCAGATGACCAGGCTTGTAACCAATGCATGGAGAGGCATGTATGATAGCCTTAAAATTATTTACAAACATCATACCTATACCTAATTATTTTTGAGATGTAAAATAGGTCCAAATCATGAAGGCAATTTTCTAAGCCAGAATGAGGAGTTTCATGCCACTTTTCATGAGTTTTATGACTTAGATGGACACTTGTGCTTCCTAACATTGCATGGTTCATCCCACATCCTCTTATCATCTTATTTATAGTTGGAAAAATTATTCTTGTAGGGTATGTGAAGTGTTCTATGAAATTTCAAGTATTGAGTGAGTTAGTATATTCATTAGTGCCATTCAAGGCCTCTTGTCTAGTCCTCCTAGTTTTGCACATTCATCCATAACCTCATAATGTAACATTGATATGAGAAGATGCAGATTGAAAAAGTGTATGTTTGGTTAGTCTCTTGGTTTCAAGTGTAACATGCATCTGGTTGGAAGTCATCGATATATTTGGTGTATCACGTCCCTTAGAATAGTTTGATTTTAGTTATCTCTCTCCTTTTTCTCTCCAAAGTTTAGGTGTAGTTGCAATCCAAAGTGGTACATCAAGGGAGCTATCCCTATCTAGATATTCATCTCATACTTAATCTACCCATAAGTATATAGGTGTTTCCATTGTGCCACTTGGATGAGGAGAGCTTAGGCATCTCCTCAAAGGGTGAAAATCCAAGTGACAATAGTTTTTGGCATGCCTGGTGGGACTATTGGTCCAAGAGGTTGAAATATTTTTGGTGTTGTCTTTCAAAAATCAGCCTTTGGAGGCATATATACAAGCATCAATGGAAAATTTTAAGTTATATCAGCTAGTAAAGCATCCCATGTTATCTTTTGAAGATTGTTGATAACATTTTTCTTTGTGATCTTGCTTTCAATGAAGTTTCATGGCTGACCTTGGTGTTGAGCATTGTTTTACACAAGTTTGTGAGACATTTAAAGCTTATGGAATTACATATCAACAAGAAAAAGTTCTTAATAAAACTTGGTGTGACTCTTACCAGCCTTATCGTGAGTTGTGTCATCCTTATAACCATCCTTGTCATGAGTTGTATTAGTCCTACAATCAGCATTCTTTATATCTTGTTCCTAGTTAACCAAGTCACTTCTCAAGTCCATCCATTTCCACCTTCAAATAAACACTTTTGGGATATGAGAGGTACATGTTGGATATTGATACTCTAAGGGGATGTGGTCAATAGGTTCCTAGTCATCTTATTCATTAGGTGAGCGATGCATTAGAGTTAGTCAAAAAAGAGTGGTTACCTATTGAGAGAGTCAATTGGCAAAGGCTCACAAGTGAGATGCTTGATGTGAGTGGCTTAGTTTATTCCTTAGAATATAGTCTAAGAGTTAATCAAAAGGCAACCTCACTAAACCTATTAACCTTCATATCCACTTCCCCAAGTTTCCTATCAGCCATATTTGATCCCTACTCATGAACCCAATCAAGGATATCAATGTCATCCTTTTCCCAATCAATTGGAAGAGAGAGTTGAAAGGATAAATCTTGTGTTTAAAGCTAATATTGATAGGTATATTGAGTTGGATAATATGAATATTAATTATTCCATGTTAGTAGCAAAGGAAGTGGATTTCAAGTCCTCATTTCCCTCTCACATTGCATCCCCATCTCAAGGAGTGACTCCTAGAATTGAAATTTCAAGTTGGAGACAAGGTGGAGAGTCCAAGCTTAAGGAGATACCAAATTCCTTGAAAACTTCATCCACTTCTAAAATATCATTACCACCTCAAAATAAGACATCTAATTCTAACATCCTAAGCTAGATTCAGATAGTGGAATCATGGGAAAAGAAAGAAGATAGAAGCATTGTTGAGGAGTGTGAAGTTGAGAATGTATTTGATTCTTTTCAAGTCCCTCCCATCCTTCCTAAAGAGACCTATTGTCCTCCATATGAGACCTATTTTAATCCTTATCCTCATGATGATGCTTACGAACTCTAAGAAAGACTTTTCCAAGATAACCTAGCTAAGCAAATTGAAGAGTTAGAGTCAAGAATGAAGTTACTAAGTCAAAGTGTGATGGAAGGTTTAGACCCAAAAGAAGATACTATATAAAAACACACCCCATATAGCCTCCCTTAAGAGAGTGATAAAGATAAATAATATGTGAATGAAGTGATTGTTAAATGGAAGGAATAAAATCAAGTTGTTTTAGCCCAAGGTCTACATCCCCTTCCTCAAGAGCTTCCAAAAGAATCCCCTACATTCCATTCCCAATCAGATTTTGAGTTTTATGTGCCACTTCCACCAACTAGTTCATCTTGTCCTCACACAATCACCCTTTTCCTTGATGGACCTATGGTATGGGAACCTAAAGAGGAGCAGTTGGTTGACAAAAAATTAGAACTCTTGCTTGAAAAAATCCTAGTTCCTTAGTAGCCTCATTGGACTAAGTCAAATGACTTCAAAATGCCTAGTCTTGGAATCACAAAGAGGGAGATGGAAGATATTACGGCCCTTGAGAACTAAAGTCCTATTGTAGAGTTTGATTAGAAACATGAAATCCCTCAAGAGGTTATAAATTCTAATGAAGAGGTGGTCTCTTGTGTTGAATCTTTAGATTGGGTTGATGAGGAAGAATGTTTTCCTTTTGCCAAAGAGGGAGAAATGGTCATTAATTCTTCCATCACTATGAAATATACCATAGATAGGCAAGGATAATTTCTTAATAAACCTTTTGATGACTTGTTTGAAATCATTGGAGTAGGCTATACTCTTCTTCAAGGAGGCTATGATCTAGTCAAAGATGGAAAAGGTAGCTTTGGTACTCAAGTAAGTATGAAAAGGAAAAGCAACCTTTCAAATCTATCCTTTCAAGAAGAATATACATTTCATGATGACATGTTTGAAGTCATAAATATGGGATATCATCCTATCAATTAGTTGGGAGAAACACATCAGTTCTTGAAGGATGGAACAAGCTCCTATTTCCCTCAATCTTCTAAGAAACATGAAACCAATCCTCTTGAAGCCATGCCTACAAATAAGTTGTAAGTTGACCATGAGATGAAGAGAAGGTAGTAGTATGATGTATGTGTACAACTTAAAGAGGAATATATCTACATTGGATGCCTATTTGAAGATTATATACTCAAGGTCAGATCAAGTGAAGTGCCTAGGAATAGGTCTGATCTACAAAGCATCCAATTGAAGGAGAAACATGTTTGGCACTATGATTCATCCCATCATGAAGATGATTCAAGGAGTTTTACTTTTGATCTTGGAAAATAAGTATGATTAGTCTCAATTTTTTCATAATAGTTTGTTTTCAAATTCCCCTAAGTGCCTTGAACACATGTTTTTGTGTGTCTTGTTAGTTTTGTTACCTTATTTTGTGTGTCCTTTATTTTGTGTGGTTGAGGTAATAAAGTGGTCTTGTATTGATAAAATGCCTATGGTATAAGCTCTCTTTGTTTTTTTTCAAACTTTAGATGACTCCTTAATCCCAATGGACTGATAAGGCTATTGGTCTAGTTAGTATAACAAGCATACCACCCCTATGAGTCACCAATTTGTTGACCAAATTTGACTTTTAGATCAAATTGGGGCACCTATAGGTAAAAAATTGAATTTTAAGTGTTTCAGGGGTCTAATACATATATCACAAGGTGTTTTTAGGATAATTAATGTCATTTAATGTTATACTAGCCTTGTTAGTCATTTTAGTCATTTTAAATCATTTTGAGGTCAAAAAAGAGGCATTTAATGCATTGTACACAATTTTTGGGAAGTTTGAAGGTTAAAAAATATTATTTCATGTCCCATGTGTCCCAAGATGTATTAATCAATTAACATAACTGAAAGGTGGTAGGTTCTTCAGAAGAAAGGGTAGTTTTCTTGAGGAAAAAGGTGAGTTTGGCACTTGTAAAGTTTTTGGGGAAGTTTGAAACATGGGAGAAGGTCTTAATATGACTATTAATATTATTTAAATCCATATAAATTATTTAAATGCTTAATAAATATTATTTTTGGCCCAAAACTATTTTGCTCCTTTTTCACCCTTATTGGCAAACAAAAGTAGTCTTCAAGTTTGTTCTTGGTACGGTCAGCATAGGAGGTTTCAAATAAAACACGTTAGGGAGGTTAAATTAAACTAAGAGACCTTAAATTACATATAAATATTTTTAATAATGGTGGTCTATGCTTCATGAACCATCCTCATGAATTTGACTGTATTTTTTGCTTGTTGTTTCATGGACCCTATAGGTTTTACTCCATTTTGAAAAATTTCGTATGAACCAATTGATGATGAATGTTATATATGATTTTTTAATCCTCCTAAAACTATTCCCATGCTTATTTTAATGTTTTAAAGTGTTTGGATTAGCCAAGTTTCTTAGGTTGTAGGAGAAAACACCATTTTGAGTTGCAAGCAATTTTTCACTATTTGCAAGATTTTCACACTTTGGTACTGGTTTTAAAATAGGAATATGAGATGATTTACATGTTTAAAATGTTATCTTAGTAACCTTTACATTTCAAACTCCATTATTCAAAGCAATCTATATGGAATTGTAGTCACATGTAACTTGCTAGCCAGACTGCCATGAAAATGTTCATCTACAAGTGTTTGAAAGGGGAATACCACATTGAATAGAGGTTTTGAAATATGGATTCAAGATAATTATGATTATAAACACCTTTTTAAAATATTTTTTAGAGTCTAATTCTGCTCATGAGGTCAAAACATGCACATTGTCTACTCCATGAGCACTACCTAAACTTAGTTTACCATTAGTAAGCAACTACAGGTGTCCTCATGAAAATTTCATGTCAAAGAGGAGTTTAGACTGAGATAGGTCCTTGATTATTAAATGATCCTATTTTTTCATGCTTGAGAGTGGTCTAAAACTCAAATTGAATGCCAATTCAATGTATACTGCCCAATCCTCATACTTACTGCCTATACCTTCAAAACATAGTTTGCATGTAAGTGTTAGTAGAGAGTCAGAGGTATTATGAGGAGTGTTGTCCAAGTGATGACACCATAATTAAAGCCTTATAGTTATTTTTACTTTATTATACCTATTTTAAAGGTTAATTTATAAATGGAGGATGTAAACCATGTTCAAAGAATGATGACTGACATTTGGGCCTCTAATCCCTAAATTGGTAAAACAAAGTTCCTAAGGGTTTTGATGATATCTCACAACATGGTTGAAATGAACTCTGAAGCATCTATATGAGTAAATATTATATCTCTCACATAGTACAAGAACTCTCCCAATTTTTAAGAGAGGATGATCAATGGAGATTGGTTTTTAGATGGCTCAAACTTGTCAATTTATGCACTGAGAATAGGTAGTGAAACCTATAGACCTGAGTCCAAAAAGAGACCTTTTTTCACCAAGGTTGAAAATTGGAAATTTATTCCATGGTTATAGGATTATAATGGTTTATAGTGACCTCTTGTGACCTAAATATCATCAAGAGGAGATGACAGGTGTTTTTTTTCCTAATTCACATCTACAGTCCATACACAGGCACTAAAACATCCACCTACAACCAAAGGGTAGGTTCTCACATTGTCATCAAAAAGGAATTAAGCATGGAACACAAAAATATATCTATAGGATATTATTCCAAGTGTGTTAATATATTTAATGGTGATGTAAAACCTTTCCAAAGATAATCTTCATATACATGGGTCCCTTCATGTGAAACATGCACCTACAACCAACTTTAGGTGACTGTAGGTAGATAGTGACCTAAGAATGAGGTTTTGAGGGTGTTTTATCCCATTAAAATTCAATAAATTTCTATATAAATCATGACCACTGTCCTAGTCGAGAGATATGCACCTACAACGAACTACAGATTACTGTTTCAGTCAGGCAAAGAACAAGTTTGAAATCCTAGGAGATAGTCTAACCTAGGTATGTAATGAATGAATTAAAATTAATGAAAAATGGCCATGTTAAGATTAAAGAGGATATAATTAAATTTTTTAATTTACAAAAAATTCAAGGTCTCCCATAGATGACCCCTATTCTGCAAGAAGCACAGTCAGCTATAATTGTGGTAGATAGTGAGCAATTTAGGTGAATATGAAGTGCAGCAGGGATATTTGAGGTGATGAATAGTTTTAAAACATGTTAATCATGATAAAAATAATTTTAAGATATCCTTTCATCATGAATATAGGGGTGGGAAGGTTTTAGATAGGATAAAACACCGTCCATTTAGAGAAAACCCTGCACACAATTTCCCTAACAAGTATGTCTCAAACTTTCATGATTTTGGAGGGTCTATGCACAAAATCAAGAGATAATTTTTTTTGGAGAGAATAATTACCACATATGAAATCCTCTAAAATATATATTTTTTATATACAAATATGGGAAGTTCCCTTTGTTTTGTCTCAGACAGAGTGCACTCCTCTCATACACAAACCCTGGTAGTTTTAAATAAAGTGATGAAATAATGGGTTGGGACCTATATATAATATGTTATAAGGTGTGATAATTTAGGATAAACCAATTAAAATATGTTAAAACAAGTAGATAATGTATATTTATAATAGAATATACTAAACTACAAGGATTGCAGTCAAGCCTACTAGGCACATTAAGGCCTAAAAGCCAAATAGAGAACCACTCTCATTTATAGTATGGAGTGATCATTATAACATATAGAGGCATGTTTATGGGGTAAAAATAAATGTTTAGTAACTATTGGAATTCATGGAAGGCATCAAATAGGTCATTTTGGGCTTAAACTCGTAGACATGCATATTAGGCATGGCTAGACCTAATGTTCAAATGAAGAGTTAGTCACACTTCTAGTATTGGAAATGAGATATAACCTATTAAAAAATGTTAATAAGGTCACTAAATGTGTTTTTAATCTTATAAAATATATATAAATCATCAAGAAGGTCACTTTTGGCTCATAAACCAACTCAGTCCTGCAATGAATAAGAGAACAAGCTCGATAGGTCAAATTCAAATGCTCATATATTTCATGAGGCCTTGCATGGAATCCAAAACAATTTGGGGAGGTTATTATGGTTATTGAAGGACATGTTTGTGGAATTTTTTTTCAAGTTGAATGTGATATTTTTATGAACAAAGTGTAGAGGTCAAAATAGGCCTAAAACCCTTGCAAACCCTCAGTCAAGACCAGTTTGGAGAAATAGAGTTATAAAGTTAATTTAATGGAATATTTTGATCATGAAAGTTATTTAAAATTTTATGGGAATATCTTAGGTTCCTCCCCACCTTCTTGAGTTGTATGAATTTGTATGAATGGAGTGTAAAATAGGATTTTCTTGATAGTTTTGTGCATTGTGTAGGTTCTAGGAGGAGTATGAAGATGAGACAAAATTTAGTAGGAACATATAGAATTGGGATAAACCATAATTTAAATTTAATACTTAAAAAAACTCATAATTTTCTCAATAATATCTCTCATTCCAACTAGTCAAAACTGGCCTAGTGGACAAGCTAGTGAGAAGGGTGGAAAAATTCAAGTAAGCCCATTTTGAGGTGTCCCTGATGATTCTAAGGCCTTGGAGGATATTGAAACTTTTCATAAACTTCATAACATATATTTACATGTAGAAATAAATCCAATTTTGAGGCAAAGTGTGCAAGGTACATGAATGAGGAGTTTTTTGGATTGCAACTGATGATAACTCATTTTAGGAAGGTTCTAGATGAATGAGCCTACAAATAATGAATGGAGAGGAATGTTTGATATCCTTACCCTTATTTATAATCATTATACCTATCCCTAATCAGTTTTTAGATGTTAAAATAAGTCCAAATCATGAAGGTAATTTTTTAAGCCAGAATGAGGAGTTTCATTCCATTTTTCATGAGTTTTATGACTTGGATGAACACTTGTGCTTCTTGACCTTGCATGGTTAGTCACACATCCTCTTATCATACATAAGTAAACAATTTTATCAGATTTACATGTTTCCTTTTGATACTTATACTTCTCTCTTCTCCACTCTCTCTCTCTCAAGTTCTATAAGAACTAGCCATTTTGGCCATTATAACTGATGCTCCACCTGAGTATGGAAAAGCCCTACTTATTTTCATACCTTTTTATCAATAAGACTACTTATTTTTTCCTATTTATGACTATTATTATTATTTTTTATTTAAATTTTGGATCTTTCTTAGTGAAGCCTATGGATTCCTTAGCTTGTTGTCTCATTCCTTCATCTTATTTGTAGTTGGAAAGATTCTTATTGCAAGGCATGTGAAGTGGTTTAAGAAATTTCAAGGATAGAGTGACTTAGTCTATTCATTAGTGCCACTAAAGGCCTCTTATCTAGTCCTCCAAGTTTTGAACATTCATCCATAACCTCATAATGTAACATTGATGTGAGAAGATGCAGATTGAAGGAGTGTATGTTTAGTTAGTCTCTTAGTTTCAAGTGTAACATGCATCTAGTTGGAAGTCATCAATCTATTTGGTGTATCACCTCCATTATAATTGTTTTATTTTAGTTATATCTCTCCCTTCCCCCCCCAAAAAGTTTAGGTGTACTTGCAATCCAAAATGGTACATCAAGGGAGTTAGCCCTATCTAAAAATTCACCTCATCCTTAGGCTACCCACAATCCTATAGGTGTTTTCATTATGCCACTTGGATGAGGAGAGCTTAGGCATCTCCTCAAAGGGTGAAAATCTAAGGGACAACAATACCCTTTGGGATTTTTATTTGGTCCACTTTGTCAAAGAATGATTCTTTAAGAAAAGTGTTTTGGACCAATTTCTCTGAAAGACACCCTTTGGAACTTCTATCTAGGAATTTCTTCAAAGAGATTACCCTTCGGGAATTTTGTTTCAAATAAAATGTCCAAAACAATTATCGATACTATAAAGTGGAATAAATTTCTCAAAATAATTCCAACACTTAGCCAAATAAGGTGGACCAATTTCTCCAAGGGAATTATGCCTTGAACTTTTTTTACAGGCTTTGTGTGGAATAATTTCTCTAAAGGAACTCTGAATGCTCTAACACGTAGCCAAAATTTAAAAATTTTCCAAAGTGTAATCTTAGGATTTTTTTGACCTATTCCTACAACTATTCAGCACCATGAAAACCTTCTTGGATCCCTCCACTTGCAATGTTGAGCCTGCTTCTAAGCCACCTGATCCACTCAACAATTGAGACCTTGCTTATCTATTTAAACCAGGTAGAAGCTTGGTATGTGGGCCAAATATTTACCAATAGGTGTAGTGACTTGAAAAAACATATCTACATGAGTGGGCCAATCCCATTATTCAAACACTAAAATGTTGACACTAGGCTTCACCAAACTAGTTACTCTTCAGAAGGAGATCAAAATATGCAATGAATTTGAAGGAGATTATCAACATCAAATATAAAGATACAAATATATCAATAAAATTTCCATGGTGGTGATGGGAGAGTCAACAAATTAAGAGTAAAGTGCTCAATATGGACCATAAACATATGAATAAAAAATTTCATGACTCTTAGTATGACTCCAAATAAAGGTCCCATACAACAACAATATCACGAAGTGATGCAAGAAATTATATAATGCATTCATTGTGTAGTAGATGACATATATTAAATGAGAGATGTAGGATCAAAAAACAAATCTTCTTAACAAATAGATCAAATAATCAAAGAGCATAAAAAGGTAGGAAAAGCAATGTGTGATCGAAGAAGCTGAGTGGTGGAAGAACCTCACCTATAGAGTCCTCTCAAATAATGTTGTTGACACCACCAAGAATGATCATATATCCATCCCAAATGAACATTAATGGTGTATAAATATGTCTTCATATGAATGGGTGAAAATTCCATAGTATAAAAATGTGAGGTAACATCCAAAGAAGTGTCAAGTGGATCATATTTGACCACTATAGTCTTAAATTTCTTAGGCTTTATTGTAGGTGTAAAAGAACCGATATGTAGCTCACTATCTTCATGAAGAGTGGAGAGAATAAAGGATGGATCTATACTAAAATATCCCAAAGTAACATCTACATCATAACCAATGCCATGCATAAAAATTCATGGAACAAGATGTGTAGGGGTAACAATATCCTTTAGATGCTTACCAATGCTCACAATTCTAGTAGTGTGACCCATAGAATGAATCATGTGAGAGCCAAAATTAGTGATATGCTTATCAAAAGAAGCATGCATGTATGCAGGTAGAACTACAGTGGGATGTGCATATTTTATAATAATAGGCCCATAAGTATCATATGCAATAAGAAGAAAAACAATAACAATGGGTTGGTTAGGATTTGGTAGGCCATATTGTAACATTTCATCAAGAGGATGCATAAAAGATTCGGTAATAGTACATATTTTACTATGAATAGGGGCATGAATTTATATCATATTAGTTTGATTCTATATACTAACTAGTTTCTTCTATAGAGAGTATATGATGGCATCTTTTTCTTGAATCAGGAGTGTAAAAAACAATTTTATTTCAATAGTTTCATGTGTGCTTCTTGAAGTGTTAGGAAAGAGGCCATATGATCAATGGTTTGCTTAATGTTTGGTATGATACTATCAATAATCAAGTTAAAATCAAGAATAGGGGCAAAAATCACAAAAATATAATGTGCATCAATATGTGGAGGAGATGTAGATACCTCATCCAAGTGACCACCAATAAGCAAATGTGCATAATGAGAAGTAGGAAGAGGTGGCGAAAGTTTCTCATCCTCAAGAAACATGTCCTCACTAACAATAGAAAGAGGATAATAACCAATAGAATTAGGAGATGCCAAAGATTCCTTATGCATATCACCATCAAAAATTACCCCCTCATAAATAGGAAAATATGGTGAAGGAACATCAATAGTGTCACCGATAAAATCCTCACTACATGAGGAAAGAGAAGGAAGAGGAACATGTGGAGGTGAAGTGACCTCATAAAAAAATGCTAAAATAATGTCCCAATCTTCCTTAGGTGATGTGGCATGAACAATATAAGAATACAAACTATTTGAAACATGGAGGTGAATGAAACAAAGTGTTTCATGTTTCAAGGATGTAAGCCACACAATATCATCCTCATCTATAAAGTTTGAAAAATCACTATGTATAACTTGTCATAATCCTTTTATCTGCAAGTGCATCTACGTTTTAGTTTTACATGTGGTGTAGTTGGAGGAGTTAAGGGGTTCAAACATATGGGAATCCATACCCAAAGACATGAAAAAAATTGGCAAAAAATAGCCAAATGAGAACAGAATTGAACCATTAGAATGGTCATCGGTTACCACCAAAAAATACATATGTGATTATAAAAAGTGGCATAAAAACATAATGCACACTCAAAAAATGGGATGTTGGACTCCACTAAAAATGCATCCATGAGTTTGCAAAGTGTGATGATAATGTAGTCCAAGAGGGTACAATTGCAATAAAAGGTAACCTCTAAGAAATGAAGGTAAGAAAGAGTGAGAACATGATTGTTTTATCTATGAGGGGGTTTGACCTCCTATCAAATTGATCCTCACCCTCCATCTTTGACAATCGATATGGAAGTGTGATCTAAAAAAATAAATGTACCCTTGAATGTTACCACTAAAAATAAAATAAGTTGAATAACTTACAATCAAAGTTTCCCCGTAATTAAAATTATGGGTAAGAAAAAGACTCCTTTCATATTAAAAAAACTCTTCTCTAATAAAATGACCATCCACCAATGTATAAAACTACCTCCTCTTTTGAAATAAAAATTAAATTCCTTATTATTTTATAAAGCCTTATTTTTTTGAAAAAAAGAGGGGAAAGGGGCTTGACCTCTTGACCTCCCCCTTCACTTTAAGGATTTATCAAAAGGCTTTTACCATGCACCAAATTCAAAATTTTAAAAAATGTTTCAAAAAAATCTATATTAATTTTTAGAACAAATTAAAAATTCAAAAAACCTTTTTTTGTGCAAGGTGAGGAAACGAGCGTGGCATGCCCTGATGGGAGGAGAAAGTGAAAATCTCAACCAAGGTAAAGTGTGGGCCATAAATGAGTCAAATAATGTAATTGAGTGTTAAACCAAATTAAAAAAACTATAGATAGAGTTTAGACAAGATGTATAATTGAATAGATGAATCATATGGCTAGTGTTGGAGACAGTTATGTGAGTCAAGTTAGGTCTGAGGTAGCAAGTTTGACTAGTGGATGCCAATACAAATCCCACATAAATAACAATGCCATGCAAATAACAATTGATGATAGTACAAATTAAAATGCCTTACTAGTCAATGTAAACATCATGGAGAGTTTAATGTCATAGAAGAAGGCGAGTTGAACTACATGCAAAACTTGAATGGAGAATGCCTTGTTTAATGTGGAATTGAGTGGCAAACTGACTATGTATACTACCAATTAAGGAGCAATGATGATAAAATCATGATAAATGTGTTAAAATCTTTGATAAAAGTTTGGAAAGCTACTTGAGTCCATGGACCAATGAGTCATGATCAAGGTTATTACTTAAAAATCAACGAGTCAACAACATAAATGTAGTTTGAGACTATAAATAAGATAATTCACTAAAAAATTTCTAAGGCAAGACTATAATTATGAAAAAAAATTCATCCAAAGGAGATACCAATTAAGAATATAAAGCCATAAAACCATGAATGTAGGATCTATTAGAGACTAGAATCAGAACCCTAGACATCCTGCAAACATAAAATATAAGCTTGAGATATGGTAAATGTTTTGAGTAAGAACCAGTGCATTAAAATTGAAGACTGGGTTTAGGTAACCCAAAGAAGACCACTCATATCCTTAAAAATAAGCTTCCAAAAACATTGTACGGTTTCATGTAAAGGTGTATGACCTGATTATGCTAAGAGAGATTAGAACCAATTAGATGATTTTATAGCTAATCAAAGGGACACTGAGTAACAGTTGCATAGAGAAGCAAAATAGCCTTCACACATCTATATAATCTTGTATGGCCTAATAAAAAAACTTAGATCAAATCCTTAAAGTGCCACATAATTATTTAGGCAATGGCTAAGGGAGTCTGTTATGATACCATGAAAGAGTGTTATATGCACTCATGCAACCATAGGATCATTCTTACACACCATTACCAGAGATAATCCATCATTCTCACACAATAATTAGACAAATAATTATGCACAACAAAAGTCTCTTCATTATTGTCTCATGAAAAAAATACAATCCATAAGTTTTCTCTCTTCCACCATCATGGAAAACCCAAGGAGAGCCTGTTAAATAGGCTATTGAGTTGGTTTCACAATAACCACTTGGTTGTGCTCAACTAAAACATAATAAATTATCTAAATAGGTACATGATAAAATATTGTTTGTGCACATATAAAAAATAATATAATAATTATAAAAAACTCAAAATCAATCTTAACTTTATGAGTGGGTGTGAACAGGGTTAAAGACAAAACTAGTTTGGAAATAACTCAAACCATTAGTTAGGTGAACATGAACACTCTAACACAAAGCACCACAAACCTTTCCTAACCCATTCTTGGTGCACCCTTTAAAGTGTGCACTCAGGGATATTTATGCATCAACAAGTCTTTACAAAATAAAGCATTAATAAATGATAAAGTAAAAAATATTATGTGTATACAACAAGTAAGATTTCTAGGAACAAGGGTGACATTACAGACTATGATTAAGTTAAAACCTACTTATTTAATGATTAATATAATGTTTATTATATTATTATTATATATTGTATAATATTTATTATATCATATTTAAATGTTATATTTTATTTATTATATTATATACATATGGTGGAGTATGTATCTCATTTTTTCTTAGAATTAGTTTTCCAAGCTTAACATAATGGTGTAACTAGATTGAGGCCATTTAGCACTAATGGGTGAAATTCTTTTATAAAAGGTAATGAAGTCATTAACGAATGTGGCATGTGAAAAATCCAAGATAAGCACCTTAAGATTGATATATAGTTTTCATTCAACATTGATATATTCTTCATCGATGTATCTTGAGGTCCAAAAATGATATAATGATATCATCACATCACGAGTTTAGGTTCTTAAGCAATAAAATTAAAATGTGTGTTCATTATTTTATTTGAATTTACCTTATGTATGATTAAAATATACACCGATAACAATAAACACTAAAAAAATATGATGTATGAGAAAAAAATATTTTGATTATGCCCTGTGTATTTTTGGAGCTTAGTGTGGAGCTTACATGAAATTGGGCCTTCATCATTTGGAAAAACAAATCTCAAATGACCCTATTTTCTAAATCAATAATTTTTTTACATATCATCTCAAAGAACACCATTTTTTTTTATAAAAATGTATATTTTTACATATCATCTCAAAGACCCCCATTGTGTAACAACTTTTTTTTAATTTATCATCTCAATGGATAATAAATTAAAATAATTTAATGTAATTAGAGTCTTATGATTCTTCATTTTGATTATTTTCAATATCCTATCATGTATCATATGACACATATACATTATTTTCAATAAATATTTGAGCATTTCTAAGTTTCTTTTGTCTTAGTTCACCAATTTCACAATCATTATCTATTTATAAGAACAATTCTATTTCAAATTCTTCGTCTTCATCTTCTCAAACATTTTGGTCTTTTGAAACATCTTAATCTTCTAGAACATATTTATCTTCAAGAACAAATTTATTTCATGAACGTCTTTGTATTTTTATAATTATTCTTTGCTATACCCAAATCCTTCTTGGAAGATTTCTATTCAACTTGGGTCAAGAATATGTACCATAAAATTGGGATAGAGGGAAACCTGTACCAAATAAATCAATGAGAAAGATTTATTCATTAAATTAGTTTTTTAGGTATGATAAACAAAATGAATATTCCAAATCATAGTGTTATTTTATCTATGCCTAATGAAAATAGTAAACATTAAACAAAATATTAAATGTACATAATCACAAAGTTATAGTTGCATATAAGGTCATAACACTCCAAAAGATCCTTTTAAAATTATATGCTATAAATATTATTTTATATATTAGGCCTAATATATTTATTTTCTATGGAAGAGTACCATTTGTATAGGAAATTTCCATCATTAATATTACATTTCAAGAAAGGAGTAGATTCTTACTTAGAGTAGATTTTCACCATTTTTTTGACACCTATTTATAATCATCCATTACCCTAATTTATGTGGTTGGTTATGTTTTTAGTTAATTTAAAAAAAAAACTTTTTAATTTGGCATATGTCCAAGTTTCAACTTTAAGGATTTATTTTAATTGTAGTTAATTCACACTCTATTTATGATATTTACATACATCTATCATAACAATCGTCATATTTTATTACTTTCCATTTTCATCATTTGTGCTCTTTCCATTTCCCTCTACCTACCCATAAGTGTGTGTTGTGAAAATAACTAGTGCCAACTATAATTGATTATTTTCAAATAAATTTTGAAGTCTATTGAATGAAAAATATATATTTTAAATGGAGAGAGCTTATGTTGGTTGTTTTTAATAGACTTTAGTTTGAATGGTTAAAACAATTTTTTTTTTAAAGTGACAACAAGCTTAACTTCAAATTTTATTTAGACGTGAGGGTTTTCAGATCACATCTGACCAAAACCGTGGTAAAATTATGTAGGGTTTAAAAGGAAAAGATTGAGTAAAAGTATGCAAATTAGATTTATGCATACCACATAGACCTTTGTGAGGTTGCCTCTAACATTTTAGGATCAGTGAAAGATTTCACTTCAAAGTAAGAGTTGCAGGGTGTTCAATTTTATAACAACCTATTGGTGGAACAATGTTGAGTGATAAATATTATCTACTATGGATGCATTAGATATGGATGACCCTAAATCTACTTGGAGTCGATGTAAGGATGATGGTTTTAACTAAGATGGACATGATTCTCAAAAAACTCAAAAAAAGAGGGGCGAGTAGGGTAGAAAAGACCTTGTGGACCACACAAGATGAAAACTCTTTATGATAAATACTTGACCTAAGTTTGGACAAGAAATTAGTGAGCCAATGTCTGTTGTAAGATGTTGTATCACACCAACACTCAAATACATTTAGGATTCAATGGGAAATAAAACATAGTAAACTTACACATGTAAAATTAAATGTTGCCACGTTTCTCAGATTGTTATTATAAATCTACAAGGGAAGATTATAATAAAAATGTAAAAAACATTCAAATCAGTTGTAGATTAAATTGAATAACTATATTATAAAATATAACTTATACACAATCAAATAACTAAGATACCAAAATGATAGCACATCCCACATAGTCCATAGAATTAGAGAAGAGTTAAGATTTGCACATCAAAACAAAATTAGTAGAACTATCAAAATTTCCTATTAATTTCAATAGCCAAAATTCTCCTCCCTTTGGGATTAGGAGGTTACAAGTATATACATGCTTGGGATGGGGAAGGCCTCATCTCTTCAAGCTTTGTCTAAATTTACAAGTCCAAAAATAGAACAATGTGTTCAAAATCATGCAAGTCATGCATGTACAATGATAACATGTAGAATAGAACATTCATATAAAAATAAAATATAAATGTGAGGTATATAGGTTAGGAACTAAATATCCAACTAGATAAGAACATGTAGATACATATCTATTTTTATCAGGGTGTTGATGTGCCATTGCTAGATGAAGAGGTAAGTGGAATAACTGAAGTTACAATTAAAGCAACTATTAGAGGCCATTGAGGGATAAAAATTGGGCCCATCAGAGTTTGTAACACCATAAATCTTGAAAATTGGGCACCCTGTGTTGATGTGGGAATATTAACAACTAGTTGAGTGACTAAAACTGAGGTTGAAGTCATATCTTTGCCTTAAGCTCCTCAAACAATGCATTTTTTACCTCAAACTCATTTATAATGTTAAAATTGAGTAGGTAAGGCTTAAATATTTTGATAACTTCAACCATCAACCTTTCTTGCTCAACTTCTAAGCTTTTGAATTTAGCTCTTAGAGCTTCAACTGTAGCTACCCTGTCTTTGGAAAAATTGACCACTTACAAAACTTATTCATTGGTTTTATTTATGGTGTTTTCAACTTCCTCGAATTTATTTGTAGTCTCCTACAGACAGTTCTCAAAATTAGGCTTGTTGAGGAGCTCACCTGTAGGAATGATCACATTCATGACCCTCATATCTCCCAAAATTTACAAGGCCTTGATTTCATGTCTATCAAAAAGTCTTAGTAATGTCTTTATTTGATTATGTTAATTGAGTGAAGCATCCCTTCTTGTAATTACATAATTTAGGCACCAGCATGCATCTATTCTTGTCATCAAATTTAGTTGATTAAATGCATTGGTTTTGGAACATTGAACCAGGAAATTCAATATCTTTTCAAATTCCATGATCTGATGCCAAAGCTTGGTGACATTCACTTTATTAGACTAACTTCTTACTATGGAAGTCTGTATTTTATGCAAAATGTTATATAACTTGGTAGATGCACTCTACACATCATCAATAATTTCCTAAGGTGTATGTATTGCTTGTCTCTATTGTAACCTTTTCAAGGCATCCTCTCTACTCTAGTACATATCTTTCATAGCTTCACCTATAGTATCCATAAAAGCACATAAGTCATTTGTATACTCCATGGGATCATTTGGGTTCCTCTTGGGTTTATGTGATAAATCTAATACATTTTCCCTTTGTTTGAATTCTATCTCTTCTTTTGTACTGGGATTTATCATGTTATTCTTCTTAACCCTCTAGATAGTTCTACCCTTACTAGAAAACTTGGTGGAGACTATGGGTAACTCAGTAATAACCAAATTTTGTCTCTCATCCCTTATACTCTACATTTCCTTTACCCATTGAGGAATAATCAGTTCCCTTGTTTCTTCATTTGGACCTTGGTCTTGGGATGCAGAAGGTGGAGGAGTCATTAGAGGGGGTGTTGTTATTTTGGGTGTCAATGATACACTTATTTGAATGGATAATTGGAGAGGTAAATGAAAAACCCTCTCCCATGGTGATATTTCTCTTGTTGGGATGACTTTAGCCAAAAATTTAATTAATCTAGGGGTCTTTTCCATAGTCACGATAGCTGATGGCATGGGTGAAGACTTGAGCATTGATAGCTCTAGTTGATCTGATCATTTCTTTGAGACTAGTGGTATTCGGGAGTTAAAGATGGAAATAGTAACCAAATTCTAAAAGTTAACTGCCTTGGGAGTCCTTATTTTTTAGGATAAATAATAGATTAATAAACAACAGTGCTAGATATAAAACTTCTAGGAATAGTTGGAGGTAAGATTGCAACTAGAATCTCTACACTAACAAAAAAAGAGATAATGGAATAAACTACTTCATTAATTTTGTTTCTCTATTTACCTATGAGGAGTTGTTGATCCAAGGTGTTAGCTAGGGTTCCTTGCACCTATTGTCCTCCAAGATTCAGGTATTTTTCTTTATCCAATTCATCCCATTCACTCATTCATGATTTTGATCCCTTTACTGCTTTTAAATCCTCTCCTTATTCATCAGTTGGATAATCAACTAAAGATATAACCTACTTAGGTTCTTCTTCCTTTGCTTCCTTTATTTCTTATACTTCCTTTTTTTCCTCTTCCTCAACTTCCTATTTTATTGTGGGAAGACCAAGTGATGGACTTTATTCTAGTGGCTTTCCCTTGGAGGAGGTGAAGAAGTGTCTAAGTTTCCTTTGGTAAGCAAATATGGGGTAGTGGAACATGGATGATATGGTGAAATAATTAGAGAAACAACAATGATGGGAGACATGATTGGAAGTGGTGTTGAAGGGATGGTGGGTGTGATAATAGTGGTGGGAGAAGAGGGGATTGTAGTCAGTATGGTAGGGATAACTTGAGGAGAGGTCTCTTCATTGATGGTTATGGAAGGTAGAGAAATTACGAGAGGAGACTTGATAAAATCAAGAGTAGTCAGAATAGATATAAAATAAGTTTGAATAAACTCAGAGAGACTAACTTGAGTAACTGTTGTAAGAGGTGGTAGTGGGGTCATTACAAAAGTGCTCTTCCTTTACTCCCCTAAAGGAGATGTAGACTTTTATTTTATTGTAATTGTGCCCAAAATTGTAGACATAGTGTCTAAAGAAGGTAACCAAGGACCTGAGAGACTTTTTAGAATTTCCTTCTTGATTTGAGGGTTGGATTCCCTCTGTCTATTTGATTCTACTTCTTGCCCATCTATTTACTCCTTTGAAGGAGGGGGTTGATCTTGCACTTTTGAGTGTTGTGACTGGGTTGGAGGCCATTGGTGGATCCATGCACTTTGTGATTTTTTTTTTGGTCACCTCAAGATCATATTAAAGGGCATAAGCACAAATCATAGGCATAAGTTTGTTCTTCATCTTAGTCCACACATCTATATCATCAACTACATTTAAAATGACAACATCATGATCATATTCTTGATGGCCATATGAGATGTTTACCTTTTTCTTATCCTTAATGTATTGGAGGTATCCCCTTATCTTGTTCTTAGGATCCCACTCCCTAAATGGTGCCACCTTCAGATTATAGTAGGTCTTGGCCTTTCTAGCTTTGATAAAATGTGATATGATCACTTATTATAGTTTTCTAATGCTTAAAGGAGTTTTTAAGTAATAGGTCAAGTGTTTCTAACCTAATTATTCATCAATGTTTTTATATATTTATAACACTATTTCTTGCTCTACTATTTTGTCTGGATTATGGTGCAATAGTAATAGTGATGATGTTTGTGTGCCCTCTATCCTGATGATAGTGACATTGGGGTAGTAAAAATTGTACCCCATTTTGCTAAGGGTTATCATTATGTTATCAGACAACCTAGGCATTGAAGTGTATATCTCATCACATATTCTATGAATTTCATTCTTATGCATGTACATCAACATAAAAGAATGGTCTTCTTCAATCATATTTTCTAGGTATTCATTTGATAGTTTCCATATTTTCTTATGGGTTTTATAGACAGTGCCTAATACCACATCTAGTAAATAGGACACCATATAAAAATTACCATCAATTGGCCTCTAATCAGGATGAAATATTTATGTCTTTAGCCTTACATTAATGATTTCTCCAAGGGAAATTAATTTTTTAGATGTTATAAGAATATCCAATAATGGGACCCACTCAACTTGTACATATGTAATGCTCCAAACCCCATATAATCAGTTAGGAGAGTCATAACTATCCTAATTTTGGGTCTACATTTGATAATAAAATTGGATGAAATCACACCCTTTAGATTCATCCTCTGTCCCTTGACCAATCATTACTTTGATTTTACTTCTATAGTATTTTGTTTAAGCCAAACATTGGTCGAGACTTGGTTATACACAACCTCAGGGAATGGTTGTCTGAGATACCTTTCAAATGCCCTATTGGATACATAAATGGCTATGTTTTTGTTTTTCCTAATGTGAAGGAAATCCCTAGAACATGTTCCATTTATAAATAAATTTCTTAGAAGGTCTATGTAAGGAATTACCTATGGTTTTATTATTTCTTGGTGGAGGCCTTGTGCTTTAATAGGTAGTAGGTCATCTATGCATTGCTTCTCATCTGAAGAGATTTGTCATTGAGTAGAATAAGGCACCATAGATTCCACTTCATCCCACAATGTTGAGTATTGAAGAAATTTGAAATATAGAACACTTTATTTAACATGGTAACTATATATTCTTGCCATTGTACAAAGTGGAAGGAACTGGAGGAGGACCCTACTTTGACTAGGAGGCCATTGTTTCAACCTGAATACTGTAGTTATCCTTGTAAATTAGCTAGTTCAATTCCAAAATATCAATGAGAAAATCAAGGCTTTCTATATGCACGAGAGCTCAAAAATGCAATGTTTAATCAAGAGTAATGGCAAAATGACTTTCCTTCACATAGATTTTACATATATTATTCTCAATCTTGAGTCTTGAATGTGTTCATGTGTCATTAATGTAGATAAAAAACTTTTGATTTAATTCTCATTTTAATTTGAATGCATCAGACAACTTTGGTGGGTTCACTTATTTGTCAAATGGAAATATTTTGTTAACCTTATGTGCCTAGTCATTTTGTTTGAGATAACTATCAATTCTTTGTTTATTAGAACTTTTGCCTTGTTGTCAACCTTATTTACATGTATCTTGCTCATGATTGCTTTAGGTTATGACACTTGTATAATCTCTAATTAGGTATCTCTTTAGATTTTTAGTCTTATTTCATATGCTCTCGGGGTCATAAGTGAACGTGATTAAGCCATGGGGAGCAATAACAGGCCAGTGGGGACTCAAAATATCATAACCACTATTGCTTGTAATGTTGGAATTATGTATGTTTTGAAAGGCTCTGGGTAACGAAATAACACATGTCATGATCTCAGAGACTTGGGGTCACAGGACCATTGAATTCTTTCTTTGCCTTTTATACTTTCAAAATTGTGGTTGAATGTAAAGGTGCTAAGTGTCATATGGTCAGAGCTCAAAATCTCAGAACCATTAAAATGTAGACCATTCGACTATGTAAATCCTTCCAAGGTTCTATTTAATGAAAATCCACTAGGTGTTGAATGCTCAGAACCTCGAAATCTTGGAACCATTGAACTCTTGGAAATTTGAAACCATTGAACTCTTGGAAGCTCAAAACAATTAAACTATTGATAATCTTTTGTAAAGTCTCTATGTTCCTAGGTTCACGAGAATGAACCACATGACATGTTTTCAGAGCTCGGGGACTCAAAAGAATTATAATTTGAAAATAACACATGGGTTGAACAATAATAGTAAAGTTTCATTTTTATATTCAACAAACAAACATACATATATATAGGAGAGCTTACTCCTATATTCAAGGAGACTGAATCTCCATAAATAGCTCATACAACAACTCAACACTATTTTATGTGAGTTGTTGTAACTCACACAACTAATATTGTTATATGAGTTGTTTAGTCAACAACTCTAACAATATTTACATTTACTATTTAAGTGAGTAATTCTCATGTTATCACAAACATGTGAACACTAAAAATTCCTAACATTCACTACCTTAGGATGAACATGGGGAGAACATCAATCTCGTATCTACGCATGCACTTATGATTTGGTGATTTTCTCATGACAACCACACACCTTAATGATGGTTTTGCATATGGATTACCAATAACCAAAAAGGGATGGTTTTCAAGTGTTTTACTAACAACCACAAAAAGATGGGTTTTCAAGTGGCTTACCACCAACCATATCTTGATGTGTACTACTTTTATCAGCTCTCTTCACTATCTCACATTATGAGAAAATATAAAAGAATCTTCAACTCACTTGTTACAATGTGAATAGGAATATAATATATGTTCTTATTTTACACACCATACTGAAAATTTGAAAAACTCACCACACAACTAAAAAAGACGTCACCACCTCACATGGGTCCCATCATTGGTGACTGCCAAGAGGCTCTAAAAACCTCCTTCCTCTATTACCTCTGACATCCTTCATCTCGTTGTTTACTCAAAAAATATGTCGATGAAGCTCAACAATTTACACATTGGATTTATTGTGATAATTTCCCCTTACAATTTAAAATAATATATGTTCATAGAACGTTGGATACCCAATAATGCATCCTTTACAAACAATTTATTTAACTCTTGACAAAATGACTCAACATAATTTATTGACGTAAAAGTGATTCTTAATGCACAACTCATTTTTTATTTTGACTCTTTTAACATAAAAGATTAACTATATTGAACTTTTTGTAAAGACAAGAATATACTAGTACTAATACCTATTACAAATGTCAAGCATAAAAGCCTTCATTATATAAGTATACCTAAAACCAATATGACAAACTAAGAACTAATATACAAAAAGATATGGACGAAGACCTTATAAATAAAATACCTCATAGCTAAAACAAATTTATATTGACTCATTGGAAAAAAATACCGAATGAGGTTTTTAAACTAAACAATAAAACTTTGAGACAATATATTTGAAATATTTTTAAACCCTAAGTGACTAAGATACTCTATCATGGGCTATTCAAATGTAATTATATCTGAACTAGTAGCTATCTTGCATGGATTTGAATGGCACATTGAAGAGATCACGGCGAACTGCATGAAGTTGTTGGCCCTTGGGTGACGGATATATTGATAACGCATGTCCATGCATAGAGAAGATCGGGAGATGAAGAGAACACTGACAACACACGTCCCTTCGTCAATGCCAAGTTGCAAAACAAAATCAAATTACAGATCTAATAAGACGATGTTCATTTCTGGTAGCATGTTTGGCAAAGATTAGGAAGGCTAGTTCAATAAAAACACTGATACACGGTATAGCATAGCAGATCTGCCGAGATTCATACCATATCTGATCACGTATAATAGCTTCACAGGTTCACGTTGGTAAAAGAAGCAAATCCAGGTATGTAGCATTTGAATTTTAATACTTGCAAGGTCGAGCCGAGTCAATGTGACAAAATTCAATGTATATTGGAAGAGTCACAGTCCGTTGTAATTCCAAAACCAACCAGATGTATCCATGATCACTCGATGCAGGATTTGAATGTCTTTTGTATGCCGATAGGCTACGGATCAGGCTCACATAAATGAAATCACAGGAATGTTGACGAGACCAGATATGGTTTGCATTTATTCTATTAATTCTTGTGCCTGCCTTCTCATTAATGCCTCCTCTCCCGGTGAAAAGGCTCTAAACATAAAAAAACTAACAGGTTAAAAAAATACTGATAACAACTACAACAATTTTTTTAAATAAAAACTACATACATAGGGCAATCAAATGCATTGAATTACCCTTTGGCAATTAAATCATCCTCGGAAATCAAATGAAAATAACACGGGTTGAACAACAATAATATATATACATGAGAGTTTGCTTCTATATTCAAGGAGACTGAATTTTCATAAATAACTCCTAAAACAACTCAATCCTATTTTATGTGCCTTGTTATAACTCACACAATTAATAATGTTATATGAGTTGTTTATTCAACAACTCTAATAATATTTGTATGAGTAATTCTCACATTATTATAAATATGTGAACACAAAAAATTCTCAAAAGAATTTTATTTGAATTTTAAAGGATCCATGCAATATTGTAATGCCATCTATCAACATTGAAAAGCTCAGGATCATTCGAAGACTTAGAATTTCCTTTTAAGAAAGCTAGAGGCTCTGGGAAATGTAATAGTGCCACCTGTCATGATCTCATGTAACAAATGTAAGGCCCGATCATGTGTGAATAACAAGTTTTTAACTGATGGTCCTATAATCATAGAGAATACGTAGGAACACTAGGACAAAAGATATTAATTCTGTTAGTTGATAAATCAAAACGCCAATTTTGAAAAGAACTTATGAAGATCTAAGATTCAAACTAACTTAAAGTGATTATTCAAGCTTTGATTTTCATGATTCGAGTTTCGGTAAATTTAGACTAGTTGAAACAACTTTATGTTTTGCATGAAGAATATCATATTATGGTAAGGTTTATGGGGCCCCAAAATAGAAGTTTCCAACAATGATGGGTTCCTATTTGAAATTTTAAAATGGGATGTATATATCAAGCCATAATAATATGTACAATTAGATTTAATATATTTGGATGAGGTATGGCCTTGTGTATCTCTAATGATGAATGGTTCTTAATATGATACATTGGTGCTTAATACTTCAACCAAATATAAGCTTTGAAATACATGTTTTTATTATCATCAAAACAACATAAAAACCAAATTTATCGAAAAATTGAAGAAGTTATAAACATTTATATTGATATAATTTTAAAAATATGAAATTTAATTACATACACATTTATCTAAATTTGAAATATTATAATTATAAAAAAATGAAGTTTAATTCTAAACATTTGTCTTAATTGATAAAGTTAACAATTTTTTCATGTAAAAAAATGAGAAAATTACCTTATGCCTAATGCAAACTTTGATGCAACAATTGATGATAGAAGTTTTTTCTATCTCAATGCCACAAATGTAGTTATGTCAAGATTAACATCAGCCAAAACCCCCAATTGAAAAAAGATCCTACCAAATTATTTAAAAAATAGGGCAACTAATTCATTTGTTTTACTATGTTTCAAAAAGTTAGAGAATGGTCCAAAAAGCATTTTGGGTGTGGTTGTAAGTGTCTCTTTCATTATAAGCATTTGAATGTGATTTTTATTATAAATATTGATATAAAATGGAAGGTAAAGAAAGTCTAAATAGGGAAAAATAAAAGTAAAAGAAAATTCATCCATAGTATAAACAACATTTCATTTCCATCAGTTTACAAATTTCTTCTGAACAAGAAAATAATATTGAACAAGAAGATAATATAGTAACTTTACATATTATTTTTAAATATGACTCTCATTTAACTAGGATTTTTATATTTTATAGTATCAATCTTATTTATTTTTATTTTAATTATATAATTTTAATAATAAGATATCTATAGATTTTTTTTGAAACCTTATCTAAATTACAAAGAATTCTTTTAATTGCAAAGATACTAAATAAAATAATTAGTAATTTTTTTATACCACGTAGTATAGAAAGCATGAGGGGGAAAGATTTAGAGGATTCCCACATTAATTATGACATACCTATTCACACTCATATTGTTACCCTATCCACCCTAAGTGACATGTTGGCATGCGCCCGAGTACGATCTATTTTCTTATAGTATAAATAAAATACCCATTTTGTTCAATGAGACATGGGAATTTTGGAGAGACCCAAATAGTGGTGACCTATTTCTAAACCATTTTTGTCAAGTGATTAGATACCATTCTAACACCAAAGACCTAGCCCACCTTGGTTGGCTCATTTTCCGCAAAGAACTCAAAAATTGCACCTTTAACATGTTAAATGAATATGGCCAAATATCATTAAGATTAGGAACACAATGTACATGGAGGATGATTTGAGAAGGTAAATGGATGCATCTTACTAAAAATAAATTCAAATGGGAAAATATGTGCACCTCACACTATACCAATGAGGAATGGAAAAATATGATCACATAATGGGAGGGAAATGAAAAAAGGGATGCAGATAAAGAAAATAAATGCAGGTATTTGAAGGCCACAAAAAAGAAGGTATTGGCGCTAGTCTAGGACTCTAGCTCACCTTGAACTAGTTCTCACACTAGCATATCACACATGGGAGAAAAACCCCTACAAGTTCACTTAAGGTGCGAAGGAAAAAAGGATCTAAGCTGAGCTCATGTTAGTTATGTGTAATGAGAGAATGGGGTTCATAAGGAGCAGATGGGGGAAAGTACCATTTATATTTTAAAGTACACAAAAAAACCATTAGATGTTAGCCAATAGGCAAGCATATAAAATAATTTTCTTATTATATTCAAACTCTATTGCATAACAAGAAGTAGATTATTACATTAAACACACTAGGTGCTCTCACTTTATAATCCAAAGCCTACTCACAAATCTTGTCCCTCCCTATTTCAATCTAATGTTAGTTATCAATCCTGCTTCACTCAACTAAGGCTCATTGGCTCTCATTCTCTATTGTCTACTACTTCTCTCTTTCACCACTCCATGATAGCGTCATCTTCTCCTCTCTTCTACCTTTTTCAAGCCTTTGCTACCTAAACCCAAATTTGAATTTCCAACTTAACTCGATGCCAACTACTATGCCATTCATTTCCATACCACAATAAATTTGTGTTAGGATCTGTAGTAAGCCAATCCACCCGTTATTTTCCCCCATAATCTCCCCTGTGATCCCTAGATCCACATGGCTACTTTTCTATGGGTCTTACCACTTTGTCATGTAGCATGTGTTGGCACAATTTTTTGATAGCTGACATATTCTTTACTATAAATTATGTTCAAGGCATGTGTGTTGGTTATGTGGTTTGGATTGTGAACACCTATCAGATAGTGGCACTTAATCTTGTAAGTGTGTACTTGTCTGGTACTTAGTCAATTTTGGGGGTCAACATCACCCCATACTAAACTAGTTATCCATCCAATACAATGAGTTCTTCTCCTACTTGCTCTCCTTACACAATTCAGTTACCCTTGAGGCTTTATCATAAGTAACTCCATCTAAAATCTCATGATTCTACAAGCCTTTTCTTCACGACTCCTCCCAAGATGCTTTCCTTTTTTAGTGGAATTTATACACACCTTCTCATTTATTTTCCCACCCAATATATTTCTTGTCATCCCCTCCTTTGGCTCAATATCATTTTCACCAAATATCGTGACTACTCTAGATTTCCAATCTTTGCCCTTCCTATGCTAGGGTCTGAGTATTTTATCTTTCAACTCCCTCCAAAGGAGTACTCATCCCTTGATTTTCACCTACTTTTCAAGTTGCACTTCTTAGCAACCTTTCTCTACACATCCTCCTTTGAAGGTATATACAACTAAACATGCACATATTCCTTGTACTGTGCCACTAGGGTTTCCCCAAAGATATATGAAAACTTTATTGGGGGTATCCCATTTACTACCTAGTCCCAACCCCTAGAGACTTCTTGTTAGCTCCTAGTGATTCTAATTAAACACTACTTGGACTGGTAGTAAAGAGTTGTCTGGTCTTATTTCCTTAGCTTGCTACCTAATCTTCTCCTTAAAGTCCCTAGTTCTTCTAGTTAAAAAACACCATTGTGCACATCCTTGAATCATATCATGATCATTTTTATTCATTGTGTATTCACACTCACCAACTTTGATCTATCATCTCTACTACTTCAAAACATCTCCATGTGCGTCCTCCTTTTGAGTCATCTGTGTCTTCTTAAATTTATGCTTAATAGAGGCCCATGACTCCATCTTGAGTCATCTTTCACTTGGCTCCTTTTATCTGGCAAGCTCCTTCTTTATGCTCTTATTACCTACAAGTCTTTGGTTTTCCTATGGTATCATAACAAAAGGGGATATTCTATTTTATAGCCTTATTGAAATCAACCAAGCTATGTCCAAAAGATAGTGTGGTGTTTTTGACGCTTTGGCTCTGATTCCTCATGTCCAACCTCTAGAGCTTTGACCTTCTTGGTTTGATTTCCTCCTTCCTTTTTTATATTTTCTTGGCTTTATATGTTATCTCTATGCTAGGATAGCCTCTTAGGGATACCTTTTTAAGATCTCAGTAGTGTATTTACTTCCACTCCTAATTCAACAAGTTGTACCATGGGCCATTTATCCCATTTGTATATAAAGATGAAAAATGACTGGCTAACTGATCTAGTTAATAGGTTTAAAATTATCCATACTACAACCTATTTCCACCTAAGCATACAGTAACTTATCCAAGTCATGCTTCAAAATTTGAAATTTCTGATAGGTGGCCAATATTTCAAAAGCCTTGATCCTTTGCATGCTTGTCCTTTCCTAGCTGGGTCACTTCCTTTGTTGCTTAGCTCTAATGACAATAAATCTAGATTGGGCCCTAGATTGTGTTAGTCTTAATGTATGTCAGCTTAGCTATTGGTGTTCTTCTCCATCAAACTAGCTAACTAGTTGTACCTTGTTTCTTGTGCCCTGACATGACAATTATCCTTTCATGTTTAGTGTTTGGACTTAGTCAACACACCTTATTTCCCACATGATTTTATCTATCTTCCACATGTTTCCCCACTTTATCTTCTATGCACTTTTCTTTAGACATTTTTGACAGATTCCTTTCTTTCCTTTTCTTCTAGCCACTATCTCCTACCCTGAACTAAAATCTATATCTAGTCCTCTAAAATAATGCTTCATTTAAGATGTGTCTATTTGGGTGTTGATGCAAACTTTATTTTTGGTGGAATTAACACACCTTTTCATATTTTTAAATCACTCCCAATCTCACCATAAATACTTGGATGTCTGGTGTGGTGACTATCCAAAGAAAGTTCCTGCTTGATTCACTTGACAAGATATTAAGAGGTGAGTGCATCTTATTACCCAAAAATTTTATGCTACCAAACAAAATGGGAAAAAATAAAATCGTTGAGGGATCCTTATTACACGATGGTGATGAAAATATTATTCCACGATGGTTTTTAGGTCTTTTAAAACCCAAGTCAATGAAAGTTGATAACTCTTGAGGTGCCAATATATGAGGGGCTTGGCCTTATACTACTAAGTAGTTGTCTAATAATCTAAAAAATCCTAGTTGATTCATTGTTAGGAATTAAAATAATTTAAACCAAATTTAAATCACATAACCAAATTTTAAATGTGAAATCATATTTAATTATGCACTAACATGCATCACAAAAATAATTACTCAAATCATAGTTAAATGAAAGCATAAATGGAGAGAACAAAATAGAAATAAAATCATAACATAGATCTACCATGGTTCACCCAATGTGGGCTACATCCACCAAGAAAGTCCTTAATAAAATCTTTAATCAAAACAAGATTACAAAGAACCTCTCATAGAGATATAATATCTCATGTAGAAAATGTTGCACATATACCACACCTGCACAACACTGTATCTCATAAGCTATTATACCACACCCTATAAATAAACACCTGCACTTTGAAAAAAACATCTATACTTTGACTTTGTCTCTCAAATGCCATACCCTACAAAAATTCACATTACCCTGAATAGTCACACCACACCTGTATATATAACAAATGAGAGAAAATCAACCAAACAAGGAGAAACTTTCCATGCTTATCCAAGATAGGCATTATCCACTAGGTGACAACTCTCCTCCACCTAAGCAAGCTCATCCATAAGCCCACTTAAGAAGGAACTCACCATGTTTATCTCTCCTCTTCCAAAAACACATTTTCCAAAGACATGTGATCACAACCAACTGCTTGAAACAAGGAAGTCATTCCCTTTTCCAATAAACAACTAACTCCCTAAGATCAAGGAAGTTAACATGGAAAATAGGCATCTGACAACTAACTCCACAAAAAATGGAAACATAGAAATTAGAAATACAAGGAATATTCCAATCACATGTGGAGCAAGGTTCCACAAAAGGTAGAGCTCTATAGGCCCCCAAAATATATCCCTATGGTCATGTGATAGCCCCAAAGGGCTCCACACTCAATAATCTCCCACCTGGAGACTGTTTCTCTTGAACATAATCTATCACTGCTCCATGACCACTAAGGCCAATCGAATCTGAACATAGTCTCAACTTGTCCAATGTGACCACCTTGGTCATCATATCCATAGGATTATGGCTAGTATGAATCTTCTCTAGCTTCACCAAGTTCTCCTCTAAAGTTGTCCTGATGAAGTGATAATGTCACTGAATGTGTTTTGTCCTCGAGTAAAAAATTGAGTTCTTTGCCAAATGAATAACACTCTGACTATGATTGTGTAGTCTCCCAACTTCCTACTCATGCCCCAACTTTTGAAACAACTCCTATAACCAAATCATCTCCTTGCTAGCCTCTGTGGTAGCAACATACTATACCTTTGTGGTTGACAAAGCCACAAACTTTTATATCTTGGAAATCCAACTAACCACTATATCTCCAATAGTAAATATATAACCTGTCATACTTCTCCTGGTATCAATATCCATTACCATATCTGAGCCCACATAACTATGCAAAGTGGTATCTAATCCACCATAACATAATGCAAAATCCATGGTTCCTCTCAAATACCGAAGAATCCATTGCACTGCTTGCCAATGCTCATAACTATGATCACTCATATACTTGCTCACAAATCTCACTTCTTGGGCAATATCCATGCTAGTACAAACCATGGCATACATCAAGAATGCCAACTGCTGATGAGTAAGGTACCTTGGACATCTTAAGCTTTTTAGCTTCCATCTTGGGACACTGTTCCTTTGATAATCTAAAGTGGTTTACCAAAGGAGTACCAACAAATTTAGCATCCAACATGATAAACCTTTCTAGGACTTTCTTCACATACTCTGATTGGGATAAGATTAGCTTCCTCTCCTTCTTATCACGAGAAATCCTCATACCAAGGATTTGATTTGCAGTACCCAAATCCTTCATAGAAAAGGAGTCACTAAGTTGTTTCTTGAGCATATGAATATGTTGTATGTTTTTTCTTGCAACTAACATGTCATCCACATACAAGCATAAAATAATAAAAGAACCATCATAAAAATGTTTGATGTACATGCAATGGTCAGAATTACACCTTTGATATTCTTGTTCCAACATAAAATAATCAAAATTTTTATACCATTGTCGTGGAGCTTATTTCAGGCCATATAAGCTCTTATTTAGTATACACACATAGTTCTCCTTCCCTTTGACCTCATATCCCTGTGGATGCTTCACATACAACTCTTCATCCAAATCACCATGAAGAAAATCAATTTTCACATCTAACTGTTCTAAGTGCAAATCCTCAACTACAACTAAACCAAGAACAATCCTAATAGAAGTCATTTTTATAACAAGAGAGAAAATCTCATCAAAATCAATACCTAATTTTTGTACAAACCCCTTGACCACCATTTTGGCCTTATACCTATTTCTCCCTTCATCCTCTTCTTTTATTCTGAAGATCCACTTGTTTGGCAATGCACTCTTTCCCTTGGGTAGTCTTACCAAATCCCACGTTTGGTTCTCCATGAGAGATCTATGCTCCTCATCCATGGCTTGTTCCCACTTCATCCTGTCATCTACCTGCATTACTTCCTCATAACACTTTGGTGTTGGACTAATCGCCAGCATCCCCCTTAGGGATTCGTGACATGGACTAACAGCCTCCCGTGGGTACTTATCTGGGGTTTGTATCGGGCGTTAACAGGTCGACCTTTTGGCGCAACGGCAAGCATTCCTACAATTGGTATCAGAGCCGTGGTCACGGGTTCGAATCCCCTCAGGTGATGCTGAGGGGGGGATTGTTGGACTAATCGCCAGCATCCCCCTTAGGGATTCGTGACATGGACTAACAGCCTCCCGTGGGTACTTATCTGGGGTTTGTATCGGGCGTTAACAGGTCGACCTTTTGGCGCAACGGCAAGCATTCCTACATTTGGTTCTCCATTGTCAGTGAGTAAAAAATAATTCAAAAAAGGAGGAAAATGTTTAGGTACTCTTTTTACCCTAGAAGATCTTCTTACCATAGGATTTTTGGGTCTTTATGTAGAAGGTTCCTGAACTGATTCATTAGATACTTTACCATCTGCAATGTCATCCAATACTATGTACTCTTTCTGGTCATGTTCCTATTCCTGCAACTGATCCTTATACATGAATTTTTTATTAAAGACTACATCTCTAGACCAAAATATTTTCTTATCTTTAATGTTCCATAAAAAAAACCAAAGTCATCCTCACCATAACCAACAAATGTGCATTTCTTTGATTTTACCTCTAACTTGGTCCTATCTTCTTTCTTAATGAGAGAAAAAGCCTCACATCCAAAGACTCTAAGAAAAAAATAATCAACATTCTTACTAGACCAATCTTACTCAGGAATGCCTCCATCCAAAGGCATAGAAGATCCTTTGTTAATAAGATATATTGTCATGCTAACTTCTTCTACCCAAAATTTTAAAGGCAACCCTGCATGTAACCTCATGCTCTTAGCACATTCCATTATTGTTCTATTCATCCTTTCAGATACCCCATTCTGTTGTGGAGTTCCTAGAACCATCCTTTGCCTACAGATTCCATTGTTAGAACAATAATCAAAGAAAGTATTACTACAATACTCACCTCCTTTATCTGATCTAAGACATTTCAACTTGAGACTTGTATCATTCTCAACCAAGGCTTTCCACTTCTTAAAAGTGTTAAATACATGAGATTTCTATTTAATACAATAAACCCATACTTTTCTAGTTGCATCATCAATAAAAGTGACATAATAATTGGAACCACTAATACAAGATATTTGAGCTGGTCCCCATACATCTAAATGTACCAACTTTAACTTGTGCTCTTTCTTTGTGGGTCCAACTTTCATAAAATTAATCCACTTCTATTTCTTGTACACACAATTCTCACAGAAGTCTAGATCTATGTCTTTTAATCTAGGCAACTTGCCTTTTAGATCTCCATGCCCTTATGGTTCATATGATCGAACATGCAGTGCCACATAGTTGCATTTCTATCTGCAACAACTAAATTAAAATAATCAACACTAATAGTCAAATATAAAGTACCAACCTTCTTACCTCTCCAAATCATAAGATCACCTTTGGTAACTTTCCAAGAATCTATAGTAAACATTACTGAACAACCCTCACTGCCCAATTGCCCCACTGAAACTAAATTCTATCTCAAAATAGGCACATGTATGGCATCCTTAAGTAGCCATGTGTTCTCATTCTGCATTTTAATTTGAACACAACCTTTCCCTATTATCTCACATGGTTCATCATCATCAAGATAAACATGTCCTAAATTCTCTTAAACATAATCAGTAAAATAATATTTGTGTGGGGTGGCATGAAAAGAAGCCCCTCAATCTAATACCCAAGACTCAAGAAAAACTATCCATAAAAATAATTAAGGCATCCTGACATGATTTACTTGATGTCACATTTACCTCATTCATTTCCTCTTTGTTGGCATTCTTATCCCAAAGTGACCAACAATCCTTCTTTGAGTGTCCACTCTTCCCACAATGTCAACATATCATCTTGGTTCTAGATCTAGATTTAGATCTACCCTTTTAATTTTCACAGTTGCCTTTGCTCTTATCATTTTACCTCCCTCTAGTATCAATAGAGAAATCATTACCTAAAGATAATTCACCAGTGCTTTTCCTTTGCATTTCCTCGCTAAAAATCACGCCTATAACATCCTCAAAATTTAAGCTTCCCTTGGTAGGGACTGCATTACTCACAACCATAACCAAACTATCCCAACTATCAGGTAAAGAACACAAAATAAACAAATCTCTAACTTCATCATCAAACCTAATTCCAATAGAAGTGAGCATACTTACAACCATATTAAAATCATTTAGATGTTTAGCAATTGAACCATTCTCAAACATTTTCATGTTAAACAATCTTTTCATAATAAAATTTTTATTATAAGCAGAGGGTTTCTCATACAACTTCCCAAGTTTATCCATGAGATCCTTTGTAGTTTTCTCATTAGAAATGTTAAATGCAATAGAAGATACAAGGCATAACCATATGGCTCCCAATGTCTTCCTGTCAAGCAATGACCAATCCACATCACTCATACTTACAGATTGTGTTGCTTCTCCTCCAAGGGGAAATGAAGCTCCTTCTGTTATAGGTAATCTTCCATATGCATTTTTCACAAACCAAAATTCTTACCATTAAATTTATCAATCTTGAATTTGATATCTTCTCCTATAGCTCCAACTCAAGATAATAACCTTTCTTGTGATTTACCAATTTAACAAAACACAACCAATGGCTATGATACCAGTTGTTAGGAATTAAAAGAATTTAAACCAGATTTAAATCACCATAAAATCACATAACCATATTTTAAATATGAAATCAGATTTAATTATGCACTAACATGCATCACAAAAATAATTCCTCAAATCACAGTTAAATTAAAGCATAAATGAAAAGAATAAAATAGAAATAAAGCCATAACACAGATCTACCATGGTTCACCCAATGTGAGCTACATCCACCAAGAAAGTCCACAATAAAATCTATAATCAAAATAAGATTACAAATAACCTCTCATAGAGATAGAATATCTCTTGCAGAAAATGTTGCACTTTCACTTGCATAATATTGTATCTCACAAGCTTCTATACCACACCATACAAATAAAATCCTACACTTTGCAAAAAACATCTGCCCTTTGACTTTGTCTCTCAAATGCGACACCCTACAAAAAATCACATCACCCTGAATAGTCACACCACACCTGTATATATAACAAATGAAGGAAAATCCACCAAATAAGGAGAAACTAGCCATGCTTATCCAAGATAAGCATTATCCACTAGGTGACAACTCTTCTCCACCTAAGCAAGCTCATTCATAAGCCCACCTAAGGAGGAACTCACCTTGTTTATCTCTCCTCTTCCAAAAAGCACATTTTCTAAAGACATGTGATCACAACCAACTCCTTGAAACAAGGAAGTCATTCCCTTTTCCAATAAAAAATTAACTCCCTAAGATCAAGGAAGTCAACATAGAAAATAGGCATCTAACAACTAATTCCAGAAAATATGGAAACATAGAAATTAGAAATACAAGGAATATTCCACTTACATGTGGAGCAAGGTTCCACAAAAGGTGGAGTAGGGAAAATTGTGCTCCCCACATTTATGGAGCTCTTTAGGCCCCCAAAATATATACTTATGGTCATGTGATAGCCCTAAAGGGATCCACACTCAAAAATCATCACTCAAATGAATTCAAAGATGCAATGGCCTTGGCTAGCCCTTCTTTTTTAATGTGGGACACCTTTCTCATCCCAGGTGCACATAATGACTCATACCTCTTTGGTCTTAAAATTTTGATCATTGAAACAAGAGCAGACACAAGATCTATCAATGGGGTGAAACTATATTGGTTTTAGAATGGTGATAATAGATAGGGTGTCATATCATTATTTAGGAGTGTTACCCATATAACTCCTCAATCATGGCCATTTACTACTGATTGTCTTCTCCTGATCTGAAGTAGTTCATTATTAGAATCAAGAGTGAATCTAAAGTGCATTGTGATACATCCCCATTCAGCTTCCCCATAAGATTCATGTACATAAGGGACACATTTTATTCCACTTGATGATGTTGTGGGTTGTGTTGTGCCTATGTCTTGGGTAAGAATAGTGGAAGGTGTTGCCTGGTTTAGGGCACTCATCAAGAAATCCTTGTCTAGGGTGTAGTTCTTTGTTGGGTTCCAATCCTTCAAACTTTGGGAACATGTTCTAATTAATTTGGGAGTACCTACTCATGGGAACTTGACCTCAACTGTTTCAAGTTTTATGAACTCCTAAGTACATCGACTAGTAGGGTAAGCCACCGACATTCTAACTTTCTAGAGTTATACCTAAAGAAACTCCTCTCTCTCTTCTAGGCCATTTAGATTTTTCTTTGTAAGTCTTGGATAATCTTCATGGCCTTATGTAATGCTTTCAACTATTGTGCCTAGTTGGGGTAACTACTTTATGGGTGAAAACTAGTCTATACTATGATTTTGCACCTCTTGGACTGGGGTACAATGCCAACACTAAGCTTTATTGAGGTTTTCTTCGCATGACATGCCTTATTGACTATCTTCCTTGGCTTACTTTGTCTTGTAATCCTAACATTAAGGTCAGGACACTCATCAACATTATGGTTTCCTTGTGATAAATCATGTTAGAAATGGTCCAATGATCCAAATTTATAGCATAAATGTGTATTGGGTCATTGTTTACCTTGACCCTTTACCTAGGTGGCATTTATATGCAGATGCTTCTCAACTAATTACAATGTTTCTATTTTTACTTGCC